>OZ026526.1:95686866-96286866 GCA_964019695.1 Loripinus fragilis | reverse complement strand
AGGCAACCACTGCAGACTCCGATGAGCCTGCGCATATGCGTAGTCTCGCCAGAGTCTTCACTGATTGGACACAAAGGGTAGAAGATGGAGATTCTCCATAGTTAAAAGACGACGAATGTTAGCTCCAACCACGTTTTAGTGCTAATTTTCTAAAATGAACTATGCCGATTGTAATTTGTACAAATCCAGCCTTTTTATTATGATTTGTTAAAGAAAGCAAACAAATTGTTCTTGACCAGACTGTTCCTTTTGGGACTACTTTATTTGCACACCTTTCTTGTGTTGAGTAATTTGGTTCTGGTTTGAAAAGGGAAGCCAGTTTTCTCATTTTTTTTTATTTATGGTGTACCTTCACGACCTAGTCTCCAATGCCGATTTCATTTTACTTCATATAATGTCTCCGGTCCTTTTCTAATAGCACTGGCCTTAGAGAACTATAGTAGTTCATGAAGTGAAATATATTTCATAAACTCTTTAAAATAAAAAAAATATGAGAAGGAGACTTGCATTTTAACTCTACATTAATTTTTGTTCATTTTAACCGTGTTTCTGATTAAATGTTTGTTTTTAATTGTATGCTGGTAGAATATACTCGACCCATGTACATAATTGCAATGTGATTATTAGTTATTAGTGTGAAAAGTTAATTTTTAAATATTTCTTTTTACAGGGCGCCTGGGGTGGTGGTGTTTTGTTCTCAAAGACCCATAGACATCTCTTGAAAGGCGTTGTCAGGTAAGCCTCATTTTAACGCCTGACCTAACGTATCTTTGGTCAGACCCTTTCTGTTCTTTCATATTTTGTAAATGCACGAAAAAACGAAGGCTCTTGAGTAACTGTTCGGATGCTCATGGTCGTTAGAGCCGTTACTGCTTGTGTTGCAATAAGCATATATTATTATACTGAGGCAAAAAAGTTATAATTGGTTTTCACAAAGGCGATCTTTTAAGCATTAGATCTTTATAGTTAGCAAGTTCGCAAACATGTCAGTTGTTTGAAAATAATCTAATGGCTACCCGCAAGAGGTCAAAAGAAACAAAATGCGATTTCATAGCGAGGATTTGATCTGCTGAGCATTTTAATTCCAAACTTTATTCAATTGAAAGGAAGGCTATTTGAAAAAATACGATTTTCAACTAAAAACTGTACGAAAAGGGTGAACAGAACATTCAGTTTTAAACCGGTTTTCACCTTTTTGCTTTTAGATCTAACATTTGACAGAAGGTGAAACTTTAAGCAGAAAACTATTCGCGCCATTGCCAGATAAGTTGTTTTAGCAAGGGGACTTTAAATCGGACTTTACATTAGTTGAAATGCCAACCTGTTAATCGCATCGTACTCGTAAACGTTTGTCAACATTTTATATTTGACATTATAATATTAAAATCATTTTTTTCTTAATTGTGAATCCCCAAAGTGTATTGCTAAACTTTTTTCCCTCAGTATATATCCTAGTGTATTGTCCCCAGGCCCTTGTACGTTTTATGTATGTATCGGACTGCAAAAAGGGCAAGTATCCAACGATAACTTTTCAAGATGCAGTCGAACTTCGATGGCTATCTAGAAAACTTTTGGGATCACGAAAATGCTTTCAAGATTGAGGTAATTTGAGACACTAAGAGTGCCCCAGATCTTTAGACATAATGAAAATTATATTGTAACCCCAGATCTGTAGACAAAATGAGGATGATATTGTGTAAGTATTATAGCCCCCGAGCTTTAGACATAATGAGGATCATATTGCAAATAAAAGTTACATGTACGAGGGTCATTTGGAAAGTTCTTAGCACGGCATCATAACTCCACAATGCGTTGATAAAATGCTATCAAATGATACATTTTTGGAAACTAGAATTCAACGGCTATTTGATGGTTTAATCTTTGTCGAAAAAGGACTTGACGTGCACGTGCAGCGCATGCTCGAAATGAGTAGGGGTTTATATACTGGCGGAAATTTTAAGCCAAATACTTGGAAAGAAGCGAAGGAAAATTGGGGACCTTATTTGCCATCATGATTTGATAAATTAACGATTTGTTGCCGACTTATTTTTTATTAAAAATATTATGCGATCACTGTTTGCACGACTACCACCTTTACATTCGGAAAATGTTGACTAATAGATAAATGCTAAACTTTCAAAAATAGGACTTTTTTCGATTTTTCTTTATACTTTTACTATAAATTGTGTCATTACAGGAGCAGGAAAAATGTCTATTGAATTTATGTTTTGCTTTATTTGTAGCGAGCAATGCATAAAATCATTTCGTCACGCAAAAAGTGTGGCCTGTTTAGTTCTGTATTACAGAAAATTATTCCTAATAACACTTACCCTACTTTTCAAGAAGTGGGTGGGGTAACTTAACCCCCTCACATTTTGTTAATGGCATAAGAAATTCTCATGATATGGCGTTAACCATCACAAAATTAATTGATTTCTATTCTCAAGGTATTTTTACTTTTTTGTTTGCCACCGTTTTCAATTAAAATGGACCAGAACGTCAACCCATAGCTAAACTTACTCTGCCCTGTTTACAAAATTTATTTTGATTTCATTACAAAGAGCATAAAGTGTACTTGATAAGAATACAAACGCATAGCATTTTTTGAACTACTGCCGGTTATCTATTTTCAAAATATGTGCATTTCGACATGCGATTTCTAGTCGAAAAATTAGCGCATTGCTTTGCTTTCTATGCGTTTTTGGTACTGCTGTTCCGATATTTAGATATTAGAAGCATCCAACTCGGTCATCATTTGTATAATAACTGTACCAGATTGTGGCCTACCACATGGTACAAAATTATCTAATTTCATGAACTATTGTTAATGTTCTGCACACTTTTCAAAGGGTAAAATGTTATATTTTCCACTGAAATGTTGCGTTTTCCAGTATACAAACAGTACATATATTCACAATAATATTTTATCGTCTGCGTTATAATATCCTAATGAAAATTATGCCATAACATAGAGGAAAGATAATTCTTTAAAATGATACCAAACATGATAGGGTTTGTAAATCGGTTACTGAGATAAATGACCATGCTAAGAACTTTCCAAATGCCCCTCGTATGTTGTTTGTATTCATTACATAATTCAAATGATTGCACATACCATACCTTTGACGATAAAATAAAACAAACCTGAATAAACCGTCAAAAACATATTGATATTTGGAGCTATGGGAATAAGTTTCTATGGACTCAAGCGGGAGTTAACTGTTTGTCCCTGTATTTTTTTTAATCAACTTTTTCGAAAACTTCTTTCAGGAATACCATCTGAGTGTCAAACAATTTGGATCCTGATCTTGGCCCAAACTGCTTGCAAAAGTCATCAGCAGACAACACTAGGAGATAAACATGGTAAATGAGCCATCGGTGCTCGAGTTATCGAAGTGTTACTATATCAGGATAGTACACGTAAAGTGCTTTCACTGACAGCTATTTTAACCATTTACCTCATAGAGATGCATTTTAATACTTTTGCAAACAGAGCAGACCAAAATCAGACAACTATTGTAAGAGCTGTCGGATCAGGGTCTACTATGTTTGCTTATGGAAATATGATTAGAAATTATCCTACACTAGTGAACCTGACAAGTAATTTGTGCAAACTTGAAAATTTATTTATGTAATTATTCATAGTGGGTGGAGCTTAGCATGAATATTCATGAAGAAGAAGGGTTAAGACACCACTGTATCAATTGTCAATTTGACTGCAAAAGCTCAGCAATGACCTTTCAAAATATAAGGAACGTTCACATGAAGGAGATTAATATCGACTTAGTTCAGACTTTACTAAACGTACTGTCAAATATAGTGCAGACTACATTATAGCTCTAGGAGACTCGACCCCTAAGGGTCTATGCTCCAGCATAAATGGCCATACGACACTCTATTAATTTTATGAAGTTACATCTTATTATACTGGCGGACTTTAAAAAAGCAAAACGAGCTTCCCTTTATATCTTTCAAAAAGCAGTTGACTGTAAACTTCCTTTGCTTCGACGATGTCATCTTGATTTGACTTCTTCAGTCAAAACTTTCGTTTTCATTGTACAACTGAACTCGACTAAGTTACTGCATCGTATGAATTTAATCACTGAAACATTTCTTAAGTAGAGGATATTTAAAGTCATCGAATAAAATGGTACAATCAGATAAATTTCAAATAAGCAAACACACTGTTTTGCAGACATGCCAATCAATATGAGAGTGATTTCTCAATGACTAACAAAGTCCATGACACAATTTGATGCTTCTCGTGTTTCTTGGTTGAAATAAGTAGGGAATATTTCACTGATAGCATTTTGTCACATGAAACAGTTGACCCCTGTCTCTAAAAGTTAACATTTTAATGCATTCAATTCATTTTAATCAGACGATTTTATCATGAGTACAAATGAACACTTTTTTTAACAGTTGCCTTATTTTTCGAGACACACATTAAATCTGCTATCCAAGTATTGCGGTTTTAAATACCGTAAGTATATTGTATTGTATTTAAAACAACGTGACAACAGAAATACATGAGCCAGCACACGAGATTTTGATTCTTATCCCATCGGCGATAAGATAATTCTTAGAATGCCTGCACATATGGAATCTCACCCGCGCTTCGCCTCTTACATACTCAATGTATGAATGTGGTTGAAGTCTTAGGCTAAACATTAAATATTTAGTCCCGCTGGATACATCTGCATAAGTGTTTAAAGAAGTCGTTTTGGCATATGCGATAAGTACCAAACTGAAAGTGCACACGAAGTACATTACAATTAGCATTTTCGGTCAGATTCAAATGCAGCTATAGAGAATCAGTCTTATGACAATAGCTCTAAGAGAACTGACTCCTAGCGCTTATAATAGAGGATCTTACATGAGTGCTCCTGTTTTATTGCATTTATTAAACAAGTTGAGGAAAAGAGATAAAATGCGAGGCTTGCTGAGCAGTTTATCTCTTTTCGCATAAATTTTGATAAATTCAATAGAACAGGAGCACGAATGTTATATTCTATTTATCATATGACATTAGAATTACTTAAATCAGTCACAAATGGGCACATGGACTGAAAATCTGACAAACAACATGAGAAAAGTTTCAATTCACAAACAAAGTTTAAAGGGGGTGCATGTGTAGCAAGTAAAGTATGGAAAACATGAAATATCTAAATGTATTTATAAAAAGACAGTACTATCACAAGAGACTATATATCATATAGTGTCTCTTAATCTGCTACAAACGAGAACATATTATTCAAAATAACTGACCAAATAAGACGTTTGATATCATAAATCAAACCAGTTATTGAAAAATTGATGAATAAGAAACAGTCTGATCAGTGTGTTCCCTGTTTACTATTATGTTATGCATTTTGTGAAGTCTAGCCTTGATGACACTATTTTATTTAAGAACAGAAACGGAAAATCGTTCGAAATTTTAGAACATTTACGGTGTTTTCCAAAAGATAGATAATAAAAAAAAACTAGATTAAAAAGTAAGAATATACCATCACTATCAAATCAAATACTAAATAGTCAAATAAACATACAAACATATCAATGATAAGTTTTAGTCTCACATTTGTGAACAGAGGACATTTCGAATCGAACTATAGTTCTTTCTAAAGTTCTGACGTAACAGATTCGTGTGGCTACAGTTGCAACTATAGTTGGTGGGCAAGAAAACAAATATAGTCGAAGTGAAAAGCCATGTATGCCCCTTTCAATTCTTTATCGTAGAGGAAAAGGATATGTATATACTCCACAGCCTACCCCAATTAACAATAACGAATAAGAGCACAGCTAGAATATATTTTGTAAAACTATCATTTTGAGGGTACTGACAGATCTGAAAACCATCTTGCTAGATAGGTCTAGAGGAGGAAACCAGACAGGCTATTGGAGTAACGGTGCCCACGGTTGATCTCTAGTAGGTTCATGACGTCACTATATAGTAGCGACTATCGAACTATAGTTACTTTAGTGGAAACTATAGTACCATTCGAAGTGGGCCAGAAACAGTACTACAAATTCAACATCAGTCAGAACGGTTGTCATTAGTTGAAACGGAATATTTTGACTGTGTCTGAATCTTCACTTGAGACAAGTAGTCGACTACAATCACGATTGAATGAGATGTGGAGAGGCTTCTTAATCCCATTCTTCTCTGTAAGAAATCTCTTCAGTAACTCCCCATCCTTATTGAGTTGAACTACTTCATTAGAGCGTGAAGAGCAAATGTATATGTTCCCCAAATTGTCTATATTGACTCCCATAGGTCCCAAAACATCAGTGAATGTAAAGATAACTTCGTCGTTTTCATCAACTCCATATATCTTGTTCTCGTCGCGGCAAGAAACATACATGACATTTCTAAGCTTATCAATAGCTAGTCCAAGCGGTGCTGAAAAAGACATTTTTGATTGTGAAACTGTCTTTCCATCCATGTTTATCATTTCAAGCCGAGATCTTCCACTATTAGACAACCCAGCAAATTCTTTGTCAGCTGTGACAACCAATGGACAGAGGGAATAATTTGTTGATATATACTTAATTAGGTATATACTGTTTCCATCTATTTCCATCATGGCTATCCTGTTGTTGTTCAAACTCACTGCAACAGTCATACCTTCCATCTGTACCACGCTCCATGGCATCTCCTCAAAGTGTTCCTCTCCAACCATGGTAAAGGCAGCATCGTATAATTTAAGCTGTCGATTTTTCCTGTCAATTAATATAATTCTCGAATCAGGTAAAAATAGGGAACTGGTGATCCTTGGCTGTCTAAGATTTGTCTTGGTCTTCACGTTGATTTCCATTTCAAATTTGACTTCTTTCTCTGTCTTTTCTGGCTCTGG
This sequence comes from Loripinus fragilis, assembly GCA_964019695.1. NCBI lineage: Eukaryota > Metazoa > Mollusca > Bivalvia > Lucinida > Lucinidae > Loripinus > Loripinus fragilis. Next base: position 96,280,009 of record OZ026526.1, on the reverse strand, counting down.
CTTAGGCTTTGGTTTAGGTACTGGTTTCGGTAATTCATATGGAAGTTTTTCTAAACCTGGTTCTGACAGGCTTAGTTTCACAGCAAAACATCGTTCCAGTGACTTGAGTGTCTCTTCAAATCGCGCTTCAAAGAAGTTTGATTCAATGCTGATATCGTTTGCCTGTTCATGCAATGCAATGATCTCTTTCTCTCTGGCACGTAGTTCTGTTGTTATTTTCTGAATGGCAACAAATATCTGGATGGGTGTACCGGCATCGCATACATTTGTTAACACTTTAAGTGAATCCTTCATTGCTGTTTCAATTTCATCACAGTTGCCCAAGTGCTGTTTCACTTTTGTGTTCTCTTCCTTTCGTATCCGGTTGGAGTCCTCTTGAATACTAGCTTCAATTTGATCAAACAGCTCCATAACCCTTTCTCGCTGTAATTGTACCCATTTTTGTGCCGTATTCACACCAAGTACTTTAACTAACTTCTTGTCATGCGTTTTTAATTCTTTGACGTGTTTCAGAAGGGTGTCTATATCTGATCTGATCTTCGTTACTCCACCATTCACCTCCATGTCTTTCACTCTGTCTTCAATGGCATCAAGTACAGTGCATGTCCTATGCTTGATAATGGCGCAGTTACTGCAAAATATCGCATCATCATCAATACAGTAATATTTTACTTTCTTGTCAGGATGAACTGCACATCTGTCAATCTCTCTCAGCATCTCTTCATTTGCGTCATTAACTTTATTAATATCAGATATATTATGCTTACGTAAAGTAGTGTTTTTATCATGAACTAACTTGCACTCTTCGCACAGTTTCTCGTTGCAATCAAAACAAAAACAAATCGCTTCTACAAGTTTCTGTTCCCTTTCACAAAAATCACAAGGTCTTTGAACAGGTATCTTCTCTTGTGTATCTTTATCCATCGCGGACGCGTCTGACTTTTTAATGGAAGGCTTTTTCTTCACTTTCTTGACTGTCGTCTTTCCTTTCTGATCATTTGGTTTTGAAACCTTAACTGTGGCTTTCGTTGAAGACATTAGATTAATCAGTGTTCCGCATAATTATTCCCGACTATCAAGTATATTTTATAAATTGTATATGCATTTGAATCCAACGGTGTTGGAAACAATATCATAAGTCCAACTGCTACATTATGCAACCAGTCAGATTTCAGCTCAACTTATAATTGGAATTAATATTTTACAAGCTTATCTTTTAACTAAAAGTAGAAAATGTGTAACCTGATAAAAGGATCATTTAACAAGCAAGTTAGCGGGTTGACTAGCCCTTATAATAATAGTACCTATCGCCCATGCTTTGAGCTATTCGTTAATGGTAATGCGCACCTCTACTCTGAAACAAGATCTTTTAATCTAAACGTTCATCTACTTTTCTACTTTGTCTTTGTAGCAAAGGATGTTAATACGAGACAGCGCAGAAATGCAGTCTCATCTAGGCATTCACTGCTCGCATATGCAATAAGTACCGTATACCCATGAACTGTTTTAAATAGTTTTAGAATCGTACCAAATAATACTGAGTTACCTATCTTGTGTGGCAATCGTGATCTATTGCTAGGGAAAAAATTCTCAACATTATCTAATAAATCATTTAAGTGCTAAACCTTATAATATTTTGAGCAGTCTGATCATGGCTTGAATGTTTGCAATGTTTAATTGTCGTTGTGCCTAGCGTATTAACGGTGTGAAATTTGAGCAGTTTAAAGCCCACAATTTAGCTGTTAACGATCATTTGATGTTTTTGCGAATGCTTCATTTTGTCATTGCAGTTTGATATTCTGTTTCAATTTTGTCAATCAATGAAAGATAGTAAAAAAAACTAGAGTCGCTTGAAACTGCAAATAGTTGTAAATGCATATTCAACAATTAATAAGCACCTTAAGGGAAACTTTTTAAACCACTTGGTGTCAGGTTCCTAGTTCTTTGTTTTACTTTAAATACAGCGAGAATGTCTCAATAAAGGCTTTGAAATGATAGGATATCTCACTAGCCATAGACAATGACAGGAATTCAATGGTCTTTAAAAGTGATTGAAATTTGACACTTTATAAAATGTTTATTAGCAAAATCAATATGCTGGGCATTTTAAAAGAGCTTTTTTTTAATGAGTTGGCGAAAATATCCATGCCAGCCTGCATGTTACACCCGTCAATATTTGCAAAACTATAGTTATATCTCCTTATCTTCTCAGTATGTGCATTGGCGCATGAAAACCAGATTCTGTTGCATGCTAACAACAAAGGTATAGTGTCCTATGAAATCCGCGCAGTGTGATCAGTGCCTTTATTATCGACTCTCTTGAAAAGAGCTTAACTTTATACATGCTAAAATATCTATAATCTAAGTTGTCTCGATAGCTGAGCAGGATAGATTTAGATTTATCTGGTAGCAAACCCCCAAAATATGCTTTCTTGCGACGGGGCCGGGTGTAGATCTATTTACATGTATATACCGTTTATACTTATTTGTGGTCTAGATAATGTTAGAACTCATCGAACGAGTTTTTTTTTCTTTTCTCTTTATGCGCATCTTTCATCGTAGAATAAGTTGCTTTATGCTACCAAATGTTGACTTCCAGAAACCGAGCCAGCATAAAGTCTTAGGCCACCTTCGATCCGCCAGCGAAACGCTATGAGAATGCCGTTTTGTTGCTAGGTTGATAGCGGGCTCGCTTATATGAGGCCACGGTACGTTTACTGGGAAACCCGAATCCCGTCATTCAAATGTTATTAACATCACGTATTTTGATACTGTAAAACCTGTGTAAAACGGCCTCTCAAAAATAGACAAAACAAAGATCGTAATGACAAATAGTAGCTTAATGAAGGTCGAAAGTATTGCAGAATGCTCCTGAGCATTCTGCAATGCTTTTGACCTGCATTAAGCGATAATTGGTGTTTGGAAAAAAAATTCGATCTCTTTGAGAGTGGCCGTTTTACACAGATTTTACTGTAACATGATCTTGCAATTCATATTATTTACTTGTTTATGCATTATTCGTATTTACAGAGCCAACTCGATGACATGGAACCCTCACAAAATGATGGGAGCTCCACTACAGTGTTCCGCCGTATTTCTTCGAGAGAAAGTAAGTTACAGCTAACCCTTATCCCGCCTGTGAGTCTTTGTCTTGAAAATGTCGTCTGGATTTTAGGTCTGCTGCATATGACTTCAGACTAGATTTTATCATTGAAGCCACCAATTTGAACCCTGATCAGACTGCTCCCTTAGTAAAACCTGTCTTAAGCGGCCACTCAAAAATAGACAAAACAAAGATTTTAAAATGCAGCTCGAAAGTATTGCAGAATGTCCCCTTGGAACATTCTGCAATACTTTTGACCTGCATCAACCGATAATAAGTATTGAAAACTAATTTTTGGTCTTTTTTAGAGTGGCCGTTTTAGACAGGTTTAACTGTAGTCTGATCTGGGTCCACATTGTTTGCAGCATAGTCTACCTAAGAACATAAACAGAAGAGATGGAATATTGACTATTTCTATTGACACTTTCAAATTTCTGTGCAAAATATATGGGCCAGCTCATGAGATTTTGGTATGTTTATAAAATCATAATGTAAACACGCATGCGCATCAGCCTAGTGGGGCTAGATATCTTCTTTTTCCGGAACTATGCATTATCTATGTCTCTACTTAGTCTCTGTGTACAATGAAGTCTCTGGCGAGACAATGCGTATGCACGGACTCGTCAACTCACTGCTTAGTACCTTTTTTTCCTTTTAAGTGTGTATGCTCTGTTGTTTGAGTAACATTCTCTATTCTCTCTCTCTCTCCCTCCCTCCCTCTCTCTCTCTTATCTGAATCACTTCGATTCAACCGTAACATGTACTATTATGGAAAACATATTTGGGCCCTCAAATAATATTTTGGTACATGCGAGCAGTAAAGACTCCGGCGAGTCTGTGCAAACGCACAGAAAACCCACAGACTCTTCAGAGCCTTCGCTGCTTGCCCACACAAAGAAGGGACAATGGTGAAGGCGCATGCTAAATTGTAAACTTTTAGCTCCACTAGATGGCTGCGCATGCATGTTCAGCCAAAAAATGACTTTAGACATACACGCACGAGCTTGCCCACTATTGAAGGTTTATTCCAAGCTCCCCACTACGAAATAGCCAGTTTGTGAAATAATATAATCAAAGGTAGTAAATTTAGTAAAAATTAGTAAATATTTTGAGCGCTAAATTATACAAACCGTCTCACTTAGACGGTTTTTGAGTACCCACAAAATATGTTTTGGTTGCGAAATAAGAAAAATAATGTTCAATTACGCACTCTTATCTGTAGGCCTGATTCATATGCACCGATATACACTCAGATCAGCCAGGACATCCACATGGGCATATCACATTTTTGCTGGGTGCATGCAGTTACTTAAGCCTGTCTCACACAGAACACGGTTGGGCACACGGTTCCAATACTGTATACTCGGTTATACACGGGTTGACTGGTACGAGTATTGGGCTCCAGCCTTACCTGGACCAACGATTGAGACTCGAATGTAGCACGAGTATGTACGACAAAGCACGGATATACTCGATCAAGCAAGGTTTGTCACGGTTTGAACACGATTTGCAAAACGATTTTCATACGAGTGTTGTATGGTTCCAGGTACGGTCTAGTACGGTCTGTTACTGCCTAGTATGATTAAACACGACTTTTACTCGATTAGCTGGACATTTACAGGGTTTACAAACGGTCCCACCGACTTTTGTTCGAGTTATGCTCGAATTATCTCACATTCGTGTATGTTTTGATATAAAATTGACTCGTTTTGATGGTTTGGCTTCACAAATTTTCGAACTTTCAACAGAGAAAGTATAAAAATCGCAGATGACCATGTATAATTTGTACTGGAATCGTATTGGTCGTATGACGATCGTAGGAAACCGTATTTGTCGTACGGTGGTCGTATAAAGCCGGATGAGCTCACTCGTGGTGTGGACTTCATGTGCGGTTGTATATACGGTCTCGTACGGTCTCACACGGTCTTGCACGATCGCTAATACGATTATACACGGACATGGCACCCGTGTCAGGTTTTTAAAAGTTTTAAAAATCATACACGGCTTTCACGGATACACTCGAATGGCCCGAGTGTTACTCGGATAAGGCCACGGTTGGTTCGGTCATATGTACGGTTTACACGGAAGCCGTGTGTTCTGTCATCTTCACTAGCGAAGGTTTCGTTATTTATTTATTTATTTTATTTATACAATGTTTAATGAGGATGGCACAATTAGTTATAAATAACTATTCTACCTTGTGGCCCTCGAAAATACAAAACAGATATGTACATATTTACATACGATAAACGAATGATAAAAAATCAGCTTAGGAATCACACAGTTTTGAATGATCATGTTCCATATTAAGACGTCCAGGGTTAACAACTCAAGATAAGATCAAATTTGGCACATAATGTGATAAGTGAAATAAATTTATCATTCAAGAATACCTTACTGGTCAGGTTAAAAAAAAGTTTGAGCGCATAAAACATGACTAGAAAATTAAAAAAAAATCATTGCATTAAAACCAACAGTTTGATAAGCTTTGGTGTAAAACAATAAACTTTGCATGCATATATCTATGCAATATACTACAGAACATGAATGAGTGTCGCTCTTGCACCGTGGACGCAACAGCATAGTTTGATACGTATCTACCTTTCAACAAACCCTTCGCCTCACGACCCTCACGTCGTATCTACCTTTCAACAAACCCTTCGCCTCACGACCCTCAAAATTTATTATTAGAGCAGACTAATCGACCAATGAAAACGCCAGGAAGGATTTTTTCGATAATCCCTTCCTGCCAATCAGATTAAATGTAGCAGTTTATCGGCATCTAAATTGATCTAATGTGCACCCCCTGCCAAGTCTCCATAAGTCCAGATAAGCAAAGATTTTGGTCGTAAAATTATTTATTTTTCTTCTATAATTAAGTTCAAAATTATGTTATGGGTAGCCTACTCAAAATAAGCATCTTAATGTGACAGTTCTTTTGAGCACATTAAATGTTCATTTTAGTTGTTAAATAAGAAAACTGAATGTAAATTAATCACGCCGTCTTATCTGGAGGCCTGGTGTTTATCGATTTTTTGCTACATACACATTATTATTATAGTAACTTTGATCTGGCGTACTGTATCACGTCGAGTGGACGAGGTCATACCATCGGATCACCCGAGACGCGAAGCGTCGTCTCGGGTGATCCAATGGTATGGCCTTATCCACGAGACGTGATACTGCACACAAGATCAAGTTACTTTAATAATAATGTGTTTATTATATACCTTTTTCTGACACTATTTTGATTTTATAGATTGTTTTGGTCTTTAATCCAGAAAAAATGCGGGAACGTTTGCCATTACGTTTTGTCACGTCATATTCACGTCATATGATATGACGATACGTCATCATGTTTCCGTCTCTGGTTCCATGCTTGAAAATTACTTTACGTAACGTCGCCGCAAAAGCAGGTAACCGACGTTAGCCTCGTTTTAAAGGATAGTGATATGGATTCAGAAAACCTCAGTTCGTTGATTCGGCTTTCTGTATCAGATGGCCAGAAAACAGACAGTTCTAAAGTCGTATTATTTATAGGTATATAATAAGCTTTGTGATTGATCATCACCGGGGTTTACCTGTTGGATTTCTTTTGCTCCGGTATTCAGTTTAATTTACTGTTGAGTCCTTATCCTTGCTTTTTCTCCTTGTTATATCTTGATTTATATGTTTTTGGAGATGATGCATTGATAAGTTAGGGGTCTTTCATGCAAACCAAATATCTATGTGTCTTGATCCACATCTGAATTAAGGGTGAGGTTGGCGCCGTTAAACCGGTTTAAGCCCTCCAGTAAAATATTTTACTGACCGTTCCAAGGCGGTACTTCTTTTGTGGATCTTTTATATTTGTACTGTCTTGTGTTTGCTATGTCTTTGTGCGCGTCTGTTTATATGTGCCTTGTGGTCACCTGCTGGGATAGGGCTGACCTCTTGGCTCTCGTTTGTGGTATCTTCTGTGAGTTTGTCTCTTTCCCATTGGTATCCTGGGTCAGGTGTGGTACTTGATTGTATCGATTCCTGATCTTTGCACCCTTACTTACTTTGTGATTGATCATATTAATTGTTACTATTTTCGGCTTATGACGTATACAATCGGAGCAAATCAAAGCTGTGAGGCCAAGGGTCAGATTAGACAATCGCAACCCTTGGTAGGACAAGATGGTGTTCTGTGTGAGACAGGCTTTACTTTCATATAAGTGAATAAAATCGATAAACCACTTGTGGTTTACATCTTTTATTCTAACACACCTTGCCTATAGAGCCAGCGTTAGTAAAGTGTGATATATCAAACAATATTTCACAGCTAAAGTGTGTGATAGCTGACGTAATTTGTTACCTGAGCGTTAGACGGTGTAATGTCGTTTTTACGCTTGAAAGACGTTACAATTACATGTAAACGTATGCGACGTAGTCAAAATATCGGCGGGAGTTCTTCAGTGCAATGGCGGAAACTTGGAAGAAGCTGAAGACTTCAAATGTGTTTTCGTCGTTTATTGTGCGTTAGAATTGAAATAGATCAACTCCAGTGTGTGAATTGTTGAGTAATTATTCACTGTTTGTCGGTCAGTTGTACGAAGATAAATCACCCGCGATACGCGCTCGTAATTTGATCTTCTTTACTACTGACCTCCAAACAGTGAATTATTAAACAACAATTCACTGCTGGAGCTGATCTTTTTATTAAGTAACATTATTTATTGACGTCCGTCATAACGTCGAGTATATATGGCAAAATCTTAGCGTTTTTTGGGGTCATATGTTAAATAGAATCTAACATTCGTGCCCCTGTATTATTGAATTTATTAATCTCGTTGCGAAAAAAGAGATAAAATGCTCGACAAGCCTCGCAGTTTTACTCTTTCCCCCAGCTCATTTAATAAATTCAATAAAAGATAAGCACTCATGTAAGATCCTCTATATATTTTTAGGGTATGCTGGCGAGCGCCAATCAACTAGGAGCGGACTACCTATTCCAAAAAGACAAACTTTACGACGTCCAGTATGACACAGGAGATAAAGCAATACAGTGTGGGCGTCACAATGATATTTTTAAACTCTGGTTGATGTGGAGGTCAAAGGGGGACAATGGGTTTGAAAGGCAAATAGACAATAATTTCTCTCTAGCCAAGTACGTACATCTTACACGATTTGTCCCACAGTCAAGGACCGAAAGTAATTCCACAAAATTAATCTCCCATAGACTGTAATGCATTTTCAAGTTTACAAGAATTTCTTTATTGTTTGGTATAACGATTAAATAAAAATTACTATGTAATTGATGAATCTGTTGTAAATCTAAATAGTATATGCATACACTGTATTATTCAGATGAATTTTTCAAATACAACAGTTTTAAGTTTTACAAAATTTTGAAAATGCCACATCTCCATTGAAGTCAATGGTGATGCATAGATGAACTTTAATGAAAATAAAAAGAATACTACCATATACATTTAACTTTTAAATGACGCAAATGCACGATAATATGTTGGCTAGCTGTAGAATGGTAAATGGTTTTCCAAACGTGCGAGTACAATTCCGACATTATGGAATTACTTTTGGTCGCTGACTGTATTATCCAGCCACTATTTTTGTCCTAAAATGTCGTCTGATTTTTACGTCTGATGCATATATTCAAGTGCACTTCAGATTATGTTTTTCATGGAAGCAAACAATATGAACCCAGATCAGACTTCTACTAGGAGCAGTCTGATCTGGGTCCATATTATTGCAATATCGGCTGCCTATGAACATAAGCAGGCGAGGGGAGTAGATGACAAAGGTTGTGGCTGGTGGGAAAATGTTAACTCTTTCCGTGTAATTTAGAACTTTAGTAGTCTGCTTATAACAGTTTGAACCCAGATAATGCCCAACAAAATGCCGGGCTGGGCCTGGATCAAAACTGTAGGAAACACTCAGAATTTTGTTGTTGAAACAACAAAATAAGCATGCAAAAATACCTGGAGCAAATTTGCTCCCATGTTCCCTATTTTTGTTTGCCTTTGCTCCCTTTTATTCCTGAAATACATTGGCTTGTTCCCGTGTTCCCCATAACCACTGTGAGATCTTTCAGTCATTCCACAATGGGTGTTATTAATTATATATCGACGCATATTGTATATATTTAATTTTAACATTCAAAATATGTGATGATAATTTCATTATGATGTTGAAGAACCATGATCAATGTCTAGTCGACAGATTTAGATAAATAAGATTTGTTTTACTTTTAAGCTACCTCGTGGACAAGCTGAAGAAGAGGCCAGACTTCAAACTTGTTTTGGATAAAGTAAGTACGGTGAAAGCATATACCAACAGAAGGAACGCGGGTATTCTGTCTTTTTACAAATAACACATATGGATAACAACTTATACATCAACACATCCTTATCAGAGGCTCTGATCTAGTGTTGGTCCGTAGGAATTAAGTAATACTCACTTTAATCATTACTTTTAAGCTTCCAGTTATAGGCTCTGTAGCTAAACAGATACTTAAATAGTTTGATTCATACCTGAAATGCTTTGAATCGCAGAAATTAGATGAACTCATGTATTCTTTTTCCTATCCGTCTCCCCTTTTTAATATTTTAGTCTCTTTGCCTCTTCGTATGTAAACATTTAACAACGTCTGATTCTATCTATTCTCTTTGAGTACACTTAATAGTTTAGACAAGTCATTTGGCCATATATTTTGAAATTACACATGGTAGTTTTATTCTGCTGCAACAAAATCAGGATTTTCAAATGTATATGAGCCGCGAAATGAGATTTCCAACAATGTAGTATGTGCGACCAGCAAAGCCTCAGATCAGCCTGCGCATACGCGCAGTCTGATCAGAGCCTTTGCTCATCGCGACTGTAAAGCTACTGACTAAACATCATTTGAAGTTTCTAAGCTTAAAAGGAGGCTACACAGGTTCGTCTACACACTTGTCAAATGCAATATTGTTGGAAATCACAAGCTCATATACAAGTTATGAAAAGGCAGTTATCTGGAAATGTCACAACCACAGACCATATACCAACCCACGACACCGCGAGGAAGAGACACAGAACATCAGGAACACAATCAATATAAAGCAACCAGTTCTCTCTTTCTCTGAGAGATAATTGCAAAATCAGAAAGGACATTAAGTACTGCATTAGAAAACAAGGACCAAGCCTGTATTAAAATTCCCAATTGTCATGTTTTATGCATGAATAGAAGAGGAATATCTTTGACACCACTGGTTTAAGCTGTAACGATAATATTTGTTTAGATTGAAGGTCCAAATGTTTGCTTCTGGTACCTACCTGACTACATTAGAAGAATGGAAGATGGAGAAGAAAAAAACAAGGCCCTACACAAGGTAGGTTTATATTTCTGGCTAAACGAAAGAATTGAGCGTAAGATTATAGAAGTTTTAGACATTAGTTTTACAATTTGTTTTTGGTTCTCAGTGAGAACCCACTACATATGTTTTGGTTTAGAAATGAGAAAATTAATTTTTAATTTTGAACTCTTATCTACAGTTAAATCAAATTAACCTGTGAAAAAATGCACATCGCATCATGGCATCATTACATCAACAATGTAAGTGTATAATATACCTTTGTAAGAGTAGATTTAAACTGATGGATCGGCTTCATCTATTAAAATGTTTTAACTCTTTGGGAATCAGTAATACTTACCCAGACAGGAACATCGTGTCCAAACAAAATAGTCCCCGTTCAGTCTGCTCCTATTGGAGCAGAATAACTTGTTTAATATCTATCATAAATTGTATTAAAAGCTAGGAAGTTTTAGTCCAGATAATCAACTGGAAGATTCGATTTAGAAAATCAGGTCTTGGATCATATACTACTCAAAACATGGCATTTGGCATGTATTGCGTTTGTTGCAGCACTCAGTTGATATTAATGTTGAGTACACAGATAGGAACGCCTGGTAACCCATGAGCAATCATGTAGTACTTTATCTAGCAAATGCTAAACCCTTGGCTGCTTGCATAAAGAAAATATGGATGCAGATAGAGACTCAGGCCAACTTATAGATCTCTTGCTCCGCTGGGCACCATAGCATATGCATTTGTAGGAGGCTTCTGCCCATTACGCAGGCTTGTCTGAGCCTTCCACGTGCGGATCCAGAAAATTCTATCGGGAGGGGGGTACAAATGTTATTTCCTCGATGAGGGGAGAGAGGATCCAAATACCACTTAAAGCGGGCCGATGATAACCTAACATTGAATGTTGGCTTGGTAGCCTTGTGATTTTTTCAGGGGATCCGGACCATCATTGCTAAGAAACCCTATATTTTTGTAATTTTTCAGGGGGTGTCTGGACCCCCTGTCCCCACCTCTGGATCCGAGCATGCCTTCTTTGCTTGACAATGCAATAAGTACCAACTTCATATGTGTTGGCATATTTAGTTGTCTTTTGAAGCCTTTATATCCAAACTTTTGATATTTGCTTACAAAATGCATTTTCTCATCATGTAGTTAATTTCGTCTTGTCTTTTTGAAGGTTGCTTCCCGGCTGAAGGCCATGATGATGCAGAAAGGCTCAATGATGATACAGTACCAGCCTCTTGGAAAACTACCGAACTTCTTCCGAATCGCCTTCTCGAACCCTGCAATAACAACCTCTGACATTGACTACGTTATTGATGAAATAGTGCGACTTGGAGCCAAACTGGAATAGATCATTGTCCAAGAATAACTATGAAACAAGACGAGACTGGACACTTAATAGTCTTATAGGCGACAGATATACATCCTGGAGTCTACGACAACAGGAAATATTGCTTCTTTATTTTGGTCTCCGACGTGAGAAAACACGTTTTCTGGGTTTTGACTGTGTTAGGCTCAACCCAGCCTTTTGGCTACCCTGGCTTTAGCCAGAATATTGATTTTTTGTGTGATGTGAGTTTTGCTATTAAACTGTCCAGAGAATGAGTAATAAATTGCTGATCAGACAGCGCAGATGCCTAGGCTGGTCGCTTTTGTTGTTCAAGTGCAACAGCATCGGGTTTTCTTGCGGTGAGATCCATTTATACCAGTGGTTAGCCAAGTAGCCAGTTCATGTGAGCATGCTCTTTAGCAAATCATGGTTAAAGCATGTGTTCCATGCCGGTAAAATATCAAGTGTTTGTCTGAATTTTTACCTTTTCGATGCTTTGTGTGTATGAACAGCAAGTGATCTGAGGCCGAATACACAGACTCGTCTGAGTCTCCACTGATCGCCTGTGCAATAAGTAGTATTTGAGCCAGTGCATAAAATTTCCAACAATTTGGTATGTGCGACCAGCAAAGCCTCAGATCAGCCTGCGCATACGCGCAGTCTGATCAGAGCCTTTGCAAGTCGCTTGAGTATTCTATGATTGTAAAACTACTGACTGAACATCATTTGGAGTTTCTAAGCCTAACAGGAGACTGTAGAGGCCCGTCCGAGTCTACACTTGTCAAAATGTCAAATTGTTGGAAATTTCATGCCGCAGCTCAATTTTAATGTGTACCGGTCCATATGTTTTAGAAATAAAGCTAAGCACTGTCTGAGAACTATTAATTCCGTTTACAAGATACTTACAGAATAGCACAAAGAAGCCAATACCCATACATCCAGTTAAGCAGACCTTTTGAGTGTAAAGGAACTAGAAACAATTTTGACATAGGCCTGTTGAAGTGAAAAGTTTGTGACAATATGTGGCTTGTGTAAATCAGTACATGTAGTGTCCTTCTCTGATCTTGCGAAAGAAGAGATCAATATGGAAATGAAACCTAATAAAGGTTGTATATAGTTTATTGCATTCTCAGAATAGCTTCCTTGCACTTAAGTTAAACTTATATGTATATCACAACTTGTTGCACTGTTTCTGTTACGCTTCAAAATGTACATTCATATTTTTAGCAAAAAATATAATTTAAAAATGGTGATCAAACGTTACACGTCCAAACGATTAGCAATACACATTATTATAGTTATTATAAACATGTTCTATAAAATAGTCATTATAAATATGTTCTATAAGATAGTCATTATAAACATGTTATATAAAATAGTCATTATAAACATGTTATATTGCTGGACAACATTGACCTGAAATATGTGAATATGCAATGACCTTTCACCAAATCTTCGGGGATCATTGTGTAAGGTGTGCTTTAGATTATGGTAGAATTACTTATCTGAATACAAGAAATATCCAATCCCACGGTAGGTAGCCTAATGGATAACAGTTCCCTTGGTATCCAATCCCTCGGTAGCCTAATGGATTCCAACTGTCGTTGGAATTCAAAAGTTGTGGGTTCAAATCTCTGACCTTTCAATCTATTACTTTTTTTCATTTTGTTTCATTTATATGTTTGCTTGTTTGTGTGTGTTTTTCTTGATACAAAGTTGTGCATAAATGGACATTTTAGAAGTGAATATGACATACGTTAATGAATCAAAAACACACGTAGCGCCTACATAACAAACACTCGTGAGTAAACCTAGAGAAAAATGACTACACAAGTGACTAGATACAAATGTAAATATGTAAAGTTGTGCACGGGTTGACGTATACTATAAGCACAATCTTATTAAAAACAAAAGAATGGATACATTTGATACTTATCGAAAAAAATCCCAAGATTCGACCCAAGAATGTGCTATCTCGAGCCAAATGAACTAACCATTAGGCCATCAGACCATTTGCATTAATGAATAGACAGTAACTTCATATTCTCAGTAAAAGCATGAATTAGGTTGGAGTACTTCACGAAAACACACGAAGATCACGAAGATTTCAGCGGAAATTAATCAGTCTCAGGTCAATGTTGCCAGGGAATACCTACAAATTGTTATGTCAGCGGTATACAGTACTAACTGAACATGGTGCACTGTAAATTCGGAAATTCGTGCTAGCTGAGGGTTTTGTTTGCAGCATATTTTTTATTGTTTATGCATCTGGAATTGCTCTGGTAAATTAATTTGTACCAGTACAAGAAATGTTGGTACTTATTGCATATGCGCAAAAGCCTCCTTTAAGCGCCGATGCTGACGTATACAAATATACGTCTGAAACTTCACCTATATCTATGCTTTATTGCCTGATCCTTAGTTGTTCGACAATTCAATAAGTACCACAATTCTTATATAATGACATATAAACAGATGTATTAGTTAAACATCAATTATTTCTATACCTATTATTTTTCTTTAAAGTAAACTTGTATTTAAGACATGTCTGTCGGAAACTAGGTATTTTTGTGCTGGAGAAACACTATTTTGAACCAGCACATGAAAGATTGGTACTTTTCACATTGTCGACTAACAAAAGTTCAGGCACAGACTCGCCAGAGCATTCTCTTCATGCATAGACAACGTATGGATGTAGCCAAAGTTTAGACCTCTAGCCTCGCCGGTTCCAGCAGATGTTTTAAGGAGGTTTAATGCGCATATGCGATAAGTACCAAAAAGTCATGTGCTGGCCCAAATTTACAGATCTGATTAGCATTTGGTTTAGTTTACATTCCATAAAACACGATTCAAAATATGCTTCATCATTTTTTTCACTTTCTAGCTAGTCTTTGTAGCTTAGCTATGCATCAGTGTTTTACTATGTTATAAGTACCAACTTCTAATGGGCTGGCCCATATACTTATTGGTACCCATAACAATTGCCACTTGGAGCCATAATTCTTAATTGTTCTTGCATGTATATATATATGGCTTGGCCTTGGTAGACAGATGCTTGTATTGATGTAAACATTCAACCATAATTTGAATGAAACCGTGGAAAAATAAAATATCTTTTAAATGCATTAACTTTCGCTAGATCTCTTGAGAGATTTTGAAAGCCGCTAGCTTCGCCCTCGATTTTAAAATCTCCTTCCTTGCGACCTGGCGACGTTAGTGCATGGAAAATCATATTAGATCCCTATAATAGCGTCAGGTACCTTGGATGATGTTGGAGTCCTTGGGCTAAAGTCGAATATACCGTAGTCGTGTTATAACTGGCACCCGATTTGCTGCTCAAAAGAGAAAACTATTCACCATACAGCATGTTTGTCTTTTTGATTTTTATTAATTTAAAACTAGACCTGTTATCTTTGAAAGAAATAAAGCAATTATCCAACAACGATGCTTTTAGTTTTTAATAAGTGTTGACTGCACAGGCCATAATAAGTCCTACGAACTCTCAGCTATCTTCTTTGTACCATCACATATACTTACGAAATAAATTCGAGGGTGTCACGTTATCTATGCAAGAGAGCAAAAGTATTCATGATTCCATGAACAGACCAACAATTGAATTTATTGCTTATAATTACATTTTATCATTAAAATCTAATATATAGAAATTATTTATAATTTATGAAACAAAACAGTTTTGTATTTAATATGTAATCGTATTAATGGTTTTGTTGGAGTGTCAAACGGAAAAATTGAACAGCCAGTGTGAACATGGACAGCCAAATTATGGAGCTAACAAGAAGCCACAAAAGTGTTTTTTTAGCAACCAATAAGCTTGTTTTGCACGTGCGACTCGAGTGTGGCTCGCTGTCAATCACAACACTAGTGCCACTTTTGGCGAATGAATTCGATGTTCGAAGCGTATTACATGGGCAAGCGAGCTTGGCAGCTGTAAATCAAATTTGTGTCTTCCATGAGGCTATGAACGGTTGCAAAATCTAGAAGTTCATTAAAGGCTTGCTTCGAAAATGTAAACATAGATAGTTAACTTGATACTCTTGTGACAATGAAATGAATAAGTTAGAAAAGCCCCATGCTGGCTAAACCAATTGTATGTAACAGCAGAATCTACGGCGAAGATTAGGTCTGTAAGCTATACTGAATCCCCAACCCCACCCTGGTGGCTGCAGATGTGGTCCGTTTAACCCTTTATATTTGAGAAACTCCTAAGCGAGTACTTTTGCAAGCAGTGAAGTGTTAGGCGAATTTCATTTGATGACCCCATTTTATAACTGACTATGTTACCATAGTAAAATAATGCACGCAACTAAATGCACAATTTTAAGTATTTTATGTACAAAGAAATACAATCACACACAGGAATAAAGTACATTGAGGTTATTGCTATTGCTTACTGCTTAGCTGGTCATCCTATACTGAGATAAGTTTCCACTCTACGATGGCTTCCAACGGGAATCAATCCTAGAGTGTCCTAGCTCAGTTGTACACCAAGCAAAAGCAAACCAACGTAAACACACAACAAAACTAAAAAAGAGATCTCATACTATCCTAAATTTTAGATGTTCTGTTAGGCCTTCAATGCATAACGCGGATAATTGAATTCGTGAAATCTATACTAGGCCAAAAAAGAAACGCCGCTATGAATGAAAAATGCTAACTGTACCAGTTATGTATTTCATTAAAAAAAAATGCAGTAATTAGAAAAATAAGAGCAAAATGGTACTAGAGAATGCTCTTTGCCAGATTCTCAATTCATTAAGACGTTGGTACTACTGCGGGTTCCTTAATTTGACGTAAATACTGCACCAATGAGTAAGGTTCTGCCTAACGTTAGGAGGTGGGGGACTTAAACAACTTCTTGAAACGATTTCTCACAGTTTGAGCCCTGATTTTTGGATTATGAGTTCCTTGGGATGTCCTAGCCGTGACTGACTCCAGATGAAATAGATTGCACAAATGAGACGTTTGGATGTCTCGATTTTGACGTCGCGTCGACACACGTCGACGCCCTGGACGCGGACAGTGTGGCGTTGTCCCAATTTGTTGGAAACGATTCTTAAGACGTCCAATCGTCCTAACGTGGCAACGAAATCGTTTGGCTACCTCGTACCAATGGCGTCACATTAGCTTTTAACATTCCTTTTGCACGTTCACGTTCCACATGTGCTTATTTTGTCACCGTAAATCAGCAATGTGTAATCTTAAATTCCAAAGTTTTTAAGAGCCATTCTCTGTAAGCACCAAACATGCTATATAGGGGGTTGGGCACGCATGGTCTCAGATTTTGCTGAAATTTTCAGGGTGCATCCATAATCACCCAAAAACAGCTAATCCATGTTCCGTTCTCTCAATTTATTTCCCGTTGCCATGGTAACCAACAAAGAAGAATTTGGGCATTAAATGACCAAAAAATCTGTGAAAATGGACATTTTTTGCACCTTCATGTATCCTATAACACACCTATTTTGATTTTTATCTTTATATGTTGAAGCATTATGGTTAAAAAGAAGTAGTTTAAATATAAATCAAACACAATATGATTTTCGGTCAAGTCATACTTCGTTACCAATGGTGGGTGGGGTAACCAGATATGAAAAAACCCTATTTTTATGCATTTTTGAACCATTACAGCACATTCCCCCGCCTACATAGAGATATATACAGTAAATGATTAGTTCTAGATGGTATTCATCTATCATAAGATTAAAAAACATGCGTGGGGGTTTTGCCTCCTTCTTGTCGTAACCATGGAAACAACAACTGTACAGTACAGAAAATGCAAAAACGCACAACCGTTTATAAACACATGTTTAAATACACATTTAATGTAATATTGCAATAAATATCTGTAGAATTAAGGCTGAACGCATAAAAATTATATTAAATAATCAACTGGTACATACCAGAGCGCATGGATCTATTTATAGGCACAAAAAGGGTCATTATTGGTGCAAAATTGGCAATTTTCCTCCAAAATTCAGATTATATCTTTATGTAACCTGGGATTCAACTAAGATCATTCCTATTGCATTTTAGGCTTTTTTTTAAAAAAAAAATAATAAATCCAAATAAGTACATTCAAAGTAGAGACAATTCATTTTAAACGTTGTACATGTCATACCGGCTTACTGAAGGTGGGTGCGGTAACCAGATATGAAAAAAACCTATTTTTAGGCATTTTTGAACCATTACAGCACATTCCCCCGCCTACATAGAGGCATATACAGTAAATGATTAGTTCTAGATGGTATTCATCTTTCATAAGATTAAAAAACCTTGGTGGGGTTTTGCCTCCTTCTTGTCGTAACCATGGAAACAACAACAGTTCCGTACAGAAAATGCAAAAATGCACAACCATTTAAAAACACATGTTAAAATACACATTTAATGTAATATTGCAATAAATATCTGTAGAATTAATGCTGAACGCATAAAAATTATATTAAATACCAGAACGCATGGATCTATTTATAGGCACAAAAAAGGTCATTATTGGTGTAAAATTGGCAAATTTCCTCCACAATTCAGATTGTAATTTTTATGTAACATGGGATCAACTAAGATCATTCCTATTGCATTTGAGACGTTGTATATTTAAGCATAACAGCTTCAAATAAGTACATTCAAAGTAAACACAATTCATTTTAAACGTTTTTCATGCCATACCGGGTTACTGAAGGTGGGTGGGGTAACCAGGTGCAAAAACAAAAAAAAATGCCAACTTTGAGCAACAATAATGATAAGTGCCATCTATTTTTCGATGTATATGCTTGTAATTAGTTCTAGCAAGGTCTTCAGTTTTCACAAGGTAGAAAGAAATATCTCGGATTTTACCTGTTTCACATTGTAACCATGGAAATCATATCAGCTCAGTATGAAAATTTAAAATCATGCCAATGTTTTAAAATGGCATGTGCCTTACCATATTTGCCGTTATATTGCATGTAATATACCTATAACTAAGTTTTAATGCATATGTATTATTTGAAATAGGAGACAGGTACCGATTGGGAGGTGTGGCTCTATTTATAGTCAAACATTGCTTGAATAATGATGTAGAACTAGCAATTTTAGCAAAAATTAAGATTATTTTGTAAGGTACCAATGAAAATCAAGTGATTGTAAAAATTTCCTTTAGATCTTGACATGTTTTAGCATTATCACTAAAATTAAGTATTATGAATGGAATAAATCTTAATAAATTTTGGTTTAAGTCATCAACAGTTATTTAAGATGGGTGGGGTAACTGGGTATGGAAACTATTTTATGAGTTATAAGCCTCTAAAATCACTGACACTGACGACTTAGATACCTATACAGTTTTAAATTGGAACTTTAGTTTTAAAAAAAATGTCTGGGGGTCTTACATTTCTCTTGCAGTAACCACGGAAACAATTACCTTTGTCATAAAGAAAGTGAAAATAAACAACTAGTTCAAAGATACACTTTAAATTTCACATGTATTGCATAGAGTTTTCATATTAATGCTGGATACAATACCAACGTAATTTAACTCTTTGCCTACTTGGTTGTTTTGTTGACTTTTTGTTTATTGTTACTCCCATTGTGGGAGTCTGTAATTGTTCTATGTTTTGTTGTACGTTACTTTATGTCTATTCTAGTATTGCTATCATCTTGATGGGGAAGAGAGAGCTGATTGCTTTGCTTAATTTGTCTTCCTGGTGTCTTGTGATGGTTGAGCGGCTCTTCCTCGCGGTGCCACGGGGTTGTCTGCAGTTTGTGATTGTGGTATTTCCTGATCAAACTCACTTACTATTTTTGGTTATTTGGCCTGTTCTTGTCGTGTGCTGATTTTTTAAAAATCAACTTTTTTGAAAAAAAAAATCTTTTAGGAATACCATCAGAGTGTCAAACAATTTGGATGAAAAATTGGGCTTGATCTGGGTCTCAACTGTTTGCAAAAGTTATCAGCAGACAAAACCAATTGGCAAAAAGTAAAGATCATAAAGATGTATAGACATAAAATTTAAATTACATTATACCGTTTAGCAATGTAATGCTCAGAACTTTTGTCCCTTTTTGCTGTAATAGGACCCAAAATGGTACAATTGGCTATGCTTATTTGATTGACTAAATAGCGCGAGTTTGACAAGGTAAGGAAAATCAGGCTTTAAATAAGTTTATATAGCCATATGGAATGGCTTATAAGACTTTTGTACACATAATTGTTTGCGTAGTTTTGCGTTATACATGTATGCCTAAATAGCGAGTGAAGCTATTTTTGTGTTTTTCCTGAATTTCCACAAAGAAAAAATGTGTTAGCCTGTGAGACTGCAAATCTCTTAGTCTGAGCTGTTGCTGCTTACAAGTGCAATAAGTACAAAACTCACATGAACTGACTCATAAATACTAAAGAAGAAATAAAGTTTTAGTGGCGCTCAAATATCTAGATAAAGCAGAGTTGAGGCTGGCTTTTATTCACCTTTACTCTAAAGTACATTAAACTCCATATCAACAGAGACTAGCTAGACTCTAGACAACGGCTAAATAAAACATAGCTGAATCTCGGATGTACCAGTTTGAGTAGGGAAGTTGAGAAAGGCAGTATTCAAACTGAAACAGCCAAGAACCAAACATGCTTTATAGAGGGCATTAAAACGTTTGGAGCAATTTAATCCTTTTAGAACACCTAGTTCTATGATTCTTAATACCACAATAATGTTTAAATTGCCTAAAATGAGACATAATCAAAGCAACTGTGCTCAAATTGTTTAGATATGGTACCAGACAGAATAACAACATTGTCAGCTTCTTCCTTGTGCTACCAAAGTGCAGCCATGCTTCAATGGCTAAAGTACATTTCAAAAGATCCACACCTCTAGAGTTCCAGGAATCGTAGTTTCAAGTCCCACCTGGGGCGGCATTTCTCCCCTGGTTTACGTACATAGTTTTAGCTATCTTAATGTCGAATATCAATGTTTGCATAGGTGCAATCAATTTTGCTGGGCGGGTCAAGCACTGGCGTTGATGGGATCAACTTGAGCTGAATAAAACCCATGTTGGCTTTATAGGTTCAGTTGGTTAGGGGGCAAAAGCAGCTGTTGGGATGAATCCATATCCTCCTACTTCCCAGTATTTCGATATTTTTCTCTTGCGCGTGGAGCGCTATGCGTTGCTATATGGGGTGGTATTTCCTGGCCTTCAATTCTTGAATATGATTTCTGCATATGCGTATCTGATCGTCAAAATTGTAATTAATGATGACCAAATCAATTAAAAAGGCACATTTATCATCATCAGATATCTGATTCAACACTGTAGTCATACTACAGAGGCAGTTTGCCTTTTGTCGTTTCCTCCGGTGTTAGGCCCTACAGTAAAATTACCTTCAAATAAGGGCTGACAAAAATGAGACTTTTTGAATATGTTTGCTTCGAGCTTGCATCCTCTAGTTAATAAACCTCTGTGTTGTTTTGCCAAAACGGTAATAAGATCAGATTTTAAATAAAAAAATTACAGTAACAGTGTATATTAAAAGTTGTCCATTACCCTTTTGTCATAATTGTACAGTTTTGTCATAGATGATATTTTATCCACGTAATTTGTGAGTTCATGCCTAGACATCAAATGTCAAAGTTTTTATATGATTTAAATTTTTAAAGCTAAAAGATACAATGTGAATGTGATGAGCAAAAATCAGTCATAACCCGAGCATTTCGGGGCGTTTATCTGTGATTAAATGAAGAAATTTAACATGATCAGAAAGTTAACTTAACACCGGAATAAGTGACGATACCGGAATTGCCGGTGTAGTATGACCACAGTGTTCAAGTTCAGATATTCTTCAGAGCATGTGGAGTTAAATATACCAGTATCTATATGATTATTGCCAAAGTTCCACATGCAAGGTAGATAACTCTGTAAAATTTCAACATAACTGAAACTGATAAAGTAACTCAATAACTACGCTCTACTCTAGGTATGATTGAATATATTACATCAGTTTTATGATTATGGCTTCTATGAGTGTGAAAACAAATGGCATATTATTAAATTTGCAGTGAATAAAGTGTGACGTAAGATCCTTAATAGCAATCACAAATGTAAGCCTAATATTTCACGTAACAGAGAGACTATAGGCAGTCATTTTTTACCTTTTCTGTGCAGTTTTAGGGTACCCCAGGTACAAAATCTTGAGCACAGTGTATCGAAGAACAACATCAAGTCTGAATTGAATATAATTATGTGACCAGCTTAAATTTATCGCTGGTTTATTAAGTTTGGCATCAAAATAAGTAGCAGATTTGTGCGCCCTACTGATTATACTTTCTGTCCTTAGATGCTATTAAATGCTTTAAACCCTTTAATCCGAATCATTTTTAAATATTTGATAATCAACTATATTTTAAGCACATTGAAACTTGCATTATAACCAGTTGGAACATTTCTAATCACTTAAAGACGCAATTATTTTGATTTCGATTTCGCGACGGTATCCCGATTGTTTCCATGGTTACAACTAGAAGAAGGTAAAAACCCGCGCATGTTTTTTTTTATCTTATGAAAGATGAATATCACCTCTAACTTAACATTTACTGTATATGTCTCTAAGTAGGCGGGGAAATATTCTGTAGCCGTTCAAAAATGCCTAAAATACGTCGTTTTATATCTGGTTAGTGGTTCCCCACCTACTTTTAAGGCATATTATTGTTACAAAATAAATATCAAATTCATTTATCCGCTCACCACATCGACATTTGTGGTTGTTTATGCTGATATATAAATGACTTTCGGCTACATGTAATTTTATCCAGAATACATTTAACTTAAAAACAAAAAACACACAAATTTTCATTGATATTTTGCCGATTTTCTTGCAAAAAATTTGACGGAGGTTTCCATGGCAACTGATCAACAAATAGAAAACATCATATATTCACATTTTATACTCAGCTATATTTTAAGTACTTGAAACTTGCATTATAACCAGTTGGAACAATTTTTAATCACTTAAAGACATAATCATTTTGATTTAAATTTTGCGACAGTATCCCGATTGTTTCCATTGTTAAAGCTAGAAAGAGGTTAAAACCCACACATGTTTTTTAATCTTATGAAAGATGAATACCACCTCTACCTCATAATTAACGTATATGTCTCTAAGAAGGCGGGGGAATGGTCTGTAGTGGTTCAAAAATGCCTAAAATACGTTTTTCCTATATCTGGTTACCCCACCCACTTTTAAGGCACATTATTGTTACAGAATATATATCAAATTCATTTTTTCACTTACCATATCGACATTTGTGGTTGTTTTTGGCCATAGATAAAAGCCTTTTGGCTACAAGTAATTTTATCCAGGATACATTTAACTTACAAAACAAACAAAAACATCAACTTTTGTTGTTGTTTTTTTGTCGAATTTCTTGCCAAAAAAATGATGTTTGATTCCTTGGCAATGGATCAACAAATTGAAAAAACCATATATTAACATTTTATACTCAGCAAATTTTAAGCATATTAAAAACTTGCATTATAACCAGTTGGAACAATTTTTAATCACTTAGATACGTATCTATTTTTCTTTCAATTTTGCGACAGTATCCTGATTGTTTCCATGGTTACGGCTAGAAGGACGTAATAGCCCACGAATGTTTTTTAACCTTATGAAAGATGAATACCACCTCTAACTTATCATTAACAGTATATGTCTCTAAGTAGGCGGAGGAATGGTCTGTAGTGGTTCAAAAATGCCTAAAAATACTTTTTTCTATATCTGGTTACCACACCCACTTTAAAGGCACATTATTGATATAAGATAAATATCAAATTCATTTATTCCGCTTACCACATCAACATATGTGGGGTTTTTTGCCCATGGATTAATGCCTT
The DNA here is from genome assembly GCA_964019695.1 of Loripinus fragilis. Lineage (NCBI taxonomy): Eukaryota > Metazoa > Mollusca > Bivalvia > Lucinida > Lucinidae > Loripinus > Loripinus fragilis. Next base: position 96,256,374 of record OZ026526.1, on the reverse strand, counting down.
TGGGCTACAAGTAATTTTATCTAGGATACATTTAACTTAAAAACAAAAAACACACCAATTTTCGCTGATTTTTTGCCGATTTTCTTCCATAAAAAATTGATGGCAGTTTCCATGGCAACATATCAACAAATAGAAAAAATCGTATATTAACATTTTATACTCAGCTATATTTTAGGCACATTGAACTTTACTTTATAACCATTTACAACCTATTTTAACCACTTAAAGGCGCAATTATTTTGATTTATATTTCGCGACGGTACCCGGATTGTTTCCATGGTTATGGCCAGAAGCAGGTAAAACCCCACGCATGTTTTTAAATCATATGAAAGATGAAAGATGAATAACACTTCTTACTTATCACTAACTGTATGTGTCTCTAAGTAGGCGGGGGAATTGTATGTAAAAAATGCATAAAAATAGGGTTTTTCTAGATCTGGTTACCCCACCCACTTTTGAGATACATCATTGCCACAAAATAAATACTAAATTCATTTTTTTTGCTTATCACCTTAATATTTAAGGTTGTTTGTGTCGATTTTTAAATGTCTTTTGGCTACATATTATTTTGTCCAGGATACATTAACCTTTAAAAAACACAAATTTTTATTGATTTTTGCTCAATTTTTGGCCAAAATCTTCGATGGCGGTTTCCATGGCAACCGGTCAACAAATAGAAAAAATATCCACGGATAATCTGTTTTTGGGTGACTACACACAAACTGTGAAAGTTTAATCAAAATCGGTGACTATGCGTGCCCATCCATGTTTGGTGCTTACAGAGAATGGCTATTAAATGTTTTTAGACGTTTTGGGTGTTCGTCTAGAGATTTCAGTAGTTAGTACACTTGTAAATCTTAATGCACTGAGTGTGCACGTGAAAAACAGGAAAATGGAAAATCGGTCAGTACACTGGTTTTGATTGACTCACCTCAATGAATCAATGAAGAAAATGTGCGGAAGAAAAAACAGCATACATACACAGATGAAAAAAAATTGCCACTCTCGTTTAACACAAAATATTTTTAATTATTGTATGCGGCGTTTCTTTTTTGGCCTAGTATATATATATTTTCTGACTCTTTGGGTCAGTTCATAACTTGAACACTGGGGACATTTCATGTCAATCATCGTTTACTGGAAGAAGTATCCTCGTATCAGCTAATCTTCTCAAAAAAAAATGGATTAGTCCATTTGTATGCTTACGATCCTATCTTTTTTTCTAAGCGCAGAATCCGCTGCAATCCTTTCTCATCACGGGACTTGATTAATGTACTACCACCATGTTTGTGGCCAAAGGAGATAGACTTATTCTAGACATTTGAAACAGATGTAACCTCCGGCTTCTCGTCACCAAGTTCACACCATGACGGAGGGGACACACAGAGAAAATTCTTTCTTTGCAAGAATATCTAACCACAATAAGCTCTCATCTCTGATACCATATTTCTATTTCCCCTAGCGAAATACACGTTCAATGTAGGAAAGTATGCTCATGCGAAGCATTATTATCATGCAATATTGATTATCCGTGAATACGGTGTTAATCAAAGATGAATATTTCCACAATATACTCCCTTTGGTATGGTAATATCCATAACCGGTGCTCAGACCAGTTCTGGGGCGAAAATGGCAGATTGGAATATAATGGTCCCTATTAATTACAGCAAAAATGAACTGAAGAGCCTCTATCTGGTAACTCTGGAGGAACATAGATATTCAAACTGCTGATATCCCATTGTGTATAATTACATACTTGATCAGGTAAAACTTTATGTACTACATGTGCTAGGCTAGATGAAAGCCATTTAGTGTAATGTGTTACCACTTTATTTTCTTCTTTAAGTGCACGCCGGCGGTTCAGACCTCAGACTCTATGATGGTTCTGACTTACTTTTTAAAGACAGATCTATAGATTAGAGGGGTGTCTTTGGTCAGGCCCACTTGGGTTTAACTGGTGAATTTCTTTTGCTCCAGTATTCAGTTGGTTGTACTGTTGAGTCCTTATCTTTGTTTTATCTCCTTTTTATATCTTGTTTTGTATGTACTCGAAGACGATACATCGATAAGTTAGGGATCTTTCATGTGAATCAAACATCTTTGTGTCTTGATCCACATCAGAACTAAGGTCGAGGATGGTACCGTTAAACATGTTTAAGCCCTGAAGTGATTTTTGCTGACCGTTCTAAGGCGGTGCTTCTTTTGTGGATCCTCTCTGTTATTTATGCTTCTCTGTTATATTGTCTTGTGTGTTCCCTGCAGCCTTCTGTTCACCTGCTGGGAAAGGGCTAACCTCTTTGCTCTTTTGTGTTTTTGTCACTTTCTAATATGGTGTTACGGGTCAGGTTGGGGGTCAGGTTTAGTACTTGATCGTATCAATTCCTAACCTTTGCCTTCCTCTCTACTTTAAGATGAAAGCTAACTTATTTGACTTTGGGGGGGGGGGGGTTAAACCAAGCTATCCCTCCCTCCCCCCTCTCTCTCTACGAATAACTATAAAATAACATTCCAGTTTGTCTTGTAGCAGAAGAAATGTGCAAGCTTGTATTAAAATCAACTAAAACAGTCAGTTACTTTTTTCTTAATTTATGATTAGTAACTCTTTCCTCGGCAGTTAAGATTTTTGTTGTCTGCAGATGAGCTTTGAAAACAGTTTGGACCTAGATCTGGCCTGATATAACGTATGCATACAAACTGTTAGACTCTCTAGCTATATTCATGAGATGAGCTTTGAAAACAGTTTGGACCTAGATCTGGCCTGAGATAATGTCTGCATATAAACTGTTAGACTCTCTAGCTATATTCATGAGATGAGCTTTGAAAGCAGTTTGGACCTAGATCTGGCCTGATATAACGTCTGCATACAAACTGTTAGAATCTCTAGCTATATTCATGAGATGAGCTTTGAAAACAGTTTGGACCTAGATCTGGCCTGATATAACGTCTGCATATAAACTAATAGACTCTCTAGCTATATTCATGAGATGAGCTTTGAAAACAGTTTGGACCTAGATCTGGTCTGATATAACGTCTGCATATAAACTAATAGACTCTCTAGCTATATTCATGAGATGAGCTTTGAAAACAGTTTGGGCCTAGATCTGGCCTGATATAACGTCTGCATATAAACTGTTAGACTCTCTAGCTATATTCATGAGATGATCTTTGAAAACAGTTTGGGCCTAGATCTAGCCTGATATAACGTCTGCATATAAACTGTTAGACTCTCTAGCTATATTCATGAGATGAGCTTTGAAAACAGTTTGGGCCTAGATCTAGCCTGATATATCGTCTGCATATAAGATGTTAGACTCTCTAGCATTATCCATGACAAATCTTTCGAAAAAGTTCATTTTAACATAAAAGGTGCATATATAACAAAAAGGCCAGCAGAATTACCCAGCCTGCAAAAAACTAATCGTTATGCAAAATATTTAGAAAATTACTAACACAAGATAGACGATTCAATAATCCTTTTAATTGACAAATAAAACATGATATAAAACTTTAAAATTCCCATCTGATTAACAATAAAGATCAACAATTTTGTTAATATGTTTCTTATATGAGCCAATGCATCACAAAACGAACACAATGTACTTGGCAGCAAGCAGACTCAGATAAGCCTGGGCATCTACTCAATCTAATCAGAGTCTTTGCTGGTCCAAATCCTGAGAAATTGTAACTTGTAGATTATTTTGTAACTAGTCAAAATAAAATGAACCTCCAGGCGAGACTTTGTTGCATGCCAACAACAAAAACGCTGATCAGAGTCTGATCATCGTCTTTGCTTATTGGAAAGTACAATATCTAAATTTGCTGCATGTGAAGTTTCAATATTCTAGCTAGTCCTTGTAGCTGAACATCTAAACCTGACTTTGTTCAATCTGAACAACACAAGCACAGACCAGACTGTGCAACTGATCAGCACATTTGTTATTCGTTTAATGGAAAGAACAATATCTAGACTTGCTTCATGCAAAATTCCGATTTTCCAGCTAGTCTCTGTAGCCAAGCAGACTGGTTTGAGTCTTACTTGGTCTAAAACCCGAAAATAGGTTTACTCCGGATGAGACACAAATCATTCCAACAGGCACACAACCTTGAAACAACGTCGTATCAACGTCGATGTAACGCCACTATCATATCGACGTTGATGCGACATTGTTTCGACGTCATGTGCCTGCTACATTAGCCTGGGTCCAGTCGTCAATATTTTTCAATATTTTCTAATGCTAATATTCTAAAAAACATAAGAGAATAAAAATATACCACATCAAAGGTATTGGTTGTTCGTTATTGATTTCGATTAATATTGTCATTTTTGACCAAGGAACGGGAAAATAAAAAAAAAATGATCAGACTGGAACCTAGGCTACTGCTACATGTACCCAGTGAGTATAGTGTGACTTGATTGACGATCAGGCTGGTCTTAGTCTTTGCCTAATTTTGTTGGTAATGTCAAGCACTGGCTAATATGATAACTATAAGTACTATAAATGAGCCTGTGCAACTTTGCAGTCTGATCAGCACCTTTTAATTCACTCTCAAGTAAGTACAATAGCTAAACTATTTTTAAAAATTCAATATTCTAGCAAGTCTTTGTAGATGAGCACAGAACGGGCCCTGAGGTTATAAAACTTTTTCATGCTCAACTCAACTAAGCGTGAAATTTCAACTGCTTATAAAAACTAAAATACCGACAAATAAAGAAGTTTCTTGCTTTCAGTCTCTCAGACCTTGTATTTATCATGCTTATAAATGTTAAACTGCCAACAATTGTTGGCATTTTAAAATTTATGAGCATGATAAATTACCCCAGGTGAAGAAGCCTCAACATCAGCCAATAACTTGCCTTGTTTATCACCATTTACATGATGCCATCAACGAAGTTTGGAAGCAGGCTGTCCCAACACCTCCGTTACATATAAACATATTCTATAAAAACCAAGAAATCTTTACCTTTCTCATTCTGGTGAAATATGCCATACATATTGATACAATAAGTATGGAATTATCCATTTTGTGTTTGACAGAGAGGTCAGTCAGTATTTCTATAAAATGATGCATTTTTGTCCATGAAGATTGTTTTATCTAAGCAGACAGTGAAGCCCCAGATGAAATACTACCTTATGCAGCATTTCATCTGAGTCCTCACTGTTTGCCAAAGTACCTGTTTAACGCTCATCAGAATGAAAAGGATTAAATAAGTATTATGGATTGTATAAAACGGTGAGAAAGCCATTTAACCCCTGGTTTAGGCACATTTTTCAGCTGAGTGATGTTGATAAAAAATTGTATTTCTCCAAGAAAACATTTTGATTTTGCGATGCTTATTGGAAGTGTCTCATAGTTCTAGATAAGCAAATAATTTTAGTGTAAAATTGTGAATACTTTCTTATCCATCAATTTTGGCATTTGTTTTCAATGTTCATAAGAACTAAACAGTCTCATTAAGATGGCCCACAACATATGTTTTGGATAAGAAACTTTTGAATACACACTCTTATCTGGAGGCCTGGCGATCTCAATGAGACACTTCCAATGAGTACCAACAATATTTGTGTGAAGAAATATGAATAATGATTTAAATCTTAACTAGGGAATATGCCTAGGCCAAAAATAATAAATATCTTGTTTCTGAAAACATCTAAATATTTTAAAGGGTAGGTAGGTACGCAAATTGGTTTCTATAGGAAAACCTTGAAAATCATTCAAAATACAACAAAAATAGATAAAAAATCTCGGATGTCCCCCAAAAATTTAGCGTAGGTGCAAAAAAGTAGGGTCAATAGGGTTTCGGAAAGGAGACATTTTTTTGCCTTATTAATCAAACATATGCCATTAATATTGCCATTGATAGCTTTTATTGCCATTACACTGGTAATGAGGCTTGTTGTCTGCTGAAAACATTTGCACACAGTTTCAACTTTTTAAACTGCTTGACACACAAATGATATACTTGGTATTCTTGGAAGATTTTTTTTGGAAAAAAATCAAAGAAAAAAAATCCCAAGACTACAAAAACAATTAAAATTACTAGCATGTCAGAAGTCATATTAAGACTATAGAATACAATGAGAGGAAAATGATATGCACTGTCCTTGATATTGGATAAGCATTACAATCACAACATGGAATGTTCTTTCCAACCCAAGATAGTGTTAAGTTATTAATTATTTGCTTATTAACCCTTTGTATACTGATGAATTCTTCCATATAGTTTGATACCAAAACTTGGGATGGTCCATTGTATATATCAAGGGGTCATAGGTAGAATCTTTAAGTAATGGTGTTTATCTGTCCCTGAAGATTGTTTTTATCTTAGTGAACAGTGCAGTAGACATTTTCTGTGGAATTTCATCTTGCCTATACTTTTGCTAAAATTCCAGTTAACAATTCTTCCATTATAAAAGTTATGCAATGTACATAGAATTTGCCTCCAGCTGTTTATAAAAATATATAGCTTCTTTTCATTAATTCTTTAATTGCCACTTTGCAGCTGACAGTATTTTCAAATACAGCCTTGAAAAATATTTATGGGCCTTATGCAACTATTGCATTAAATGGGCCTCATCCCGAGAAAACCTGTCTTTGGGGTTTCTGACAAACCGAGACTCAAACCATTCTCCTCAACTACAATGACCAGCTAGAAGATTGAAATTTGACCTGTAGCAAGAATAAGTTTATGAATCTTTCAAAATATTGAATACCAAAGGTGCTGATCAGACTGCGCATATTCACAAAACCCTAAGACAGGTTTCCTTGCGTCACGGCCCTAATATTGTCTGTATTGTCTACTCCTGAAATGATTTAAGAGAATTTTTGTCAAACAGTGTAAACCCCAATCAGACTGCTGCCATAAGAGCAGTCTGGTCTTGATCCACACTGTTTGTCTCTATTTTTACATAAGTTATTAATGATAGCAAATTATATGCAGATTACGGCTTAAGAAGACAACATTTTCAGGTGCATTTTTGCAGGCACTTAAAGGGTTAATATCACATGTGCTCTAAAGATTAAACCAAAATGTTCATCTTCCGTGTATTTGAATTTGTTCAGGATGGTAACAAAGAAAAACTACTTTTAAATAGTAATTTTATGATAACCATTTATCCTGCAAGTGAAACCCTGGATAAATCTAATTAGAAGATAGCATTACAAGATCAAGTGTTTTAGAATGGCTTCTCAATAAACACATCCATTTACTGAAAAAGAAAGTGTAAGTAATCATCATCATCATCATCATCATCATCATCATCTTTTTTATTAAAATGCATATGCATCATCCACATCCAGGTAGCTGGCTAGTTGCCCACAGAGCAGATCTCACACCTGATTTCCATGTGCTCCTGTCAGTCAGGGATGTTAATTCAACAATATGTCCCAACAATCTGTTTACATTTTTTGTGTTAAACTTTACAAAACTAAGGGTTTCCCAAACTTGTAGCTCTATTTTCCAGTTCAGACAATGATTTATGAAAATATTCCTTTCAACTGTTTACATTAGATCTGGTTATATTTATGCCATTTATACTAATAAATAAATTATACAAATGAATTTGGCAGCAGCAATAATCTTACTGGTAAATTTCATCGTTAGATAGATCAAGGTTCGACGAGTCCATGGTGAAGCACTTGATATGAAAATCTGAATGAAATAACCGTTATATCTTTAAATTTACCTGTTTTTGATTCAACATCAATAGCATAAGCAGTAGATATTAAGTTAAGAAATAACCGTTACAGTCTGAGTAAGCTTTCACATGCTACTGCGAAAACACATCCAATCTTTGATCCGTCTGAGGTCGAAATTTACCAGTAACTTGTTATGTAAAACATAACATTTTGTATATGGAGTAAATGCTTAAATGAGCCAGCACCAGAAAATTTGGTACTAATTGCATTGATGAGCAATGAAGGGTTTGGCAAGCCTGCACAAATGTGCAGACTCAACGGAGCATTCCCTGCTTGCCAATACAAAGCAGGGACGTTAATGAAAACTCATGCTTATATTTAGGACCCTAGCCCACTAGAGAGCTACATATACAAGTTTAAAGAATGAGCTAACCCTTTACCTCATAGAGACGCCTTTCAACGCTTTTGCAAACAGAGCAGACCCAGATCAGGCAGCTCTTGTAAGAGCAGCCTGATCAGGGTCTACTCTGTTTGCTTATGGAAATTTATACAGCTGATCCTACACTAGTGGATCCGACAAGTAATTTCTTTGTTCTATGTAAAAACATGAAAGTTTATTTATGTGCTTATTCACAGTGGGTGGAGCCTAGCATGAATATTTATGAAGGAAAGGGTTAATGTCTACTCAATAAGTACCAAAATCTCATAGTTAGTAGGATCCTAGCATGAATATTCATGGATAAGGGTTACTGTCTATGCAATAAGTACCAAAATCTCATAGTGGGTGGAGCCTAGCATGAATATTCATGAAGGAAAGGGTTAATGTATATGCAATAAGTACCAAAATCTCATAGTGGGTGGAGCCTAGCATGAATATTCATGAAGGAAAGGGTTAATGTTAATGCAATAAGTACCAAAATCTCATGGACTGACTCCAACACAGAATGTAGCTATTACAATGACATGAGAAATTCTCTGTATTTTCTTATGATTCTTTACGTCCCAGTCAACAAATTTAGTCATGTGTTATGGGCCAGGCACTCTCATCTGTTTATCTACATAAGGTAGATTTCGCATAGTTTCTAGTATAAAATCAATCTCTGACAACAGATCAATTCCCAGCGAAGGCACGAGGAATTTTTCAGCTATGCTTTACTTTATTACGGCTAGCATGTCATAAGACATGTCGAAATGGGTCTTACTAGGTTGAACCAGTACTAAGCAGCCGATAAAGTGTCTTGCTCAGGGACACAACACAGTGACTCTGCCAGCTAGCAAACCTTCAATCCCCAGTCTAACACACTGTGCTCTGCATACTGATATTAATTCCGAGATAAAAAAACTCAGAAAAGGTAAATTCAATATCAAAACTTGCACCTGGAAGTGATATAACACTATGTACGAGGGGTGATCAGAAAGTTCGCGGAAAATAGTTGCCATTTCTACAATGTTTCATCAATATAGCTGGAATTACAGCACAAAATACTGCAACACATATGCAGTTGATCGGTTATAACATGCATGATGTTAGTCGTCTACATGCGTTACAGCTGTCGTCAAGGCAACGCTATATAGCGCGAAGCGGCCCATTTTACATTGCATTTTGACATTTTACTACACAACCAATTAAACTTTAATGTTTTGTAAAACTTTGTTTTGCTGTGATAGCCCATATTGCGGTCCATGCATGTTTAACGACATATTTACTCCTCTAATATGCAATCTTTCAAAGATTTATATCTAACAGATGGTGTTCTAAATCGAAACGAATAACAGTACTGTCAAAAAGGCAAAACATTCAACTTCTATGAATCCATTGCCTGTTTCCGCATGTGAATGTTTTAAAATAAACTATCTACACACCTCGTAAAACACCCTTTTTCAGGACAGTAGAACAAATACTGATAGTTAAGTCCGATTTTATAATTATTTTGATGAACACTGTCAAAAAATAAGTTATTTATTTTAAATTTACAAAAAAACTCCAAAAACTGACGCATTTTAGGCCTGTCCTTTGGATTGAAACCTATCAAGTTGAATACACAGCACAGCGGAATAAGATAAAAATCTCATATTATGTTCAAAGAATGGCGGAATATTACTTTCTGTTAAAAATACCAATCATTTCAAACACAACTACGAGTTTTAGCCTCAAGAAGCAACCCAGGGGTACAGATGGGCCGGTTCCAGCGAAGAGACATCAAATCGGCGCATCTTGCTCATACGTCTGACGTCACATTTTCAAAATTTCAATTTGAGTCAACTTGCTATGAATGGCAGTTTCTATCTGTGAATTTTCATTGCAATCGATAAAAGCAATATGATATAATAACACTTTTCTGCGAACTTTCTGATCACCCCTCGTATAACCATTTATAAACCACTAGTTGTTTACACAAAAAGTAACATTATGTAATGACGTCCATAAAACACATTGCAAACATAATAATAAAATCTTAATTTTTATCACATCAAAAATGCAATTTCAATTCAAAGTTATTTCAATGTCAGATATGATAAATAGAATCTAACATTGAATTTATTAAATTTGTTGCACAAAAGTGATAAAATGCAAGGCAAGCCTCACGTTTATCTCTTTCCCCCAACCTGTTTAGTTTATTCAATAATACACTAACACTCATGTAAGGTCCTTTATATAAAGTGATGTAAGTAGAAAAAAATGTTACATTATATCATAAAAACATCATCTCTGTTTATTATGTGGATGTATATAACAAAGATCATCTGAACACAAAATAGTCAGAACCATTAACAATAAATTATTGCAAAATTATCAATTACACAACCCAGGCGGGTCTTTGCCTTTGTTGTTCCCATGCAACAAAGTCAAATTTTTCCTCGCGTATATATACTGTCCACAAAAAGTAGGAGAAAATGGTACAAAAAAATCTAGAAATTAAACACCTGATTTGTGCGTAAATAATTTTGTCTTTTCACAGAGCAATATGTACACCATAATTTGAGGGCTGAACATTGTGAAATGTGACCTTAAGTATGATTGAAGAGTCTAGGGGTCAAGACCCAAATTTCACAACAATAAAAAAAAGAAGAAGTTAAAATGCATTCGATATTGCATGCTAAAGATGCATTTTGGAATTTTTTATTTTTAATAATTGGCATAATTAGTGCCCATTCTGTGCCCAATTTATGTCTACATTGTAAAGTTCCCTTTTTACCAAACTTGAACATTAAAAGGTCAGCATGCAATAATAGTAAGTGAGTATGATCAGGAAATACCACAATCACAAAATGCAGACAACCCCGTGGCATCGTGAGGAAGAGCCGCTCTTAGTCTGCATGTTTGCATTCGGATCTCATTTCAGATGCACCGGTATTGCTCAAACCTACCAAGCAGACACTTTTCAGCATTAAAATATGATTACTTTCTTAGCCATCAGTTTTAACATAAGTTTTGGGTGCTTATGAGAACCGTCTTGATGGAACCGTCTCATCAAGATGGTTCATTTGAGTACCCACAATATATGTTTTGGTTGAAAAAATCCATTACACTCTTATCTGGAGGTCTAGTTAAGGTATGAGTAAACCAATATGATATGCTTTTTGTTTGTTTGATTTGATTCTTTATATCCTATCAACAATCTTTTAGCTATGTAGGGACGGGCCTTCCTGGGTTGAACCAGTACTAAGCTAGGATTAATGTTCTTGCTCAAGGACACAACCCAGTGACGCCGGTGAGGCTCACACCCGCCGCCCCTCGGTCTCGAGTCAAGCACTCTACCACTGCGCTGACTGCGCTCCCATATGATATGCTGAGTTGATGAACAAGCCTGACCAGTTTCATATCATACCATAGTCTGTCAGGCCCCCCAGATAAGAGTGGGTAACTAAAAATTATTTTTCTTATTTCTCAACCAAAACATATGTTGTGGGTACTCAAAAAACCATCTCGATGAGACGGTTCTCTTGAGCACCAAAACACATGTTTAAACTAATGAATAAGAAAATAATCACAATTTTACGCAATTTTTTTTGCTTAACTGGCCCTATGGTCTGCATATTAACCCTTTTTCATTCTGATTGATTATCCCATACATATTGATACAATATGTATGGAATAGTCCATTTTGTAGTTCAAGGGATTGCATGCCAAAACTTCTATAAAATGATGTATTTCTGTCCCTGAAGTTTGTTTTTATCTTAGCAAACAGTGCAGACTAAGATAAAATGCTGCCTTATCAGGATTTTATCTGGGTCTTCACTGTTTGCCATAGTACTTGTTTACTGGTATCCAGAATAAATAGCTTTAAGAAACAAGAAAATTATTATGATGTACTTCTTTTTCCAACATGAACAGAAGGCAATGAAAGACAGATGAGCTGCGGCATGAGATTTCCAACAATGTGGTATGTGGGACTAGCAAAGCCTCAGACCAGCCTGCGCATATGCGCAGTCTGATCAGAGCCATTGCTAGTCGCTTGAACATGATATGAGTGTTAAGCTTCTGACTGAACATCATTTGGAGTTTCTAAGCTTAAAAGGAGGCTGCGCAGGCTTGTCTGAGTCTACACATATCAAAATGCCACATTGTTGGAAATCACATGTCACGGCTCAGATAAGGGAGAGCACTGATTGTAGACATGAATACACCTTGTGAATCTACATAGATCAAGATAAACACATCATTTGAGCATAAAATTTTGAATATCTTCTTATCCATCAGTTTTAACATTTGTAACGGTTGCTGAAAAGAACAGTCTCATTGAGATTTTTCTTTTGAGTACCCACAACATATGTTTTGGTTGAGAAATAAGAAATTTAATTTTCTGTTATGCACTCTTTAATAACTGAAGACCTGATCTATCTGATTAATCACGTCTTTTGGGTGCTCAAATGGATAGTATCATTGAGACCATTCTTTTGAGTACCCAAACATATTTTAGTTGAGCAATAAGAAAAATATTCTTGTATTACTGACTTATATTCTATAAGCCTGATGATATCTATATAATATGTCATAGTCCAAATAGGAATATAGCCAGATCCAGAATCTAGCTAGGTCAATTGGAGGTCTCCTTTCAAGCTCTTTGAAGTTGCTGCTAACATACATGCCTTCAGCAAGTTAACCTAGCTGTTTTGTCCCATATTTCACTATAAAAGAGCAGACCAGCCTGCACATCAGTACAGACTAACCCTCTCCTTTGTTAAGAATAATAGTTATCCTTGCAATATGCACATGTGCGGATCCAGAGGGGGGACAGGGGGTCCAGAGGGGGAGACTGGGGGTCCAGACCCCGATGGAAAATCACAAAAATATAGGGTTTTTTTAAGCAATACTGGTCCGAACCCCCCCCCCCCCCCCCCCCTCCACGGGAAATCACAAAGCTACCAAGCCAGCATTTATTGTCAGGCTATCATCACCAATGAAGGCCCGCTTTTAGAGTTATATGGATCCTCTGTCTTCCCCTCATCAACTAAAGAGAACAAGAGGGCCCTTCCGCCCGGGTCGCTCACCTGAGAATGACTGATCAATGGAGTGGAACCATTTGTGAAAATTTGGTAAAGTGCATCATGAGGAACAATTCTGTGAAATTATTTTTAATTTGGGTCAGTGGTTCAGGAGATGCCGTTTAAAAGATCTCTTATCTGGAGCTTTGGCAGTCCTTCTGTTTGGTGCAGCAGAATCATTAATGGAATTTTGAATGATGGCATCATGGGGAATATTCATGTGAAGTTATATGGAATTTGGACCAGTAGTTCAAAAGGAGATGTCGATTAAAGACATTTCTTATCTAGAGCTCTGACCGCCCCTTTGTTCAGCAGACCCAAACCATTTGTGCAATTTTGGTAGAAGATATCATGAGGAACAATTCTGTGAAATTATTTTGAATTTGGACCAGTGGTTCAGGAGGAATTGCCGTTCAAAGGTATTTCTAATCTGGATATCTGGCAGCCCTTTTGTTCAGCATAGTGTAACCATTTGTGCAATTTTGTGAGAGGGTATTATGAGGAACAATTATGTGAAATCATTTTGAATTTAGGTCAGTGGTTCAGGAGCAGATGTTGCTTAAAAGATTTCTTATCTGGAGCTTTGGCAATCCTCCTGTTCGGTGGAGCTGAACCATTTATGCAATTTTGGAAGAGGGCATCATGGGGAACATTCATGTGAAGTTATGTGAAATTTGGACCAGTGGTTCAGGTTAAGAAGTTGTTTAAAGACAATTCTTATCTGGAGCTCTGGCGGCCCTTTGTTGTGCGGAGCAGAACCATTTGTGAAATTTTGGTAGAGGGTATTAAGAGGAAGAATTCTATGAAATTATTTTGAATTTGGACCAGTGTTTCAGGAGAAGATGCGTTTTAAATATATTTCTTATCTGGAGCTCTGGCAGCCCTTATATTCAGCGGAGCGGAACCATTTGTGCAATTTTGGTAGATGGCATCATGAGGAACAATTCTGTGAAATAATTTTGAATTTGGACCAGTGGTTCAGGAGAAGTTGTTTTAAGATATTTCTTATCTGGAGCTCTAGCAGCCCTTTCGTTCAGCGGAGCGGAACCATTTGTGCAATTTTGGTAGAGGGTATCATGAGGAACAATTCTGTGAAATTATTTTGAAGTTGGATCAGTGGTTTAGGAGGAGATGCGTTTTAAAGATATTTCTTATCTGGAGCTCTGGCAACCATTTTGTTCAGCCGAGGGGAACCATTTGTGCAATTTTGGTAGAAGGCATCATGTGAAATTATTTTGAATTTGGACCAGTGGTTCAAGAGGAGATGTCGTTTAAAAAATATTTCTTATTTGGAGCTCTTGCGGCCTTTTTGTTCAGCGAAGCAGAACCATTTGTGCAATTTTGGTAGAGGGCATTATGAGGAACAATTCTGTGAAATTATTTTGAATTTGGGCCACTGGTTCAGGAGGAGATGTCATTTAAAAGATTTCTTATCTGGAGCTCTGGCGGCCCACTTGTTCAGTGGAGCAGAATCATTTATGCAATTTTGAAAGAGGGCATCATGGGGAACATTCATGTGAAGTTATATGAAATTAGGACCAGTGGTTCAGGAGTAGATGTCATTTAAAGAAAAAGTTAACGGACGGACGGACGAAGACCGACCACAATAGCTCACCTTGAGCCTTACGCTCAGGTGAGCTAAAAAAGAAGAAAAAAGTTGTCTGAGTTGGACCCCTCTGACAAAACTTTCTGGATCCACGCATGATGCAAAATTCAGAAATTTTCGCAAGAATTTATTTTCGTGAATAAAGTTAAAAGACATGTTCGCAACTGGAGCATGATTTACCTACATCAGTAAACGGCAGAGTCATTTCACAAGGACCTTTTTTCTTTGCCAAAATAATAAACCTTGCAAAAATTTACTAATTTACAGTATTCTCGCTTAGCAGATGTGACTGAGCCCCACCAGTCTCATATCCACCATAACAGGCCCCGAGGTTATAAAACTTTTTTCATGCTCAACTCAGCTGAGCACATAAATTATCCTGCTCATAATTGTTAAAATGTCAATAATTGTTGGCATTTTAACATTTATTAGCATGATAAATACAACATCTGAGAGAATTACAGCAAGAAACTTTTTCATTTCCCGGTATTTTCGTTTTTATGAGTAGTTGAAATTTCATGCTCAGTTGAGTTGAGCATGAAAAAAGTTTTATAACCTCTGGGCCAGGACTTTTTTGCTGAGGCCTATACAATCATCACACACCAATCCAGATAAGCAAAATGTGTGCATGTAAACTTGTGATTGTTTTCTTATCCATCAGATAAAACATGTGTTGTGGGTGCTCAATAGAGCCATCTCATTGAGATTGTTCTTTTCAGTGTGCTCATTGAGATGGTTCTTTTCAATGTGCTCATTGAGATGGTTCTTTTGAGTACCCACAACATATGTTTTGGTTGAGAAATAAGAAAAATAATTTTCAAATACACACTCTTATCTGGAGGCCAGACTCCTGACCATTTCCTCAATAGTCCAGCTCTTGAGGCTACCTTGGTTTACTCTCTTTCAAACGAATTTTTCCCAATCATTATCAAATGACCATCTGATTGAGAAACAAGTGAAAGACACACCAACACCAACATTTCCCTTCAGAAGGGCTTCCCTGTCAGGCACTTGAAACTGTAGATCAATTTTTGAGCTCTTTACAACTATTACATCTCGTCATTATATCATTTTTGTAGTCCTCGACTTGTATTGTAGTTTGGATAAAATCAAAGTTCTTTCTTAAGGCCTCTGAAGCATCATGTAGCACCATTTTATGATTCACTAATGGATCTGGAAATAAAGATAGGAGCCAGCACATGAGATCATAGGTCCAGATTATTTAAAGGAAATTTTTGAGCTGAAAATTATGAATATTCTTTAGGGGATAACTGTATTCAAAACTTTCATTTGGGCAGGTATATTGTCGGATATACGGTCGGAAATTTAATTTTACAGTGACGCACTAGCAGAGCCGTAAAAGGTGATTTCCGTCTGTATATCCCACGATATAAAAGGGTTGTCCCAGTAAATCTTGGACTTTTATTATAACATGAGACTGTGTACCAGTATAATTCTATGATATTTTAAGGATGTGTTTATATACATATTGAAAACATTTTGTATAAATATGGATGGAATAGCAGTTTAGATAACAAATTTTAGAACATTTACTTGATGGTATGTTGGAGTGAGCAATGCACGTCAAAATTTTGGTAATGAAACTCATCTAGAACAAAAAGTAGTGATCATTTAATCCAGTTATGCTGTTGTATTTCAAACAATGCATAACCACAACACCTAGTAACTATGCAAAGTAAAGTGTTGAAAATTCGAAATGTTGGTGGCCATGCTCATTGATTTTATAAAATATTTTACATACCTACTACTTTTTTATTTTTCAGAAAATGGTAACGTTATAAGAATGGTGCGGCGCAAAAATTAGAAATTCAATACTTTCGGCTAATTAACACATAAAACTACGTTCTTTCAATGTTAAATGATTGGTATAACAGTCACCAGTATTGTAAAATGGATTTCATGTTCAATTATTTTAGTAATAGCACCATAAGATAAGCTCCTTTTCGTCAATTTAACGGAACAAATGCTATTTTTCTGTCAGTTATTTTAATGGTAAATATGTTGTCTCTTATCAAATCTAAAAGATCGCATTTGTTTGTTTGCTTAACATATCTAAACTAAATATTTAGTCATTATCTGAACTAGGGAGAGGTACTCAACAAATAGATGGCAATATTTATTACCATTTAAGCTCATATAAAAAGAGTAGAGTAAAAAAATTTGACGACCCCTCTCTGAAAATATAGCAAAATAATTTATGACATGCTCCGCATACGCTGAGATACCCTCAAGTAAAGATTCATAACTTTGTTATCGAAACAGAGATTTCATCCATATTTGTAGAAAATATGTCCTAGATGTATATTAATATATCATGCAAATTTCGTAGAATTCCTGATACACAGTCTCATTTTAGAACAAATGTCCACGATTTACTGGGACAACCCTTGTACATCCCTAAATGAAAGAT
Source organism: Loripinus fragilis (assembly GCA_964019695.1). Classification (NCBI taxonomy): domain Eukaryota; kingdom Metazoa; phylum Mollusca; class Bivalvia; order Lucinida; family Lucinidae; genus Loripinus; species Loripinus fragilis. Next base: position 96,239,212 of record OZ026526.1, on the reverse strand, counting down.
TTGAACATGCTTATCCCCATTCTAATGCACTTCTGCATCATTTTTTTCTCAAATTGTAGCATTGCAAGCCATATAATGCCATATAAAGCTGCACTTCACCCAACGAAATGTGACATATTTAATGACGTCAAACAAATGTTTGACATTATCCAACCAGACGTCACATTACAAAAGCAAGTGCATTAGAATCTCCATTAATTTAAACCTATGTTTCTGGTGATCATAAGAACTGAACAGAAAATTCCATTAGTCTAAAAAAGGGTTTAAGCATAGGATCAGTTCAGCAATTATTTTTAACGTAAAAATGTGATTATTTTCTTTGCCATCAGTTTAAACCTGTGTTTTGGATACTCAAAACAATCGTCATGACTACCCATAACATACATTTTGGATGAGAGATACAAAAAAAAATCTTAATTATGCACTCTTTTCTGGAGGCCTGGAGATTTTGCCATCAGTCCGGATAAGCACATTATTTGTGTAAAAATGATTATACATGCACGGATCCAGAAACTTTTGTCAGAGGCAACAGTCCAACAATTCTGGCCATTTTTTTCGATTTTATTTATTTGATAAGGGGAGAGAGGGTCCAATTACCACTAAAAGTGGGCCATCACCAGGCCACCAGCGAAACACCATTGAAATGGCGTTTCCCTGGCGGACTAATGGTGGCTAAACATTTCATGCTGGCTTGGCAGCTTTGTGATTTTCCAGCAGATCGGGACCAGAATTGTCAAGAAACCCTACATTTTTGTGATAGAGGGGTCCGGACCCCTTGTCCCCCCATGGATCCATGCATGTTATACTAGAAAATAAGAGGAGCCTAGGGCCCTGGATCACTCATCTGATTCCTGACACATGAGAATAGGATGTTTATCACAAAATATAAATGCCATTTCTCCAACATCTAAGTCCACCTTGTGCATCACTCAGATCATAACTAAAGCCTATCAACTATGTAGTACAGCCAAGGTTTAAGTATTAAGTTCAATCAAAATAAACTTAACTGCACAATTTCGATGTCTGACCTTTTTACCCAACCGACGAGGTCAGGGGTGTGCATAGTGCGATCATTTTGCTTGCATGTTGTTCTATACTTCTTTCCCTTTAATTTGATATGCAAAATGACCACTTTCACAAAAAAAAAATTTGACCTTTGACCCCACCCCAGGGGTCGAGGTGTGCAAAAGGGCAAGTTATTTGCTTGCATGTTGTTCTATGCTTCATTCCTGTTAATTTGAAAAAAAATGTGCAACCTTGATTATGATATGATATGAACCTGACTATTTTCAGAAAAGAAAAAAAATGACATTTTGACCCCACCCCAGGGGTCGAGGGTGTGTGTAAGGGCAAAATGTTTGCTAGCATGCTTTTGTATGCTTCATTATCTTTAATTTGATATGCAACATGACCAAATTTTGAAAGTTGATTTTTGGCATCGGCCCCAACCACCACAAAACTAGTTCTCTTCTGAAGAGGCTATAACCTCTTTAACCCTTTGTATACTGGAAACCCCTAAACCCTTACTTTATCAAAAGGTGAAGATCAAGGCCATGAGGTTATAAAAAATTTTCTATTCTCAATTCAGCTGAGCACGAAATTTATCCTGCTCATAAATGTTAAAATGCCAACAATTGTTGGCATTTTAACATTTATCAGCAAGATAAACACAACATTTGAGAGGCTTAAAGCAAGAAACTTCTTTATTTGTTGTTTTTAACGAGCATTTGAAATTTTGTGCTCAGTTGAGTTGAGCATAAAAACGTTTTTATAACTTTGGGGCCTGGCTACTTAACTCTTTGCCTGCGTGGTAATTTTTGATGCTTTTGCTGTCTGCTGACTTTTTTTTAGTATGAAAAAAGTATTTTAACCTCGGGCCAGATGTAATGTAATGTTGCAAAAAGTGGCTTTTCATCAAGACTGGAGTAAATCTTTATTAGCTAATTCTAACCTATGACCCCTTGATAAGTGCAATGGGCCGCCCCAGGCTTATTGTATCAAACAAGATGGAAAAAATAATAATCAGCATACAAAGGGTTGAGGGTGAAGTTAGATTTCGACTTACCAGCTGCCAAATGTACAGCAAGAGCATTCTTCTCGAGTGTTAAACACCAGACTGTAAGCCCATGTACTGATTTCACACCTTTCACACTTTCTAAACAATCTTGAACTCTGTGGTAGTCTAAATCTCTAGGCACACCTATAAGGTTATATACAAGTTTATTAATAGATTTAACTGCAGTGTAATCCCTTTATAACACACCTCATTATAACACAGTTTGGATATAACATGGTCATGTAGTGGCTACCAAAATGCTTTAACATGAAAGGTTACAAAAGAATTATAGGAAAAAATAACCATCATATGGTCCTATATTGATGGCTTGTCAGAGAAAGGATCGTTCAAAAAGTGTATGCCTTAAATTATGCATAAAAATGCAATGGCTGTGGAAAGGAATATATGGGTCAGGTGTGGTACTTGATTGTATCGATTCCTGATCTTTGCACCATTACTTACTTTTAAATCATATGTATTTTGCACTTTAAAAAAGTTGAATGGAAATTCTATTCAAATATGAAAAAAGCTGTCAAAGTGGGGTGGGGTGGATATTTGGCCCTTAATAGTCACCTAACTCACTCAGAATTAACCAGTAAAATGCATTTAAACCCCCCGGTGGCTTAGGCTGCTGTCCGTTCTAAGGCAGTGGTTCTGTTGATGTTGGTCTGTTGTTTGGTGTACTTCCCATTGGTTGTGGGGTTCTGTGTGTTGGCTTTGTTTTGTTGTGCATTACTTTGTGTCCTTTCTAGTTATTTGCAATCACCTTTAAGAGGAAGAGAGAGAGCTGGTTGCTTTGCTTTTATTGTCTTATGGATGTCATGTTACTGTAAATGTTCTGTGACTCTTCCTCACGGTGCCTTTGGGCTGGTCTGGGGGTGTGATTGTGGTATTTCCTGATTATACTCACTTTTTGCATGCATGGAAATAAACATGGACAAAACATGTTTTTATTTGGTACAGTTTACCTTGATGGATCTAAAAAGTGACAACTGTGCACAGGAAAAACCTGCCAATGGACATAAAAAAAGCAAAAAAAAAAAAATTAAATTTCCCCTTTTCCTCCATTTTCTTATTTCTTTCCTTTTGTCTTCTTTATTTTTCCTTCTAAGCAAAGAGGAAAATTTTATGTTTTTTTAACTTTGTAAACTTCTAACTAGCCTCTTATTAATGCTGGCTATGCCTTTTATATATGTTTAGTTAACATATGGCCCTACTCTGTGGTATCAAAATATAATATATTTGGTGTCTAATCAGAAAAAGGGTCGACCAAAAAGTGGTTGTCTTCAATTAAGCATAAATATACTATGGCAGTGGAAAGGATACAAAGATCTGACAAGTCTGGTCTGAGCAATCTTCTGACACAAACACTGTTGCCAGGTATCTATTTTATATGTCATAAGAAACCTACACATACCTTCCATTATCACATGTAGAGTATCTCGTAACACAGTTACAGTGGTAAATAACACTAATATAGAAAATAGAAATGTACATATAGGGTCGGCCAGCCGATACTTCTCTTCTGGCTGAAAATACAAAAAAGATTAAACAGTATAACAAGAATATAGAGAACAGCCCCTTTTATAGCAAGAATATAGAGTACAGTCCCTTTATAACAATATTATACAGTGCAGTCCCTTCATAGCGAGAATATAGAGTACAGTCCCTTTTATAGCAAGAATATAGAGTACAGTCCCTTTATAACAATATTATACAGTGCAGTCCCTTTATAGCGAGAATATAGAGAACAGCCCCTTTTATAGCAAGAATATAGAGTACAGTCCCTTTATAACAATATTATACAGTGCAGTCCCTTTATAGCGAGAATATAGAGTACAGTCCCTTTTATAGTAAGAATATAGACTACAGTCCCTTTATAACAATATTATACAGTGCAGCCCCTTTATAGCGAGAATATAGAGTACAGTCCCTTTTATAGCAAGAATATAGAGTACAGTCCCTTTATAACAATATTATACAGTGCAGTCCCTTTATAGCGAGAATATAGAGAACAGCCCCTTTTATAGCAAGAATATAGAGTACAGTCCCTTTATAACAATATTATACAGTGCAGTCCCTTAATAGCAAGAATATAGAGTACATTCCCTTTTATAGCGAGAATAAAGAGTACAGTCCCTTTATAACAAGATTTTACAGTACAGTCCCTTTATAACAAGATTATACAATGCAGTACCTTTATAAAATGCCTCATGATAACATGATTATGGATATAACAGTCATCTTTTTTACCATGGAATTTTACAAAAGAAATAATAGGAAAATTATCACGTAATGGTCATTTTCCTTTAATTCCTTTGAGAAAGTGTCTCTTTATTACTTGGCTCACTTATAATATGGTCCACAGACCACAAATATAGCATAATAAAGGGACTGTACTGTAATTAATAAATCATCAGTGACTTTATCACTTCATGCTGAATAGATGAATAGAAATTTCTATTGTCATAGCTTTTATCATATTAGAATGGTTCATATTTCATTAATAGAGGTTGCAGTTTAGTTTGATGGCTTGTTTGAGTTCAAGCTCTACATCCCAGTCAATAGTTTTTCAGTCATGTGGGTTTACTTTCTGGGTTAAAACAGTACTAAGCAGAGGATTGGTTGCAGGTCAAACTTTTCACCTTATTTCACTTGTTAAATGGCAAACAAGTGCAGACCCTGATATTTGCTTGTGTCCCTTTATAGGATGCTAGACATAAAGTGGTAAAGCAGTAGGTGGCAGCTTTGAAAACAGTCTAAAAAGATAATTTAGAGACATCTTACAAGCCAAAACCTAACAAGAAGGGTCCAAATTGATGGAATTACACTCGCTCTTTTAGCTGAGTGAATTTAGCTGAATTACAGACAGGTTTACATATATGGGGTATTTTGATAAAAGAAATTTAGCCAAATAAATATTTTAGGGTAAATAATTTTCATTCATATTTTTTATTTGAAACATATATATCGTATATACTATAGGTAGTGGTCAGTAAACATGGTCAAGGTCGTCAAGCATATGCAAGATTCAATGTGATATTGAAGCCTTAATTCTTAAACAGTTTTTCTTCAATGATGCAGCTAATCAATAATATAATCTGTTCACTTTCTAAGGGTAAATCTAGTCACTGGATATTTCCTAACACTTATTAAAATTGAAGGCTAATTTCCCAGTGGAATTCTCAAATGGGCAGACTATACATTTCACAACTATCTCACAGAGAGTTATGCATAAAACATCTACTAACACAGGAAGTCCAGATCAGACTGTGCTAATGTTCAGTTATAGCTCTTGCATTCATTTTCAGACCGAATTGAAGAATACACTTAAAATGAACAATTTTCTAATAATTGTTCAAATATTAAACAAACACATGGATTATTTTCAGGCGAAATATTGAGAAATTTGGCTATTTTTTGTCTAAAGTCTCATTGACTTTGGCTAATAGGAGAAAAAACTCACCGCAAAATTTTGCTAAAATTTCGCACTGAAAATTCGTAATTGCTCGTCAGGTTTGGATAAATGCAAATATTTTCTCCCATGTCATTCTGTGCCAGGACTCTCCCTGACAACAAGGGAATGATTGCAAGACAACTAGTGTAGATCCTGATCAAACTGGTTCTTCAGTCTTTTAAGAACATATTTGGTTAACATAATATTAGAGCCGCACAGGACATTGAAGTATTTTTCATACCAGGGAGCCCCCTAGCCTGTGCATCTGTACAGGCTTGTTAAAACCTTGGGAGCTCTCATGAACAAAGTACATAAGTAGATGAAGTCTCAGACAATAAAATAGATAGACTTCTAGCATCTACATTTAAAATATGACCAGGGATTCAGTTTGGCGTTGGCCATCGGACATAGTCCGAAAATAGTTCCAGTTGTCTGAGAGTTTGCTGTCCAGTTTGGACAGTTTGTCCGAGACGATTTTCAGAAGTGCATACTGTACGGTAATGCACCGTGATGCAATAGTATTTTTGTTTTATAAAACGATCGCTGATTGGCCAAATTTCTGTAAGCGGTAGGCTGGTTCGCATAATTTTACCCCTAAAATACTTATTCACTAAAGCAGACCAGTCATGAAGTTTTGTTACGCGACGCCTGATTGGTCTATTGCATCGTGTAAACTTCTTACCTCGATTTCATCTCGAAGCGTACAGCATATTTGCATTGGCATTCGCCGATAAAATGACTAAAAAACTTAATTGCCACCAAGAAACAACGGGAACTCAAGGTTTTTATGCCCCAAAACAGTTTGTCCGCTCCATCATTACCTGAACAGCCACTTTCCGTGACTAACGAGTCGTGCAGCGGCCGAAAATAGCAGCAAAAAAACAGTACCCCACCCACTTCCACCGATCAGCAAGCTACAGTCGCCTCATTAAATAAAAAATCAGGCCGCACCTACCATCCGAAATGGTAGCAAAACTACCCCTCGTTTCATTATGAGAACGGCAGATAGCATTTTCGGTTTATGGTGGTAAAATGAGTGTCTGAAAAAATGTCCTAAAAAATTTCCAAATGTCCGAACAATATTGGGGTTGCTCGGACAAAATGTCCGAAGCGAATTTCAGTCCAGCTGAAACCCTGATGACTATATCCATACGCTAGTATTGTGCCATTTTCTCATGTGCTAGCCCACTAACCCCTTGTATACTGATGGATTCTCTTTTCTGGTTTTATACAATGAACTTGGGATAGTCCATTGTACATATCTAGGGATTATATGCATGTGCATTATATGCTGCATTTTATCTGGGTCTTCACTATTTGCAAAAGTACTTGTTTGGGGGTTTACCGAATACAAATGGTTAATGGTTTACTTTTTTCCCACCACTCAGGACTTTTTTTGTCGGTTCTCTTGTATTATGTATTTCGATCACCTATATCACAAACAAGTGAGCAGTCACAGTAAATAGTGTTTGCTTCCATGATAAATCCTAGTCCAAAGTGCACTTGAATATATGCAGTAGATGTAAATACAGATTACATTTTCAGGCCAAAATATACATGAGGGAACATGGTTAACCCTTTGTATACGAAAAACCTCTAAACAGGTACTTTTACAAACAGTGAAGACCCAGATGAAAATTTCATAAGGGCCTACACTGTTTGTTAAGGTAAAATAAGACCTTTAGTCAAAAAAAAATATATTTTTTAAATTATAACCTGACACCCCTAGATGTACAATGGACTATCCCAAGTTTATTATATCAAACCAGAAGGAAAAATCCATTAGTATACAATGGGTTAATATAGTACTTACTTTTAATTTTATAATAAGAGCAGCAATAAGCACCCCACAACTTTGTATTATATCTCCTATCACATGTATAAATGCCGCCCGCACATTGATATTCTTCTGATGGGGTAGGTGTGGCCCCTCTTTATGACCTCCTTCAACATCGATACTGTCTTCTAATAAAGGCTGCATGTCACTTTCTGCTATTTGTAGATGGGCACTGTAATAGAGAAACAATAATAAAAGAGCCAGTGCATGAGATTCCCAACAATGTGGCATTTTGACAAGTGTAGACTCAGGTGAGCCTCTGCAGCCTCCATTTAAGTTTAGACACTCCAAATGGTGTTCAGTCAGTAGCTTAACAATCATAGAATACTCAAGGGACTAGCAAAGGCTCTGATCAGACTGCACGTATGCGCAGGCTGATCTGAAGCTTTGCTGGTCGCACATACCACATTGTTGGAAATCTCATGCACTGGCTCAATTATTATTTATTTCTTCAGTTAAGCTTGTGCTTTTAACAGATATTTTTATGTAATAAACTTCTCCCAAATTTCTATCAAACTTGCTCGATAAGTCATGAGCATATATTTACATTTCCAAGGCAAGACGTAAAATTATTGCAACTGTTCATAGCCTCATGAAAGACTTAAATTTAATTGACAGCTGCCAAGCTCACTTGCCCATGCAATACACTTCAAGCACCAAATTCATTCGCCAGAAGTGACACTGGTGTTGTGATTGACAGTGAGCCTGAGTCGCATATACAAAACAAGACTCGTGTTTGCTCCATATTGGCTGCCCGTGTTCACACTGGCTGTTCCGCTTTTCCGTTTTACACTAAAACAAAACCGTTAATATGATTACATATTAAATAGGTTTTATTTCCTAAACTATAAACAATTTCTATATTTAAGATATTTATAATAAAATGTAAATATAAACAATAAATTCAATTTTTGGTCTGTTCATGGAATCATGAATACTTCGGGTCTCTTGCAAAGTAAGTGAAGCCGAGAAAATCATTTTTTTTTTTCTTAAGTATTGAGTTATTCTTTAAACATGCATATGCAGCTATCTAGTGGGACTACAGGCCTCAACTTTGACCTGAGCCTTCAATGAGGTCCCACTTTGTGTGTGTTAGCAGTTCAGATGCAAATCTAAGAAGTTTATCATAGGGTCAGACAAGAGAAAATTTTGAGCATTAATCTTAACCATCTCATTGAGACAGTCACAACATAAGTTTTGGATGAGAACTAACAAAATGAATTTTTCATTATGCACTCTTATCTAGGGGCCTGGTATATAAATGGATGAAAATGCTGGAGGCCTGGTATACTAATGGATGAAAATGCTGGGGGCCTGGTATATTAATGGATGAAAATGCTGAAATAGGTTTTCTCCTGACTTTGCTCACATTTCATGCATATTCTCTCTTATGTTCATGAATATGAAAACCTAATGAGTATGGTTGGAACAGCTTGCAAGCCTATCTCATGGTACTTTTTTCAGATCTGATTATAATACACTGCATGCTGTCAGATAAGGGAGTTTAATTAATCGCAACAAAAGTCGTCTGCTTTTCTCGTCTGCTGAAATGTTAAAGAAGCCTCTATGGCAAACAGAGTGGACCCAGATCAGACTGCTCCTATAGGAGCAGTCTGTTCTGGGTCTACGCTGTTTGCTTCTATACTTAATTTGTAGGTTATGTTAGGCAATTTATTTGCAGCAGACGACTTCAGCAGACAACATTTACAGATGGACTTTTTTCTTGGCGCTTTAAGGGTTAAAAATCAGTTTTCTTATTTCTCAACCAAACTCAAAAGAAACATCTCAATGAGACTGTTCTTTATAGCACCCACAACATATGTCAATGTGTTGTGCCCTTGAGCAAAGACACATTAATCCTTGCTTAAGTACTGATTCAACCCAGGAAAACCTGTCCCGACATAACTGAATAATTGTTGACTGGGACGTAAAGAATCAAATCAATACAAAAACCCACAACATGTGCCAAGATTGATGAACAAGATTAACTGTCAAACATGCTACTTATCTGGACCAATATAAATATAATAGAGGCTATTATCTTTCCAGTATCTACATATAAATTGATGAAAACTGCTAAAATTCTTGGCTTTTATCTTCATAGCAGCATTAGAGGCAACTCATATAAATATAGGACTCCAGCCAGCCTGAGGACCCAGATGAACCAGCACATCAGCATTTCACACATATGATAGATTTCACTAAATAAACAGATTTACTTCACAATAAAAATTCTGTGCTTCCTGGAAAAACTTATTAGCCGTTGACACTGCCCTATATTGTAAATTCAGAAATTTTGTGAGACTTTTATTTTTGTGAATAGGGTTAAAAGACCTTTTTGCCATGTTAAAAATTTGTATATAGGGCATGGTGTATCTACATCAGTAAACAACAAAGTGAATTCGCGAGGGTTTATGTTTCACGAAATAAAACCCTCATGAAAATTTCCAAATTTACAGTATTTGATTGCAACGAAATCACTACATGCACTATAAAACAAATGTAGATTGTGTGCATATCATAGACCACTTGGTTTCAGCTAATAGACACATTAATGACCTTGCTTTAGCTGCTTTATCATTTCCTAGTGGACATAATATGTTCTGGGTGCTTAAAAGAAACATGATGACTCTCACCAAAGCAATTTTTTTTACAACTCAGAACATAATATGCTTTGACATGAAATGCTGAAGATAATCATTTTTGAGCGTAAATATTACAAAATGTATACATGTAGTACCAATGAAAACCCAAATACTTTTATCTATTAGAAACCCTGCAATTTGAGTTAATAAGAATCGACTGATCACCATATATGACTTTAATATCATTTCCATTAAAAATTTGTCAAGCAACTTTTTAAAAGTTGAAAAAAATAAATATATATCACTCCAGGGAGGTGGCAATCATGATGAACTGATTTGCATCAAAAAATGTTTTTCCTTTGCCAAAGTAAGATCGTCAATCACATATTTAACGATATCAACCTCTGGGGATTGATGACATTGTTTCTGGCAATTTGAACACAAAGTTCAAAATGTTTCGCTCTGAATTGCCGCCTACCTGGTGTGTAAATATAGTACTCCCTGCTACATACCTGCTATCTGTACGATGATTAACGCTGTTGCTGTTATGCGAATGTGAACCATGGGAATGTGAACCATGAGAGTGATTGTGACCAAAAGACCTGCCCTTGGACCCACAGCACATCTCGGAATGTAAAACAAATCCCATTCTGTAAAATAGAAAAAACAAGTTCACAACATGAAATGCACAAAATATGACACCTGGTTTCATATTTTGTCTATTTCTCTTTAATGTACAGTAAAACCTGTCTTAAGCTGCCACTCAAAAGAAGACCAAAGATTGTTTTTTCAAGACAGATTATCCCTTAATGCAGGTCAAAAGTATTGCAGAATGCTCCAAGAGAGCATTCTGCAATACTTTCGACCTGCATTAAGCTAACATCTGTCTTTAAGAACTTCGTTTTTCCTATTTTTGAGTGGCTGCCTAAGGCAGGTTTAACTGTAACAGCAAAATAAATCAACAGCATGCATTTAAAGAAGTTTATTTCAAAAACATGTTGTCAACTCATTCTTGAAAATCTTGGTTTGCAAAGGATAAATATTAACAGACAACAAAAAAAATGTAACAGTTTCACAGAAGGTCAAGTGTTAACATTCAAGCACCTATATCTGTTTTTGGTGCCAAATAATTGCATCTCTTGGTCACATTCAAGACAAACATCTCAAGACTCATGGCTTATTCTTAATTTTTACATTCATGGCTCACTCCCTAGGCTGAGAGCATAGTGGTGGAGTGCTTGACTCGACATTGAGGGTCCGTGGGTTTGAGCCTCACCGGCGTCACTGCGTTGTGTCCTTGAGTAAGACACATTAATCCTAGCTTAGTACTGGTTCAACCCAGGAAGACCTGTCCCTACATAACTGAAAGATTGTTGATGAGACTTAAAGAATCAAATCAAAACTCCCTAGGCTGATAAAGAAAACCAAAGCTCCAGATAAGAGTGAGAAATGGAAAATTATTGTTCATATTTCTCAACCAAAACATGCATTGTGGGTACTCAAAATAACTGTCTCAATGAGACGGTTCTTTTGAGCTCCCAAAAAACATGTTTAAAATGACAGGTAAGAAAATAATTACAATTTTACGCTCTGGAAAACTCTTATATGGACCTATGAAAAGCAATCAAATCCCTCAAGATTAAAAAGAAACTCTCTTCATTTGCAAGGTATGATCACAAAGAAGCATGCATATGAAATTGTAATTTTCCTGTTGTGAAACCAGTGGGAATAAACAACCAACAAAATCAATATTTAAGATTAAATAGTATTTATATACAGTAAAACCTGTCTTAAGCGGCCACTCAAAAATGGACAAAAAAAAAAGGTCTTAAAGACAGGTGGTAGCTTTGTGCAGGTCGAAAGTATTGCAGAATGCTGCATTACTTTGACCTGCATTAAGCGACTATTGGCCTTGAAAACATATTTATGAGTCTTCTTTTGAGTGACCGCTTAAGACAGGTTTTACTGTATACAAAAATAAGACAAAATTAACATCCTCTGGCCAAATATGCAGTAATTTTCCAAACCCAAATTTGGTGTTGAAAATCAGTTTTGTTCCCCACCCATTACCAGTTGTAATAGAACTCTAAGGTTTTACTCAATATTATATGGAAAACAATCTTCAACTTCAATAGGGAGCACAGTGGCTCAGTGGTAGAGTGCTTGACTCAAGACCAAGGGACCTCGGGTTCGAACCTCACCGGCTTCACTATGTTGTGTCCTTGAGCAAGACAAATTTATCCTTGCTTAGTAATGGTTCAACCCAGGAAGACCTGTCCCGACATAACTGAAAGATTGTTGACTGGGACGTAAAGAATCAAATCAAACAAATCTTCAACTTCAAGCCTTTCATTGTTTCACTCTCTGCCTGCTGGTGCATTCTGCTGATAACCAGTTCACCCCTGATCTGGCCTGACAAAGTTTCAGGTGTGATCTGGATCCAAACAGTTTAACAATATGATGGTAATCCTGTTGTTGTTTTTTGAGAAAGTTAATTTTGTAAAAATCAGCAGACCACCAAAATGCATGCAAAAGTAAGCAGCATGCAAAGTGTTAATCGAACCACACATGTATAAAGAAGTATGCACCCGCTAAAACAAACAAATTTTGTTTTTCCTTGAGAAGCAAAATTTACTTCCTTATGATAAAACAAACAAAGTGTCACCTACGTCTAGTGGCAACTCAATTCAGCCTGTGATCCGACTAATCTGATTTGAGTCTTTGCTGAGCTCTCTTTGGCAAGCTAAGTACGGTATCTTCAGACGGACAGCAAAGATTCAGATCATACTGCTCAGTCTGATGTGAATCTTCACTGGGCACACTTATTATTTCATTGTTTTTGTCATGAGGCGGCTATTAACTACTATGGTCATATCTCCTCAAACAGCTGACTCAAGTATCGCAGCTGTCAGCTATTGGAGATAAAATGTACCTATAGTACTGACTGGGCCACTTAGTACTTTTGGCATCTTGTCCTATTAAGGGTTGAAATTAACTATACTGACATCGAAAGATATATCCTCAAGCCTTTAGTTAAGAGTACATACCAAAAAAATGATTTTCTTATTTCTTAATCAAAACATATGTTGTGGGTACTCAAAAGAACCATCTCAATGAGATGGTTCTTTTGAGCACCCAAAACATATGTTGAAACCGATGGATAAGAAAAGATTCATAGTTTTACGCTTAAAAAATTTGTTTATCTAAACCTATGTATCCTGCTGATGAAGATGCATTATTGGTAGTCGGTCTGATTGGTGATCTGAGCTCAAGGTTATACAGTTATTACTATACTACATGTAAACTGACATGAGCATGAAATATGAAATCTTCATAAATATCAAAATACAATAAATTGAGGAAATTGTCTTGCTCAGAACAGTAGAGAGAGTCATTTGTCCTGCTTATAAATTTTAAATTGCCAATAATTGTGTTTAGCACGAAAAATGTTATGGTCATGTGAGTAGAGCCCAAAAAACATATAACCTCTGGGCTAGGCTTTTATGAATTGCAATTTTGTTTTAAACTCAGATCCCAGTCTAAAATTATACTTTTCTATACACGCTTTCTCCCCCTCTCTCTCTCTCTCTTTCTCTATCTCACACACAGTCACACACACACACACACATTCTTTTACCTCCTACAAGACGGTTTACAGGTCAGTCCAAAATGACCTGAATTTAAATGAATGTGTCTTAAAGCAGCCATTGTATATGCTGAATGCAATGGAATGCTCTAGTCATAAATATGGCAAACCATTAAACATAATAAAAGTGCATCTTTAGACTGTTGATAGCCACTCAACCAGTCATAAAGATAACAAATTTAACTTGATGTCACAATAAATTAGGCAGGCTCATATGAAATTGATGCTTATCACAAAGCCCAGGCCAATCTGTACTGTAAATTTGTGTATTCATACCAGAGTCTTAGCGGCTCTCATACACAATGCATGAAAGCTGATTATGCTTCCGACAAAAAGAATAATCTAGGCACAGTCTCCCTGACAATTCCCTGGAATTCTGGTGAAATTTCATTTTTCCCTTTCACATTTTGGAATTCCCTGACATTGAGATTTGTATATATACCGTACCTTTAGTTTAAGAGGGGGTTGAGGGTTAGGGTGATGCATATGAACCCTTTTAAGAAGGAGGTAGTAGGAATGTGTCAACGATCTGTCTGTACGCAGTATGCACATTGCCGAATGACTCAATCGGGGGGCAGAAAAGACAATATCCTACAAATATTTTTGTCTTGAATATGTAGTCTGCTTATTACATCTGCTGAGATAACACTCTGATCTTGGTCCATATTGTTTGCAATATAGGCCACCAAAGTATATAGGCAGAAGAGAGGGCAGACAACAATTGTCCTGAATAGCAGGAAAAGAGCTAATTAAAATATCAATAACATGGACGGATCCAGAACACTTTGTCAGGGGGGGTCCTGACAACAGATTTTTAGTCATTAGCATATTTCACAGAGAGCCGTATGGACCTCCCTCAAGAAGCAATTGGACCCCAATTGCTTCTTGAGGAGGATCCGTACAAGTAGTTCTAAGGAAACCTATAGCCACTTGTGATTTTCCAGGGGGGGGGGGGGGGGTCCAGACCCCCTGTCCCCTCTTTGGATCCAGCCATGAAACTTACATTATATTAAAAATAACTCCCAGTGAAGCAGTAATAAGCATTTCATCTGGTTTCACATCTTTGTAGTGTTCATGAATAATTCTCTCTATTGCCATATACACAAGCACCCCAGTTACTGACCAGATTATAAACACACTAAATAAGGCACCTAGAACTTCTGAAATATAGAAAACAAAACAACATTGCATTGTATATAAGATTAAATCATATTTTTCATGTTTTTTGCTGTCGACTGCTGTCTTCTTTCAAAAATTCACTTTTTTTTCAAAACATTTTTTTCAGGAACAGTTCAATTCTTCAGCATATGAGTGCAATAAACAATGTATATGAATTCTTCTGCATATGAGTGCAATAAACAATGTATATGAATTCTTCTGCATAGGTGTTCAATAAACAATGTATATGAATTCTTCTGCATATGTGTGCAATTAACAATGTATATAAATTCTTCTGCATATGTGTGCAATTAAAAATGTATATAAATTCTTCTGCATATGGGTGCAATAAACAATGTATATGAATTCTTCTGCATATGTGTGCAATTAACAATGTATGTGGATTCTTCTTCATTTGTGTGCAATTAACAATGTATATGAATACTTCTGCATATGGATGCAATAAACAATGTATATTAATTCTTCTACATATGGGTGCAATAAACAATGTATATTAATTCTTCTGCATATGGGTGCAATAAATAATGTATATGAATACTTCTGCATATGGATGCAATAAACAATGTATATGAATACTTCTGCATATGGGTGCAATAAATAATGTATATGAATATTTCTGCATATGGGTACAATAAGCATTGAATATGAATTCTTCTGCATATGTGTGCAATTAAAAATGTATATAAATTCTTCTAAATATGGGTGCAAAAAACAATGTATATGAATTCTTCTGCATATGTGTGCAATTAACAATGAATGTTGATTCTTCTTCATATGTGTGCAATTAACAATGTATATGAATACTTCTGCATATGGATGCAATAAACAATGTATATTAATTCTTCTACACATGGGTGCAATCAACAATGTATACCAATTCTTCTGCATATGGGTGCAATAAACAATGTATATTGATTCTTTTGCATATGGGTCAATAGACAATGTATATGAATTCTCCTGCGTATGGGTGCAATTAACAATGTATGGGAATTCTTCTGCATATGGGAGCAATACACAATATATTTGGATTCTTCTTCATATGGGTGCAATAAACAATGTATGTGGATTCTTCTGTATATGGGAGCAATAAACAATGTATATGAATACTTCTGCATATGGGTGCAATAAATAGTGTATATGAATACTTCTGCATGTGGGAGCAATAAACAATATTTGTGGATTCTTCTGCATATGGGTGCAATAAACAATGTATGTGGATTCTTCTGCATATGGGAGCAATAAACAATGCTTATGAATACTTCTGCATATGGGTGCAATAAAAAGTGTATATGAATACTTCTGCATGTGGGAGCAATAAACAATGAATATGAATACTTCTGCACATGGGTGCAATAAACAATGTACATGAATACTTCTGCATATGGGTGCAATAAACAATGTATATGAATTATTCTGCATATGGGTGCAATAAACAATGTATATGAATTCTTCTGCATATGTGTGCAATTAACAATGTATATGAATACTTCCGTGGCGGCAATTCATCTGGGTCTAGACTGTTTGTTAAAACAAAAACAATCTTCAGAGAAAGAAATACAAGATTCTTTAGAAATTATAACCTGTGACCCCTCAATATATACAATCGATAATCCTGACATAACTGTATCAAAGCACTGAGAGTACTGATGGAAACGATGTCTTGTGATTTTAGTTCTTGATAATATTTTAGGATCATTTGAATTTGTATATTGTATATTTTCTGACCAATGATGAAGGAAATGTTTGATATGATTTCTATTTTTGGTTTTTAGTTTTAGTATAACAGAATTTTGAAGGGGCATGCGAAAATATATCTTATCATTTCAAACATGGGCTGGTATGTCTTTAAAACATATTTCACTTTTAGCTCTGGTGGCCATTTTGCTATGTGGGATCAAGCCTTTTGCCCATATTTAACAGAGGGCATTATGCCGAATACATCACTGAAATTATTTTAAGAGTTTGGATCACTGGTTAAGAAGTTTAGATTTCTATTTTAGATTTCCCATTCGGTTCATTGTTGCCCTATTTTGAGGGTAATATGATGAATTATTGCAAACAGGAAACAATGGTTAAGGAAAGGTGGTTTATAGCCATTTCCTTTTGCCTAGCTCTTGATAACATTTTGTTCAGTG
This sequence comes from Loripinus fragilis, assembly GCA_964019695.1. Classification (NCBI taxonomy): domain Eukaryota; kingdom Metazoa; phylum Mollusca; class Bivalvia; order Lucinida; family Lucinidae; genus Loripinus; species Loripinus fragilis. Next base: position 96,222,317 of record OZ026526.1, on the reverse strand, counting down.
GAGCAACCCGTTAACATTTTTCTAACATAGACTTGCATTATAATTGCCTATACTACAACAAGGGCAATAACTAAAGTGTTAAGGCTCGATTTTGACGAAACTTATAGGATATCAGAGTACTTGATACTTATTGTTTACCAAATATGTATCAAATCTGACCAGTAGTTCTGAGATGTGGACGGACAAAAATGCGACGGACGGACGACACCGAAACTATATCCCTCCAACTTTGTCAGGGATTATTAAATATCAGCGTAGCTACATAACTAAAAAGCTTTTAATATGTTATGTGTTTTGATAATATTTATCACCTGGTAAAATATCTTGTTTGAGTTTACGTTAATTTCTCTGTCAAATGTCTCAAATGTGTTCCAAAATGTTCACTTTTCCATTTTTTAGCCCATTTTGATGTCCCATTTTGGTAACCATAGCAAAGGTAAACGTCAATTTAAAAGTTTACTTTTAAACTTGGTCTATTGTTCTAATAAACCAATAAGAACAAATTGGTGAAAAACAGTTTTTAGCCCATATGTGGGCCAAAACAGCACCACCAGATGCATGTAGCTCTTTGGCAATATTAACTGTGTATATCTGGCATATACTATAGATTTAAAAAGAAGATTTATAGATGGTAAACTTAGGTTTCATTAAGAACATTGACAATAAAAAGTAAAAAAAGCACTTAAAAATAAAAAAGAGCAAAAAATGAGCCATGACATGTGATTTCCAAAAATGTGACATTTTGACAAGTGTAGACTTAAGTGTTGTATCGAGGATCAATTATAATCACCAATTATAATCGATGATCAATCAAAAACTTCGTTCGATTGTGTTTTTGGTAATAATCGATGATAATTGAAAAACATCACACTTGATCCACTTTTAAGCTCCTGCAACTTTGCTGCAAGGAATGGCAGTTAAATGGAGTTTGCTGTCAGGACCAGTTGTGGCATTGGCTACTAGCACAAAGGCTCTGATCAGACTTGGCCCGAACCTTTGCGGGTCACAGGAAAACTGATGGCACCTAATTCCTTGAATTCTACCCAAATCAGCATTTGTAATTTGCATATGGGCACTTGAGTCTTACATATTCTTACAACCAACAGGTTGAGTTTTGTTCATAATGGCACAGAGTATGCTCAAATAGCAAAGGTACAAGCAACAGCAAATTGTAAACAATTTGTAGGCAAAATTTTTAAACAATATAATATCTGGTTTCAGCTACTATTTAGACTTCTTACAGATCAAACATAATATCGAGTTTGTCAAAAAGCGAATAAAGCATTTTCATGTGCTTCTGCAAAATATACTGTTTTTTTTTTTTTTTTTTTTTTGTTTGATTTGATTCTTAACGACCCATCAACAATCTTTCACTTATAAAGGGACAGGTCTTCCTGGGTTGAAACCAGTACTAAGCTAGGATTATAACAATCCACCATGAGCGTCCATGTAGGATAGAGATATCTCACCCGAGGGGTCGGAAATTTAACCAGTGACGAGGCTTGCCGAGTCCCTGGTTAAACTCCGACCCCGAGGGTGAGATTTCTCTATCCTACATGGACAAGCTCATGATGGATCGTTTTTCTCCCACTTTTCGAAGGGTTTTTGTCAGAACATAAAAACTCCATGAAAACCTGAAATTTCTAACTTTTTACTCGTTGGGTTTACATTATTTTTGAGTGCACGAGTGTTTTATCAGGTATTAAAATGGGTGTAAACGTAGTTTGCACCTTGTTATTGCCAGGAAAGCATCCTTGGGGCATTAGTTAAGTTGCAATATGCAAAATAAATTCCTGCTTGGCTCCCTGTGCCATTAGCGTAACATTGCCGTTTTCGTCACGCGGTGCACGTTCGGTGACGTCATTAACGTTATATGACGTCAGTAAGTAACGCTTAACCTTTGTTGTTGCCTTTTGGTTACCTAGGCGCAATATATTGGTCCTTTGAGTATCCTTTTTCGGGATAAAAGAATATTTAGCTCATGTAAGAAAGCTGTCACGTGGTCATGTAAGATAGAAATTTCTTACATGAGCTGACAGCCTATCTTACATGTGCAAAGGTGGGAGAAAAATGTGTCTTACGCAAGGACACAATGCAGTGACGCCTGTGAGGCTCGAGTCTGGGCCCCTCCGTCTCGAGTCAAGCACTCTACCACTGAGCCACTGCATATACATATCTTTAACAAACGTGCACTTTGTTTGTAAAAAAATATCTCATTGTGCTGCCAATGCTTATTTTAGCACACAAGGCTGTGACTCTCGGTGGGTGAAATTATTCTGGACTTCAAAACTATATGCAATGACACAATGACAATACATTCGTTACCTCAGACCTACATACAATGACTAGAAACATGTATACAATCCATACATAAACTCAACTACCGTATGGCAGTACTGTCATCAGTAGGTAACATCATGTTATACATAGTAGATCTTGCTCAAAATATTATTGCATAGAGTTTAATATCAAGTTTGTGCAAATGTGAATAAAGCATTTTCACACATTTCCTTTACTTGGCATATGCAAAATATACTTATCTATATGAACATACACTTTGCTGGGAAAAATTCTAATCCATGTGCTACCAATGGTTATCTTAGGACACAATGATGTGACGCTTGATGGGTGAAATTATCTACTTCAGAACTATATGCAAAGACACATTGACTATACATTATTTCAGACCTGCATGTAATGACTAGAAACATCCATACAATCTATACATAAATTTAACTTTCATATGACATTACTGTTATTCAGTAGATAACATCATGTCATACATAGTGGCTCTTACAGAAGTGATCATTGCATGAGAACTTTTTAAAAGTTATAGCTTTACTTCAAAGAGTGTTTAAGAGTGTTTAGAGTCAAAGAGACTCTATGATGCTTTCGACTTAAAGACTTATCTATTGATGAGATGGTAGGGGCCTGATGCTTAGGCTGTTTGTCGGGCCCATGGGGGTTTACCTGTTGGATTTCTTTTGCTCCAGTATTCAGTTTTATTTACTGTTGAGTCCTTACCTTTGCTTTATCTCCTTGTTATATCTTGATTTATATGTTTTGGGAGATGATGCATTGATAAACTAGGGGTCTTTCATGCAAACCAAATATCTATGTGTCTTGATCCACATCTGAATTAAGGGTGAGGTTGGCGCCGTTAAACCGGTTTAAGCCCTCCAGTAAAATATTTTACTGACCGTTCCGAGGCGGTACTTCTTTTGTGGATCTTTTATGTTTTTGTTCTGTCTTGTGTTTGCTATGTCTTTATGCGCGTCTGTTTATATGTGCTTTGTGGTCACCTGCTGGGAAACGGCTGACCTCTTGGCTCTCGTTTGTGGTGTCTTACTGTGAGTTTGTCACTTTCCCATTGGTATCTTGGGTCAGGTGTGGTACTTGACTGTATTGATTCCTGATCTTTGCACCCTTACTTACTTTTATTCCAATTGTGTTTCTTGTCACCAAATTCTGGCTATGGCATTCTTTTTGACATGATTTGTTTGTTTGATTTGATTCTTTACGTCCCATCAACAATATTTCAGTTAAACAGGGACGGGTCTTCCTGGGTTGAACCAGTACTAAACTAGGATAAATGTGTCTTGCTCAAGGACCACGACGCAGTGACGCCGGTGAATCTTGAACCCTCGGTCTCAAGTCAAGCACTCTACCACTGAGCCACTGCGCTTCCTTTTTTGACATGATATATTCTACTGAATAACAGTAACATCAAAGAAAAAGTAATATTAGGACCACAAGTTGCATAATTTCGATACAAAGAAGTTATGTTAATAACAAAGTAAATTTTCTTTGAAATAAACCAGCTTTGGAGGTGTTAATTTCGCAATAGTTCATATGATGAGAGAATCTTCCATTTGTGCCCATTTCAAATCAATTTTTTAACTAACCTAAGACTGTCTAAACTGATTGACTTTAGCTTTAATTATTTAGTCAACATTATTTCAGTCTAGTCAGACTCCTCCCACAGAGGAGAGCAAAGAAAAGAATAGACTTCCTGGCCCCCATCCCTCAAAAAAGTTTGACAAGTAAATTTAATCCTGCCAACTGGCCAACAATAAAGGAGCCATCTCCCAGAAACCTCCAGCAGAAAATAAAATGCCCCACTCTACCATCTTGTTATGAAATAATAACTTGTGTAAGACCCACTATAAAATACCTAGAACAAATCAGCAAGAATGGAACAAGAGACCCTATTTCTGCTTGCTAAAGTACCATCAGCACATCAAAGACCAATCATAAGAGTCCCTGTTAAGACTAGTCACCAAGTCATTTTCTATTTCATCCTTGCTGGGAATCTATCTTAATACATTATCCCAAGGAATCCTAGTTAGTTGGATTTTATAATACGGTAAATCTTGTATTAGTTCGTACACTCGAATAGTTTGTTAAATGTCATGTACATGTATTAGTTCGCACACTGGTCATTTTTCTGATATGCAATTTTATTAGTTCGTAAACAACGTTTTTTTCCTTCATTGGTGCTTGTTTTTAATCTGCGTGGCTGTCTACGATATGTTCCTGTTAACTTTCGCGTGCTTACACCAAACAGACCCTTTCGTCTGTCAATCTAACGACTTCGGTCGCTAACGTAAATCCAGCATTGACGTCGCATGTTAATAACATTAAAATTAGTTTTCTGAAAATCGAGCGAATGCTAATTTACACGCCCAATGTCGCCGATGCGTCGGAGATATATTCTGTACGGTCATTACAAAAAGTGTCCTTAGAATAATGGACTGTTACATTTTACTTATGTGTCATATATCTTTTATAATCCGACACCCAAGCTGCGTGCGACAGGGAAAGCATTTCTATGCTTGTGAAGCTCGGACCCGACACGAAATCAACTTGCGCTGTGCCTCATATAAACCGGTACCAGAATATTTCGTAAATAGCCTGCTTGTACTTATGACAAGGCCCATGAGAACATGTGCGTTTGCGCAATCTCATCAGGGTCCCGCTGCTCACTAACATAAAGATTGAAGTGGATGAAGACTCAGCATGCTCAGACCAAATCAAATTCTAGATATCTACGTACGTTTTGTTATATATAGTTGAATATCAATTTCGGTTTTCTTAGCGTAAATAACTCAATAAATGTAGTAATAACGGCTATTCCTAGGTTCAAACAAATGGAACATTTTTTACAAATTGTTGAGCCGATCGTGGCGTGTCTTGCTGTCCTCATGAAACTACATACGGAACTCGGATACTGGGTCCGAGATACGGAAGGTCCAGAGAGTTCATGATTACCGAGATAGTGTACGCAAACGCACATACCGAGTATAATTTGATTGTATCATGATTCTAGGTCTTGATGAATGGTGTTTCCATGAAATCAGCCTGTTCATGAGATTATGGTAGCTATCATCACTTTCGCTCAGTGCGATCGCGTACACGTTCGCAAACATGTCAAGTAAATTGTGTCGGATCTCGGAAATTCACTTTACAAATTCAAACTATCAAAGCCCAACAATTTTATTAAATGGCGGGCGACAGCCAGAATTCCTTTTTAAAATTTCCAGTGGGTGCATAAAAGGCCTCGGTACACCGTCACAAAACCGAAAAATCGCAACGGAAATTCACTTTTTTCTTAACGACGTGAAGAGCATTAGACGCTAGTAGGCAAAGATGAGCATGTGCATCCAACACTGTTGACTTAACGGTAGTATCATGCGCGGATCCAGGAATTTTTGTCATGTGGAGGGTAGGGGGTCCAGGATCAACTGACGGAAAAAAACACCTCTGATAACGTTTTCTTAGGCATCAGCTTTTTACATTTTTACAAAGGGGTCCAATAGTTTATTTTAAGGAAAACTATATTTTTTAAGGTTCAGAGAGGGTCTATTATTTTCCAGGGGAGGGGGTCCAAATTTTTCCAGGGGGTGTGGGGTCCAAATGCTAATTTCTATAGAAACCTATAGAATTTGTTATTTTCCAGGTGGGCCCCCCATACCCCTCTGGATCCGCGCATGCGTATGATAGATCCACTTGCGATATCCAAATTTTCAAGTCTTCAGTAAAGCCAATCCCGAAGGACAGGTTTTTTTCATGCAATGGTTCATTTTCCATTCCTGGAGCGTCTAGTGACACCTCAAAACATGATGAGGTAGCCTATATGATTCTGCAATATTTAGTAGAAAAATCAATTTGTTGAGACCTCGGACCCTGGTCCAATTTAGGTCCGAGTTGAGACAGTGATTATCGCGACTTTTAGTCAACTATTCATGGGTTCAGTCTTTCATTATGTATATAAGACTTGGCCTTGATTTCTGGCATCAGTTTTAGAAAATCGGGCTGTCCAATGTTGTCAAATAACGTTCATGCTAGATACATTACCATAACATACCATGCATAAGCCGGGAGCTTAAGATCAAGCAACATACTCGCTGGAAGAATGTGTTTAATGGTAAAAAAATACAGTTCAAACGTTAATAATCAGAGCTTAGAACAAATCTACATGGACATGCTCGAGAAGCTCAAAGTGTGCAAGAACACATACAATGATATTGCTAAACAACCGCAAGCTTTTTTGAAAAGCTAATACTTGTGTAAATCTTCTCGATTATGATATTATTGCGCGAAACGAACCAAAATTAAGGTGTATTTTTTATTATTATTATTCGGTTCTGTCTATCGACAGTGTCTTTGCATGCAATTGACTTAATTTCAAACACCACTGCTATCATTCTGTCCATAAAAACGAATACCTAGCGCACAATATTTTTAGAACTATTTTAGTGGGAACAGGTTCATAAAGGGCGGGAAAACATGAGCAATCCACAAGAAAGCGTGTCTTCTTCACGTTTATGACAAAATGGCAGGGCTGTGTTCATTGTCCGTCTCGTAATGTTTAAAAGCAAAGAAAAATATAATGATAAAAAAAAACGATTGCAAGATATTGTGCTTTTAACTGCAATATCTGGCTGCACCATAGATATTGCAAACGGTTTATAGTCGTACAAGAGCAGGTTTTCTCATGCTAAGGCATTGTTTTTCTGACGCTCGTTTGAGGCATCCAATGGGGTTTACTGATTTGCGAATTTTTTCCCAAATTTTCACCAATTAGCGTCTTCATAAAACTCAGTTTTACCAGTTAGCACATTCAGCAACACAAAATATTTTTTTATCACTGATTTCTCTTAAATTTAACTGATTAAAGCGTTATTTTAGCAAACAAAATACTGATTTTTAACGTACCCCGTTGAGACCCTCTCCCTTTGATGTACAAATACGCTTATAATTTTGTTTCAATCATATTTAAGCTTTCAATTATCAAGTTTTCAAGCTCAACCACGTTTTTCTGACCATTGGGTTTACATTTCAGGCCTGAAAACCGCAACAAAACTAATAAAATAGCAATATTGATTTGTCTAGCAGCAGGACATGGGTTGTTGCAGTAAGGACATTTGGTTCCCGGTGACTTACACAGGCTGTAACGGTCTAGAGATGCGGACTGGGTAGCAATGTTGAACGGGGGTTCGATGGTATGGGGATTTTGTGTGTATTTTGTATATATGATACCATTGGAACCGATGTAAACATCGTTTCCAATTATACATAAATTCGGTCACTGTATCACCACGTGGTATGCAAGGTCACGGGCTCTTGTAATGCTAACAGAGATAGGAACCAGTTGGGGCGTGGCTAGACAGTGACCCATAATCTGATTAATATTAAACTTTGAAGAAAATTCCATTGGTTTTAAAAGGGATAAGAATGATTTATACCTGCACGGTGGAATCCAAAGGACATTTTCTTCGTTGCTGGTTTACGGGCCAGATAGATCGCTAGTAGGCTTATAAGAAAGCTAATGAGATCACTACCAAGGTGTAGAACATCTGTATATAAGGCTAGACTGTTTGATAATGCTCCCCCTGAAAGAAAAGTTTAAAAAAAAAAAAAACATGTAAATGGTTAATAAAAAGAAAGGACAATGCTGGTCAAGCGTCTCTTAATGTGTGTGCTTTGACGTTACTGAAAAAATAAATCAAAACATAATAGTGGTACACAATGTATCTAAAAGCAGATACTTTGTGTTTTATTTAACAAAAATAATGGTGACCTTTATTTATTTTTATTTTATTTTATGTTTTGGGGGTGGGGTGATTTAATGAGAAAGAGAATCCAGGGCCAAAGTTTACAGAAAAGAATCCATGAACATTAAACTATTTGCCATTCATCACTGGTTGGTGAACATTACGCTAATTGCCATTCACCTAATCAGTGAACATTACACTATTCGCCATTCATCACTGATCAGTGAAAATTACGCTATTTGCCATTCACCTAATCAGTGAACCTTACTCTATTTGCCATTCATCCCTAATCAGTGAACATTACGCTATTTGCCCTTCATCACTGATCAGTGAACATTACACTATTCGCCATTCATCACTAATCAGTGAACATTACACTATTCGTCATTCATCACTGATCAGTGAAAATTACGCTATTTGCCATTCACCTAATCAGTGAACCTTACTCTATTTGCCATTCATCACTGATCGATGAACATTATGCTATTTGCCATTCATCACTGATCAATGAACATTACGCTATTTGCCATTCATCACTGATCGATGAACATTACGCTATTTGCCATTCATCACTGATCGATGAACATTACGCTATTTGCCATTCATCACTGATCGATGAACATTACGCTATTTGCCATTCATCACTGATCGATGAACATTACGCTATTTGCCATTCATCACTGATCACTGAACATTACGCTATTTGCCATTCATCACTGATCGATGAACATTACGCTATTTGCCATTCATCACTGATCGATGAACATTACGCTATCTGTCATTCATCACTGATCAGTGAACATTACGCTATTTGCCATTCATCACTGATCGATGAACATTACAATATTTGCCATTCATCACTGATCGATGAACATTACGCTATTTGCCATTCATCACTGATCGATGAACATTACGCTATTTGCCATTCATCACTGATCGATGAACATTACGCTATTTGCCATTCATCACTGATCGATGAACATTACGCTATTTGCCATTCATCACTGATCGATGAACATTACGCTATCTGTCATTCATCACTGATCAGTGAACATTACGCTATTTGCCATTCATCACTGATCAGTGAACATTACGCTATTTGCCATTCATCACTGATCGATGAACTTTACGCTATTTGCCATTCATCACTGATCGATGAACATTATACAATTATTGACTAATGAGGCATTGGATATGATGTGATATCGACCAGAGAATACCATGGATGGGCCGAATGGTATGGGCGGTGGCGAGGTCTTTAATGAAAATACTATTGTGCATCCACCATGCGGACAGCCTGCTGTCGAGAAGACGTCGCCAGTGCCCAGCCAGTCGTCCGCACCCCCGGGTGCTCGACCCGACCATTCTGTACATCATGAGACGATTACTACTTAGCAAGTTGGAGCCCCATCTCTCTTCAGTTCGATCCGCAGATCGGAGTCCCCGCCAAAAAGCTCACCACGTGGAAATCCAACGAACCAGAACCCTGCGCGCACCAAATAGGAAGGGAAGGAGTGTTCAAAAAGTACAAACTTAAACGTTTTGTCAAATAGTTATATCGACGAAGGTTCTTCCACGCATAGCTATGATGAAGGCCACATTGAACGTTACTAACACACTGGGATTTTAAGTTGAGCTTATAGGCAACTCTATTTTGTACACTCCTCTGCCACAGCGATACCAATTCGCCTTTGGTGCACTGCATGCTTTGTTAGTATGCCAGGAGCGATTTGGTAGGACATAAACCCAGCCTTAAGATCCGAGCGTGTTTTTATATTGTTTTGGCGTCACCAACTATATTGTATTTACTGTTTAATCAAATGTCTGTTCTCTAATGCCACCTGCGAGTGGCCTGGGAACTATATTTCAAAATAAAGTTCTTTCTGTTCTGTCCTGTACCAATATTGACCGAGGCGAAGCCGAGGTCAATATTGGTATTCTCTGGTCGATATCACATCATATCCAATGCCTCATTAGTCAATAACTGTTTTATTATATAACATTTAGAGAAAGATGTACTGGTATCATTGCACTTGGAAAAAAAAATACTAAACTTTTATACAAGTTTTGGGATAGTCAATCATTTAGCAGAAACAGTGCAGACCTAGATAAGACCACCCTTTTACTATTTTATATATGTTGTGCATGAGTGTCAACATTCAACATTTACAAACAAGAATTCTAACGCACCTCGCCTGTAGAGCCAATGTTAAATAAGTGTGATGTGTCATACAATAATTCACAGCTTTGAAAGCGCAGGGAAAATGTGTGATAGCTGACGTCATTTGTTACTAGAAACTGACGTCATTCATGTCGTTAGACGGTGTTACGTCGTTTTTACGCTTGAAAGACGTTACAAATACATGTAAATGTATGTGACGTGGTCTAAGTATTGGCGGGAGTTCTTCAGTGCAAAGGCGGAAAGCTGGAAGAAGCTGAAGCCTTCAAATTTGCTTTCGTCGTTTATTGTGCATTAAAAGTGAAATAGATCAGCTCAAGCACGTGATTTGTTGCATTCTCGGCAAATACGATAGGATTATTAGCGACGCTTTAGAAAAGCAGAACCGGAGCGGAAAAAACCAAGGAGTCTAATTTTAGTAACTAATATACACCGGCAAGCGCACGCCAGCCAGTGAATATGACATTACAGACAATATACTGACTGGCCACGTGAGTGCTCTAAGCCAATGAAAATCGGTCTTTTTTCTTAGTTATATAATAATACGCTATTTGCAAGTCATCTCTGATTGATGAACATTACGCTATTTGCCATTCATCACTGATTGATGTACATTACGCTATTTGCCATTCATCACTGATTGATGAACATTACGCTATTTGCCATTCATCACTGATCAGTGAACATTACGTTATTTGCCATTCATTGTTCTGATTTATGAACGCTACGCTATTTGCCATCCATCACTGATTGGTGAACATTAAGCTATTGGTAATTCATCACACTGATCGATTACCCATTCATCACTCTGATCAGAGGACATTTCGCTATTTGCAATTCATTACTTATATCGGTAAGCATACAGCTACTCTTAGCGTTGAACATTATACTATTTGCCATTCATCTCTGATTACTATTGCCATTCATCACCGATCCGTGGACAATATGCTAGTTGCCATTCATCACTCTGATTGGTGAACATTTCGCTATTTGCCATTCATCACTCCAATTGGTGAACATTACGCTATTTGCCATTCATATAAATCACTGATAGCTGGCAAACAGCGGAATGATCATGATGAATGGCAAATAGCACATTGATCACCGAGCGGACTGTTCATTCTCACCACTCTCTTTTTACAAGAAATTGATAAGCTCGAATTTTACTATACACAACATGAGGTTGTGTGTGTGCGTGCGTGCCTGCCTGCCTGCCTGCGTGCGTGTGTGTGTGTGTCCGAATGTTTAACCTTATTCTCACCAATAGATTTTGACCAGAAAAATTTCGCCTGCTGTTTACGCCTGTTGAATATATTCAAAGGCATTTCAGAATTTCAGACTTAATTTTATATGAAAGCAAACTATATGAAACCTTATCAGACTGCTCCTTGAAACAGTCTGATTTTGGGTCCATATTGTTTGCAATATAGTCTAAGAGCATAAGCAGATGGCAAAGCCGTGACTGTCTGGAAAAGTATAATGGCAACTACTGTATGACCGACAACAAGCAGGAACTGTGCCTCAGGTTTCCGCATCATAAATGTCGCCCACTTTGGCTAATGATATCTGGCTTATTACTCCTTGGGCACACAGAGAGGAAATTAATTATATTGACAAGTCCATAGACCTCGTCACACCTTCAGATGATAAATCTGCTAGCAAATCAATATTAATAAAAGTTATCTTTTTCTTTAATATGCCTGCCAGGAACCAAAAGACCGACTTCCTTCAAACTTCCTGTGCCAAGTATATGAGCGATATTCGAAGAAAGAACACATGCCTAAAAATATTTAAGAACCACAATTCATGGTTTTCACTCTATGTTCCCTGAAACTCTTGGTTCCTTATGTTGAGTGTTCCAAAGTAGATACAAATGTATTAGCAAACATATACTAGCCAAAAGTTCTAACCGGCCACCTGCGTTTTATTAATTTTCTTCTAAACGTTAAATGACATGACTGGTCTTTTTGCATCTCAAAATAACCAGACGTGTCATGTACCTTAGACAGTAAAGATATTGACAAAATGTTCAACAGTATGTGCAGGATGCCAATTTGAATAGTGGTACCCCCACTTTCAAAATTCGCATTTTGGCACAATTTGTGAGTAATGACTTTTCGAAATAACCCCCTTTCACACCAAAAACGTTTTCATTTTCAAAGTCAAACTCATATTGAACACTCGAGTGCTTAAATGAACACTACATCTGCATGAGACTCGTCGCTATTGGCCAAAGTGTCAAAAATTATCCCACCATCCAATGTAAATTCCTGTGAATTTTGAAATTGAGGGTAGGTGTATTCGCCATCGGCAAAGCCTCCCGGATACAATTTAACGATTTTTTCTTAGCCGTTTGCTGGTATCGTTAACTAATAGGCTGGTCAATTCGGTAATGCAAATGAAATAGATCTAGTGCTTACTTTGACTAGTATATTATCTAAAGTGAGAAGTAATTTTGAGAATACTCTGTTATTTTATGAAAAATCTGCAACGTTTGCAAAAGCTAACAATAACTCCATGTTTATCAGGCTTTTCGTGTATTATATACCATCACAGAAATCTTAATATAATAATTATTTGGCTTAAGTGTTCTAAGCTAATGTTTTGCACGATTGTGCTCTGAATAAAATATATCAAATGAAAGTATAAATGTTAGGGTCCCAATAAATGAACTGATATTTCTCAGGGGTCAAAAACAGGGCTTCGGGAGTCTAGAACTCTATATATTGAGTCAGTTGAAACCATGGAAATTGGTATAGGTGTCATCTTGGCACCAAACATTTTAGTTGTCTTTACTCTGAGACAGTGTTAACAAAGCTTGATCTCAGTTCATATTCGTCCTGTACATATGCGAGTATGGTTTTCTTTTGCCTGTTGAATTGGGCATATTTTATCATCAAGTGATTGGAAATAGTGCGTATCTGTAGAAATATTCGTATTCTGGCATATGGAAGAGCATTATCTTTGGTGGTCGAAGTTACAGTTCATGTATTCGCATCCGCGCTTTAACCCCTACTCTTACATACAAATACGAATAGGTTGCTTTAAAGTTGGATAATTAATAGTTATACCATAGTTTGTCCGCCTGTACGTGGAGATAATGCACGAGCTTTAGCTGCACATGCATGTTTAAAGCATGGCTGCGCACGTGCGATAAGTACTAACATCTCTTTTAATGGCTCTTTTCATCTTTTTGCATTGGATATTGATTTAGAATCTTCAGTCTGGTATGTCACTGTAGTCCAGACTGATTTGTTTTCTGGCGAATGGCAATTTCAAGCCATCTGTGTTTGAATAAAACCTTCTTGTGGCAACATCTGCCCGTATTTGATTGCTTATTATTTTCTAGTTTCATGCTTATGATAAATCAGAAATTACGGCTAGAATGCAATCACATGACAGCATGCCATTCTAGAAGTTGCTAGTTTTGATTGTTTCAACAAACTGATCAACTTCTGGAGGCAGCTATTTATGTTTTCATTTAAGCAGTACGAGCAGATCTTCCCAGGTGAAAAAAGTGAGCAATGCGGAACTGGAAGCACCCTGCTCAATGAAACAATGCTTGCCACTCGTGGGGTTCTACACTATACCATAACACGTTGCCAATGATTCAAATAGTTTAAGAAGAAAACACAACAGATAGAAGATATATACATTATGCAAAAATACTTACAATAATATACCATTAAATGTAACTTTAAATGAGAGTAGTTCTTACATTGCAAATGCATTGCGTAAAAAGCATCATTTTGGCATTATTGATTATAAAGTTGAGAAGAATGGTCCTCATATTGGCATCAACTATTCAATACATTACGCCTTCCCAGTAATAACCTGATCAATTTATGTTGGGGACCTTTAACATTTTATGTTTCCATAAAGCATGCAATCTTGGCGTCGGAATAACTATATTAAATCCAAGTGATGTTATAAAGCTGACTTTCAGATCTCCAATAATGAAGTAATTACATCTTCTTTGAGAAAAATTGCAGGTGTCATTATCAATAAAGATAAAGGTATCCCTAGATAAAAAGAGTTTTCAGGCTGCTGTTTTCTGACTTCTCCGTGAAAATCGTTGTTGTTGGTACTCATTAGAAGCGCCTCATCGATACTCGATGAGGCGCCTCCAGAGAGCACCCACAGCATGCTATTCCATGAGGGAATATGATATGCATCGTCAATATATCAAAGAGCCTCATAAAGATTCTGAAAATTCAATTTTTTGACAAATGATTTCCATTTCAATTTCATTGAAGACCAAAATAGGATAACTTATAAAGACGCCTCGCCATATTAGTAATAAACATTTATTACTTTAAATTTGTGCCCTCATAAACATGCTACGCGTACCGTAGGCAACTAATTGTTGGGGTATATCTCTATGAAATTAAACTCCTGTTATACGCCTACAGACGGAAATTGAGCCTACAGTAACCTTTTTCGTTTCTATGAAGCAATATTATATTCAACTAGAAGCGTGAGTGTTTTCAGGAGAAAGCATATGCCCCCTCCCCACGCAGGGTTCGCGCTACCGATCGCCATTGTCGCAAAATGCGAAGAAATGATAAATTAGGCGCAAAAAATATGAATTTGGCGACAACTATTGGCGAAAGAAAAATCGCAGACAAAATTTTTTGTCTGGCGTCTGAACGTCTCCTCCGGCTTAAAATCATTGCCTCGTGCCGCTTAATGGTCATTAATGTATATCTTAATTGTCAATTAACGCCCCAATTATCGCTCAAACAATTCGGTAGCTAATCTAGTCAAACCTGGACACGCGCTGTGAGCCTGCGGCGACCCACTTTTAACAGCTGCTACCGGTAACGGTCAGAATGACAGACCATAATATACATGGTGTCATACTGTGCATGAAATAAACTGCACCATTACCTTTATTGTGGTCAATAATAATAGTCACTAGCTTTCTGAATCCGTAACTTTTAACACGGAATCTATATCATGTTGAAAAGACCGCTACATCGCCGTCCGCGAGAAGAAAAAAATCAAGGGTCACTTTCAAGCTCACTTTCCATCAAGCATAATGAGAAAGGGGAAAGATTTGCATGTTGTTCACTGTGCCAATCTTTCATCTGACAGCATCACCCACCAGACATTACCAGGCATGCGAAAGGATCCGCGCATTTCGCAAAATGCCGACCGTAGCAAGAAAACACCGAAGGTTGCTTCTCTCTTCAAGACAGAGTAACGCACGCTGTTCAAAGTGCTTTTCTCGATAGTCTCAGATACTTGAACCTATTAGTTCTGAACAGAAACCTTTATTTATAAGGTAGATGATGTTATGGCGTTCTTAAATCTGTTTTGCCAGAAAAAAGATCGTTAAAAACTCGGACCTGTGTCCGAGGTAAAAAATTGCAGTTGTGCTCTCCCCTAACATTTTTGAGTTAGCTCCCTTGTTGCAATACATTTAGCAAACTTTATTCAATGAAGTTATTCGTTTTATTTAACATATATTTTCCAAATTTAAACATTTTTAATCAAGGTATTATTTAATTTTATATTCAGCGAGAATAACGTTGATTGCAAACTTCTAATCACTAAAACCCAAATCAAAAAAGCGGCAGAAAAATTAATATTGGCGTCATATAATATTCCATTGTGTCCTGTCTCTGTTAATGATAAAAATACCTAACTCACGTTCAGGTCTACTGAATAGAGAAGCCCCGGTTGAGCCTTCGGGAGTTCCCGTCATATTAATAAACACACAAATCATAAACCCTCCCGGCCCAGTACTGGTTTCTACCCATGGAAAAGCCACAAAAAGTTATCTTTTTTTTTTTTTTTTTTATATTATGGAAAGACCAAGATTAGTCTCATCACTATCAACTGTCCTAATATCTAAACAGAGAATACCCAAAGAGTGGCATTTCATCAGTGTCTGCCCTGTTTGATAAGAAAATTAACAATCTTCAGTTACAAATAGAAATCAATTTAAAGACTGTCAACTGCTTTAAATACAAAATGGACTACCCGATAGTCATTGTATCAATGTGTATAGAATAATCCACCAGAATTAAGGGGGTTAAAGACAGAAGTCTTTTTTTTACAAAGAATGCCCAAAAACCTGGCTCTTTTTTTGGCGAAAAATGGTCAAAAATCTGGCTCTAAGTTTAAGAAAATGGCACAAAAAAAATCTGATTGGCGAAAATGGTGGCGAAAGAAAAATAAATCCTAGCGCAAACCCTGCCACGATACACTGACACGTATTTTCCATCTCTCAGTGATACATTTGTGTGAGTTCGGTTTAAATCAATCCATCCATTCGGATGTTTCAACCTTGATCTTGGAAATAGGGCCCTTGTCACCGAAATCTAATTAGCCCCCTACCATCTTCACCAAATGATGTATCTGTGCAAGTTTGGTCAAAATCCATTGCTCTGTTTCATGATATAGAGTGCAGACAAGAAGCTACGCCGACGGGATACACACTAAAACATATGCACAAAAACACAGTGTACATCCGATATTGATAATTCGGTAGCAAAACGGTCGGATACGGCGAAAACAGTTGTTTACTGATGCACGCGACATTTGGCGGGTAAGTTGTTTCTGTATTTTATTCATTGAATACCTTGAATTTGAACGCCAGCTTTAAGCGATGGGTTACACTTTGATCGTCGCCTTCCAGTTACCCACCTACCAACAGTTTTTTGTACTGCATTTAATATTTTATTTGGTTGCTTAGTGGCACGTGGCATACGGGAGATTTCAGTCGGTGTATTTCAGTTTGATATGGGCAATATCGGACGGTAGATACTGGGAAATCAGTCGTTTTGGAACACTTTTATGAAACGGTACGAGGCAGACGTTGCATATGTTAATTCAAAGTCTTGATAGAGAATTGATCAATCTTACTAATCATGCGCGGATCCAGGAATAAAATTCAGGGTGGGGGTCCAGGCCTGGCGGCCAGAAAACAGTCTGCACAGCGTTTTCTTGTTGTTTTTTTTTGAGTCCTCAACTTATTTTACAGCTTTCAGAGGGGGTCCAATGGTCTTATTACAGAGATAACTATACTTTTCCAAGGATTCAGAGGGGGTCCAACATTTTTCGGGGGGGGGGGGGGGTCCAACTTTTTCCAGGGGGGGGGTCCAAATGCTAATTTCTATAGAAACCCATATCACTTGTGATTTTCCAGGGGGGGTCCGGACCTTCTATCCCCCCCTCTGGATCCGCACATGTTTCTGGTACATGTACATCCCAGGAATCTGGTACTGTATATCCAGGGAACGAGGCTATGTAGCACCCGTTAGTGTAAACGCTCCCGTTAGTGTAAACGTTGACAATAACGGGAGATATTGCTCCCGTTACTGTAAACAGTACTATGTTTACACTAAGCGGGGACAATGCAGACCCCAAACACAGTATCAACCGTTAGTGTCAGCTTTATAGAAAAAAAGTAATTTTAAGAGATTATCCAGTATTTTAAAACAATATAAGATAACAGCGTTGCACTGGCAAGACACCACATACAACAGTGGTGGATCTAGAGGGGGATCAGGGGGTACACTCGAACCCCCTCCCTGCCCCCCGTTTATTAATATCCTAAGAAAATTAAATAATTTGGTCTCAATAAGACCAAAGAATTTCATTTCCATGGGATATTTAAGAAAAATGAGATAAGATCAGCAAAGTGAACCACAGCCATTTCTACATATGAATCCCTTTCCAGAAATCCTGGATCCGCCCCTGTACAAATATGCAATCGAATACTTGTTCAACCCAGGATCAGGCTATTTAGTTAGTACTGGTACATCGCAAGTAACAGACACTTCTTAGTTCCAGATTTAACCCAGGAAGCAGGCCCAGGTTCGAGAAAGGTGTCGTTTTTTTAAAAAAAAAAATAAGCTTAGCAGACTAAGGTCTAGCTTATTGCTGATGTAATTGAAGACAACGATGTAATTTAGGTCCAGTCTGAGAAATGTAATTGGTGTCCGTAAACCAATTCTAAAGGTCGCTAGAAGGCATTTCCAACACATACACGCTCTAACAAAAAAACATACGTCCTGGTCCATGCGTATGAGGCGAGGTTCGGGCTAGCCATCCAAACCCCTTGATTGGCTCCACAAGGGAGCCACCAAACGCTTACACTACTGAAACACCCACGCCTCCACTCAGATCGATTGACACTGTCCAACATCTGGGCTGCGCCTTATGACGCCCTATGATTCCCGCCTCATCCTACTCGACAGCAAAATAGATCGCCTTGCTCGACGATCCTGGAAAAACGATGTGGCTGTAGTTGCACTAGGAAAATGCGTATCAACTGTCGGAATGAACACGTAGATGCCGCAATTACTTTTATTATACCTCATACCGCAAGTATAATGCAACTTCAAAAGGCAACACAACTTTGCTTTAGTTTAAACTACTACTACTACTGATGATGATGATGATAATGATGATGATGATGATGATGATGATGATGATGATGATGATGATGATGATGATGATGATGATGATGATGATGATGCAAACCCTTTGATCATGTACATGTACCTTTGGGGCAATATCAAAGTTTAAAATTGTCTGTGCTTAAGGCATAACACTCTTACTTTGCTTGTTTGATTAGATTTTTTCGGGTGGGTCTTCCTTAATTAAACTGGTACTGAAGGGAATTTTGACAGCAAAATTTAGTTAGTCAGACTTTGTCATACAATACAAATGTTTTTCGCGTAAATACTTCATTATTCCTTATTACTGGGTCATGCATGCTTCCAAAAGCATTGGGAATAGGATGTGTTCTATTTGCCAGTACAAAGTCATACTGGATTCGCAAATCAGCATGTAGGTGAATGGATTTTTAGTCAAAAATGGAGCAAAGTAAAATAGATAAACCAAAACATGCCAGTATATTGTCCTTTAGATAATGTCTGCTTATAACACCTGCTGTATATATTCAAGTGCACTGCAGACTAGAACTAATAATGGAAGCAAACGCTATGAACCCTGACCAGGGAGCAGTCTGATCTGAGTCCATATTGTTCGCCATATTAACTACGTGAAAAATAAGCAGATGACTTGTCAACTAATTTTCAGTCATAACAGGACGGTTCTTCGTTGGTTAAACCAGTACTACTAAGAAGATTATAAAGTGTCTTACTCAAGGACACAAGACAGTACCCACCACAACTTCTTTATCTCGTGTCAAGCTCTCTACCACTGAGCCACCTCGATGATGATGATGATGATGATTGGGGGGGGGGGGGGGTGGAGGAAAAAGGATCATTTAAAAAAGTTGATTCGTAATATCTAGGACAATAGCTATGTTTAAGATTGTCTACACACATATAAAACCCCTGGTCATTAAAAAATTAAACAATTTGAATAGGTCATCATCCTGGACAGATTCAGTCAGACAACAATTTACTCAATGTTTCGCTTCTATGTTCATTATCAAAACAGTATAGCAAAGAATGTAGCCCCATGCGCAGATCCAGAAAGTTTTGTCAGAGGGTGTCCAACTCTGACAACGTTTTTTTTATGAAAAGAAATAGGATCCAAATAACACTAAAATCGGGTCATCATCGGCCCGCCGGCGAACCACCACTTAAATGGCATTTTGCTGGCGTGCCCATGATAACCCAACATTGAATGCTGGCTCGGTAGCTTTGTGATTTCTCTCGGTATCCGGACCAGTATTGCTAAGAGACCCTATATTTTTGTGATATTTCGGGGGAGGGGGGGTCTGGACCCCCTGTCGCCCCCTCTGGATCCGCACATGAGATCAGACTGTTTATGGTCTTATCAGGCACAATAAGGTCACGCACATCACTTATTTTACATAAGGGTTATTCCCTCATCCTTTTCCCTCCACGATGCATTTTATTTGAAATAGGGGGAGTCAAGTACAGATAATAAGTAGTATTTGAATAATATCAATTGTCCTTCTGTATATCACATTGATTTTAAATGAAACTAAATCAATCCAATCACTTAGGTCATTTATAAAGTGCGTCTGCCTTCGATAGTCTACGCCCATGGGTATAGATAATAATGAGCAGCCCATTCAGTAGAATGGATCTTTGTGTTGTCTAATTCATGTTCTTCTTGCCGTGGAAATAAACTTACTCTAACAGAATACCACTTTCCAAACAAAACCATACCCCTAGGCAATAGTACCCTTGCACTGTACACTAAACGTCTGGTATCTTTTATGGTATAGTGACTGTAAACAGCGGCCAGTCATTTGAACAGTGTGTCCATAATAATATTGGAAAGAATAATCCATAGCAAGACACTATAGAGGCCCTACAGGAGGTTTTGGGGAACAGAGGAATAATATTTACTACTTATTCATATAATTAAAACAAGTTCCCGATGCGTAAAGGACGGCCTGCTACTATTGCCCAAGTCCTAAGGCTCAGGTCAATTGAGTATTGGCAGTCATAGACTTGAAAGGCATATCTTTGAGTATATGTCCCAAACTTACATGGAAAAACTGAACACAGATTTCAGAGTCGCCTGTGTACTTGTGCACCTACACAGACAACAAAGCAACCCATATACTTGTCGTACCTGCATTATATAATTAAAAAAGTGTTTAATGGGACATGGTATAACAGAAGCTTACGCATGCTCTACATATTACACATTCTGCTATAGCTTTTGTTTAACTGTTCAGCCCAGTATCATAAATATTTCGAATGTCTGTTTAACACCGTATAGACCGACTGTCATGATACATATCCGTGAAATATGCACGTGGCCTAAAACAATGGCAATTTTGACAATTTCAAGCTGCCGTTCAGCAACGCGTTTATAATCGATGTTTGCACAAGAGACTGGGCTACGATCAGCTAAAAACCATAATCTGAAACGATGTTTGCTTCATTGAAAAAAATAGTCACAAATGCAACAGATCCCCAACGAGGTTGTATTTTCAAACATTCTTATCTCAATTTTCACCCATCAATAAAGAAATGAAGTAAATTTTAGCGTATCCCTATGCAGTTAAATGAATACAAAATGTCTGCTTTGTTTCCCTCGCGATAAGGCTATATAAACATGAGAAAAATAGACAAAAATACTCAACCGCCAAAAGGCACGCGCTCTGGTAAACAACTGTTTTTTCCGTATCCGTCTGTTTTCGCCAAATCGTATGTACGGTGTGAAAAACAACGTCAAATTTTACTATATCTTGAAATATGGCCAACGGAATTCGAAGCCAAAACTTGGATATATGTAGACACCTCTACCAGAATCATTATTCGTCCATCTGTGGTTAAATTTCGTACTTAAAGAGTGAAAAATGTTACAAGGGTCAACATGTTCGAAAACTTTGAATGTTCCTTGGTTACATGTAGCATTTAGTAGGAGTCAAAATTTTCGCGCCAACAAAAATCTCTTATGTGCCTCTGGTGATAGAACATGAGATTTCCAACAATGAGGTATGTGCGACCAGCAAAGGCTCAGACCAGCCTGCGCATATGCGCAGTCTGATCAGAGCCTTTGCAAGTCGCTTGAATATTCTATGAATATTAATCTACTATCAGAACATCATTTGGATTTTGTAAGCTTAAAAGGAGGCAGCACAGGCTTGTCTGAGTCTACACCTGTCAAAATGCCACATTGTTGGAAATCACATGCCACGGCTCATATGTACCTTTACCATTAGACCTCTCATACAGAATCTAAAATGTACATGCAAGTATAGTTGGGTATCGGCGCGAGAAAACCCGAATTTATTGCATGCGAAAAACAAACGCACAGACTGAATCCACGCAGTCTCATCACTGTCTTTAATTCGCTCGCTGAAAAGAATAGTTGCAAACTTGTCACGTGTAAAGTTACAATATTGTAGCTTAAACTAGTCTCTGTAGCTGCGCCTTACCTAGTCGCGAACCCGAAAACAGGTTTTCTTAAGACAGGCACATTTGTCTCAAGCGCTGTTTTAGTATTTTTAAATGAAAGTAGGACTTTGGCTGATATTGAATTTGTTTACTTTACTTTTTGCCGATTATAAGGAGTGTCAGCGTTCAAAGATTATGTCCATTTCGTTATTTCAAGCTGGTTTGTTTCGAAAATACCAGAAAATAATGTGTTGACTAAATATATAAAATGATCTATAAAAGTTTTTGAAAAAATAAACCTGAATGCAAACAAAATCAATATTTTGTTTGAAAGCATATTCCTTGGTGTGGAAGTGACAATGTAAATAAGACGTGGTAATAGCAGCTTATCGATAAGAAGAATCGCTGGCCTAGTGGTTAGACGCGGTGACTCGGAGCCTATTGACAATAACCTGTAGAGGCTAGGGCGCCTAGACCACAATTTTTAGGCGATTACATTTTTTTTTTTTAATCATTGAATAAAAATGTGCATTTTTTTTATATTCTCACATTTTTTTTTTCATTTTTTTTTATAGTATCTATTTCATCATCAATTATTTTTTAAAGATTCTATTTCATTTTTTTTCTATTTCATTTCATAGAATTCATTTTTTTTTTTTCAGATTTTTTTTTAAGAATCTATTTCATAATTTCAAAATTTTCAAATTGCAGTGTGCTGAAAAATAAATACATGACAATTCTAGCTAATAAAATTTCAAATTTTCAAATTACACAAACAATTTGGATTCTTCGGCAGTGTCCGTCGATTCGTTGCCCTCTGAGGCTGTGTCTGTGTCCTCTGAATCACTCACATCGCTGTCGGAGTCGACGTAAATGATGACTCGGTCAACCTCTTCCTCTACAGCTATATCTCTCCTCCAGAATTCCTGCTCGATATCCATCACATGTTTGCAACAGGCCGACCATTCCTTCTCGCCAATACTTTCAATGCCTTCTTGTGTGAGTGTTTCAACTTTTGCCTTTTTAAATTCAAGATTTCGGCGCCCGACAAACCCTTTCAAATTCGACCAAATGAGCTCGATGGCGTTCAATTCGGCATGGTAAGGTGGTAATCGAATAGCAGTGTGCCCATGTGATTTTAAAAGTTTGTCGATTTGGAACACGGGGACTCTGGGTTTATGAAGTTTACATAGCTCTAAAAGTTCTGGCCGTAACATATCCATGGTAAACGGAATCTGGTGGCGTTGAAGCCAGTCTCTCATAGCATCTTTTCTTGATGACTGAGTGGGGCATTTATCCTCTTGCACGTTATGATATGCTGCATTGTCAAGAACTAGCGCGGATTTTCTGGTAAGTTTGGAATGAGCTGAGTCTGAAGCCATTTCATAAAGTATTCGAAGTTCATCTCCTTATGATAATCGCCAGTTGACGAATTAGCATCATAGACCAACTGTGCACCGTTTATAAAGCCCTTACTTGTGCCTGCATGTACGACGATAATTCTGTCGCCCTTGCTGAGGGAATGGTTGAGTCCTGTACTCTCAGACTGCCATGCTTTAGTCACAGAATGCGAAGAATGAATATATGTTTCATCTGTGTAGACGATCGTGTAGCCTGCATCCCTAAGCTTTTTAATATGTCTTAAAAACCGTATTCTATGAGCCACAACATCAGGTCTTTCCATAAGGATTTTTCGATCAGTCTTGCACCGTTTATATTGAAATCCCATCATTTTCAAAGTTTTACTAAGATACTTTTTGCTTCCAGTGTATCCCACTGCTTCTCTGAGTTCATTCCGAATATTTTCAAGAGTAGGCAAAACTTGGCGCTTTTCATACATAGTCTGTACGATTCGTCTTAACACGCATATGTCAAAGTCATCGATCTGATATTTTCGAGAGCGCACCGGTTTCAAGGAAGGGTTTGATTTTGCTCTACGAATACGCTGAACAGTTGATGCTGAGACGTCACAAAGGTGTGTAGTTCGGTCCAATGGATTTGAAAGTGGCATTGATAATTTTCCGTCTTGCTTTTCTGCAGCGCAAACGTCGGAGACATGTCTTATAATTTCTCTGGCACGCGAGTCGTACTGACGAGAGTTCGCTTTTTCAGACGCCATAGCTACGAAATGAATGCAACGCGGATTAAAAGCGAACTGAATTGACATGGGCAAAATGCATGATTTTAAATTGAAACAGATGATCATGCATTTCATGTTCCACGATTATTTTGTTTCATACTTGTCAAAATACTATTGGCTGTTTGCTGAAAATCAAAAAACAAACATTTTGCATGAATTATCATATTTATATGTTAAGACGCATAAAGGCATACATAACGTCCAAGAAATGGAAGAAATGATATTAAAAATAATAAAAAAACAAAAACCAAAAAAAAAAAAAAAAAACTGTTATAGGATTCGAACCCTCAACCTTCCCCTTGTAAAAAAAATACTTGACTATCCTCTGTGCGATTCACGCTACCTATGCCGCCACCGGTTTTACCTGCGTGAGTACTTGTTGCTAATGCTTATAAACTCGTTTATATGAATTATGTAACGCTAATACGCTACAGTTAACCTTCTCACCCTTAAAATGGTATGTTCCAAACTACGTAATGGTCATGTTTACATCACCTATTTATATTCATGTATTATGATTTGTTATTGAAATGCTATATCGGATTATGTAAGACGACATAAATAAATCTCTACCTGATGAAGCGATATTCTTTAGATAGATATTCTTTTTTTTCCTCCTATTTTATTGTATGCATTTCTTGACCACAGGTCGTAATTTCATAAATTATCATCCCCACGCGAAGGCCCCCGTCCGTCCGTCCGCCAGTTATGCTATCTCTTCCTAAACCATTGGACGAAATCCAACCAAAGGAGCTCTAGCGATAAGGCGTATATTTTCCCTAGTTGACATGATTACAAAACCTAAATTTTCAAATTGCCCTAATGTTTTTAAAATTGGTCTGTTTCAAAATAGGTTTCAAAGCGATTCATCATTTACAAAGCCGTGAAAACTTGCGCCGTCTACTCCTACCCCCCCCCCCCCCCCATTTTACGTCTTTAGACTGGGTGCCGTTTAGACGAGAGTTTGAGTAAATCCGTTGCAGGTTTTCAAACAGAGGGTGCAATCTAAATGCGTGTAATCTTACATCATTAATTTCTATCTCCTGTGTGATTAGGGTCTCTTATGGCTTTGTGACGAAATTTTACATTATATTATCATTTGACAGATTTATGCGAGAAGTTAGCGGGCATTTAAGAAAGAACATGGACTTAAGTATATTTCGACTCGAAAGCATTTTTGTAAATTATAAAATATGCCATTTTAAGTACCAGTTTTGAAATATTGAGAATGTAAGCATTATTTTGATACCAAACTCGATAATAATAGCTGAAAAGTGATTTTGATGCATTGAATTTAGCTTCGTATTAAACGGTCAGTTGAATGATACAGGTACTGTTAGCCCAATGTTTACTGTCGTCGCCCTGGGCCCTGTCACCTGTTAAACTAACGGTACCGGGAGCCAACTCACGACGGTAAACATTGAAGGCATTATAACTATGTTCTATCGAAGGCTTATTTATAACAAAGTTCATCAGAAGTTTGTGTAACAATCTGGGCATTAAAGTTTTGCTAGATTTGTATGCCTTTTAACAACAACAACAACAACAACAACAACAACAACTACTACTACTACTACTACTACTACTACTACTACTACTACTACTACTACTATCACAATGGCGACACTATAGTTGATAAGACGATACGACTGCTTAATACACAACAGCAACGACGTAGGCAATGATAATGCTAACAACAACAACAAAAACAACAACAACAACTACTAAAACTATGATCGCAATGGCTACACTTTAGTTGATAAGACGATAGCACTGCTGAATACACAACAGCAACGACGTCGGCAACGACAATTAATGCTAACAACAACAACAACAACAACAACAGCTACATCAACAACAACAACATAAACAGCAACTACAAATATGATCGCGATGACGATATTTTCCTTAATAAGACGAGAAAAATGAATGCCATTATTTCTCGAGGCACAACAGCAACGAAAGTAGCAACAACAACAACAACAACAACAACAACAACAACAAAACAACAATACAACAACAACTATAATCGCGACGACGACATTATCGTTGATCAGACGATGATAGTGAATGATTTTATTGCTTTATGCAAAACAACAACAACAACAACAGCAACAAAAACAATACTACTTCTACTACTACTACTACTACTACTACTACTACTACTACTACTTATAATAATAATAATAATAATAATAATAATAATAATAATAATAATAATAATAATAATAATAATAATGAATCATGGGTTTGAAAAATACACATTTCTATTACAATGAATGATGATTGGTATTTCGATGATGATGATGATGATGATGATGATGATGATGATGACGATGATGATGGTGATGATGATTGGAATAAATATGTGAGCGCTATGACGTATATGTCTCCGCCCATTTCTCAAAATTAATATATTAAGAGTGCATATCATTATTTATATAGCGATTTGATTGGTTATCCGCCAAGTAGCGAATGGGTAAAGAATTACCTTACTTCAAGAGAATAGTTAGAGTTTAGACCTGAGCACGATCGGTACACCGTCGTGAAATACAAGTTTTGGATTTCCAATAAGTAGTCTTAACTAATATCTGGAATACCAGTTGAACTTTGAAATTATTTAATAGAAGAAAATTATATTTGATTTGTTGAACTTTGTAAAATGCCAGTTTTGGATTTCCAAATAGATTAATATCAATAGCTGGATCACCAGTCGAACACTTAAAGTTTATTAAAGAAGAAACGCTAGATTAATTTTTGATGAACGTTGTTATTATATGAAGTATATATTCATTTGTGGATTTCCATAAAGGATGTCAAACTGTAAATGGTCTTCGTTATTTCTTGTACTTGACTAAAGAACTCAACACACATTTAAACATCAAGGTACCAGCTTTCCACTGCATAATACGATTCCTTCTGCGCATGCGTACGAAATATACTTTAAATTGTGACGTTTGTCATTGAAAAGATGAAACTGGCGTCTTTCGGTTTGTTTTTAGATGCTTCCCCCCCCCCCCCCCGGCTCTAGACCCCAGATGCCCTTTGGACAATTAAATGTCGCTATACAAATATATAACATATGTAAAGGGCGTCTTGGGTCTAGTGGGGAAAGGGGTTGTATAAGCAAAAGAAGACATAACATATCTGACAAACATAGACCACTTTGCAAGATGGTCGTTTTTATTGTCACATCAACTGTATAAATAGTTTAACTGTACATGGCGTGGTAGGACGACTGTTTACCCTTGTTTAACGGTCTAATTCCCATATATGTTACTGAATAACAAGCACAGTTGATGATCGAAAGAAATTATCATTCAATAAGAAGTAGAGTTATTACATGCATTAAGAAACACCATTTTAAATATACAAATTCGGGGGCAATGGTGCATCGACGGCTCGTCTATATATATTTGTTGAATGTGCCTAGTTTCTCAAGTCGTTATTTCAACAAATAAAACGAACGTCTCGTTTAGGGAGATTGCTCGCCTTATCGCTAGAAATTCTTTGGTGTGTGAGTTACTCACATGAATGAGGCGTGCAACAGCACTTTTTGCCCCGCCTCTGAGGCCCATGGGGGGTCAAAAGGTCAAATACAAAGTATCATTAAATTTCAATTACAATTTCAAAGAGTTTTATACCAAACTTTGTGTGTGTTATCACAAATGAAACTTATAAAACATATCGGACCTGATTTTCATTCTGTCGCCTGGAACATGCCCCAGGGAGGGACTTGGGGTGCTTGGGGTCATTTTTTCCGAATAAGATCATAGGACACAGCAAATTGAAGCGGATGATGAGTAGAACAAAATACAAGTAAACTTTTTACCCTAGGGTCAAACTGGTGGCCTTGGGGTGGGGCCAAAAGGTCAAATATTATTAACTTTCAATTGCAAAGATATCTTTACCAAACTTTATGTGTGTTCTCACAAATAAAAGATATAAAACAAATCGAACATTCTGTCGCCTGGGTCATGCTTCGGGGGTGAGGCGGTCAAAATCTTTAGCGTGGGGATTTGCGATGGCGACCCATCGACTGTGCGTTCTAGCGTCTGTTCCGTGTACCTTTATATTGTTTGGGAAAGTCTCTTTCAGGAATGCATGGTGTAACTTGGTTAATTTTGGTATTTTAAAAGGAACTGTCGGATCTTGTTTTATGCTGCCGTATTCGACCGAGTTGTTGAAACTTCTGTGCCTCTATTGAAAACTGTGTAGATCCAGATCAGCTGGCTTATGTTGATCAATATCCACACAGTTTTCAATTACACGATAGGTCTATTAATAATGGAATTGTACCACCAGATTAGCTGAAAACCTGAAATTCGTATAGTATAAACAATTTAAAAAAGTACCCAGTTTGTGCTTATAGAAGCATGTGCGGTTATAAGGTTGAATAGAGTATTTGAAAACTGTTTATTTTATCAAGAGAAAATTCTATAATAACAATAAACGCAGGCCCCCTAGCAGACTCTCATGAAATTAAAGGTTTTTTATAAAGGCTATTTTAGGCAAAATAAAGGTTGTTTCATTGAAATTCTAACAAAAATAAAGAGCAAATTAACAAATTTCCTAGTATTTTTATCGGATCCTGATCCATGTTATGATAGATGATGGTATGAAAGAGATGCAGCAAATCCTTAGCCAACAAATTATAGCCCATTAACCCCCAATCCCCAAGTGTTGTTTACTCCCTAGTTGAAAGCCTAACTTTTTTTAAAGGCTTGTGTTGAGCATTATTCGATTGCAAAATATCATATTTTCTAATTTGGAAGGGGGGTTTGGGGGTTCTCCCCCGAAAAATTTTGAAAACCAAGAAAGCAGAAGTCATCTCTGGTCATTTTTTAAGGACAATTTTACCTTCAGTAAATGAAAAATTTCAGAGGATATTGCTCCCATTAATTGTATGCTCTTTTTTAAAATATAATATTTAGACAGATATGCATATTGTCTGTGTTAGTCTTGGGGTGTAGATAACACTGTTTAGATTTGATGACATAAGTAAATCAGGACATTATTTAAAAGCCAATAAACCCAATAGATGATATCCATGAATATTTGTTGGCGCAGTTGTTGTAGTTGGTAGCATGTCCAACCTAATGTCTGGAGTTTTGCTGGTTCTAGTCTCAGGTCGGGCACATTCTTTCATTAGTTGTCAGTTACTAGTGAAAGATAAGCACTGAGTACTAGTCAAAGGATTTTAGGAAAAGGGTGGTTAGGATCAACTTCATTATGACATTACCTCAGCTGTTTAGCATGGCTGTAAAGCAAGAAATCAACCCAAAAGCATTTATATTTAGCTTACATCACTCCCTTTTTATTGCTGCCTAATCTGAAGCACCAGAAAAAATGACTATAAGAGTCACCCTGGTACAAGAGGTAGGTATAGACACAATGGTCTGATGATGAATACAGCTCAAGATGTCACAGATATTACTTGTCAACACACTTATGGTCTATTTCTTATGTTCTAACTGATCTTGCAAAATTTAAAGGTTTATTAATCAAAATAAAGGTTATTAAAGGTTTTTCAGCCAAATTAAAGGTTTTAAAGGATTGCAACCAATTTAAAGGTTTCTAAAGGTTTTAAAGGTTCCACTAGGGGGCCTGTAAACGTGTAAGGGATCTACAAATGTACTTTAGCTCGTGTTGTTGCTGCTGTTGTTACATTGATGGCTTGAACTTGATTTCAACACCACGGCGGTCAATTTATTACCAAATTTCTCTTTTCCTGAGCAGCATTAAGTTAAGATCTATTTAGTGCCAGTAACTGACAACAATCTAAAGAGAATGTGACAATGCCGCAGCTGGAACAACACTGCGATTTCAAGTTTTCACTTGATGCCGTACTGGCGCTGACGCGGCGGCACTCGAACAAAAGTTCTGAAAGATACCAATGCTTCACTCGGACCGGACTCCATGTCTCGTTCATTTGTATCTAAAGTGTGATATTGTAAGTAGCTCTTGTGTCTCTGTTTGACCTGAGCTTTAAATAACAGTATTGTCTTGACAACCAGCCACAGGGAAAGAATATCTGCGAAAGTATGAAACCGGACTGCGGTTCTGAGGCCCCCAGGGGGGGGTCTGTGCTCCCTTGATCCCTGAAAATAATGCATTGATCTCCCCAGATCCCTGAAAATAATTGTCTCGGCTCCCTAAAAGTATTTTACCTTTGCTCCCCAAATCCCTAAAAATAGACCAGCTTCTCCCCAGATCCCCAAAAATATAAGTCAATTCTCCCTAAAATGTAAATTTCTCTTCGTAGGATTAAAATCACATACTTAAAAGACTATGAAGCTATACAAGAGCGCATGACTTAATGATAACTTAATATTTTGCCTTAGTCATGGAATACATGACAAATAAATTAATTATTTCAATGAAATGCATGGTATATGGCTCAAAGTATGAGGCTATTCCTTAAAATGCTGTTGCTGTACCTTGTAGAGTGGGCATGGCGGAATGCTCTCAAGATTTGTTTTTTTTTAATTAGAGACAGACCATTTGTTTTTCTGGTTGGGGGGAGGGGGGGGGGGGGGCAGGGGCTGATTATTTCCAACAGCTTTAACTAGATTTTTTTACAGACAAAGTGAAAATATTTTTTTTTTGTTATACAATTGCCTACAATTGCTATTAGGCCCTATTCACTTGTTTAACTTTAGTTTCATCAAATAAGAATATATATCTGATCAGCATTCTTAAGTTTTCTTATAAAAAGAGCTTATTATCTAAAAAAGAGGATTACACAGCATGTGCATAGGTAGCCCCCCAAAAGCAGAAGAAAATTTTAAAAAATCAAAAAATGGAGGCTTTTCCTTTATTCTTTTTGCTTTTTGGCAGGGCTCCCTAGATCCCCAAAACTATGAGCTTGCTCCCCAGCTCCCCTAAAATAATTACCAGTGCTCCCTAGATCCCTGAAAATAAATAGCCATTCTCCCCAGATCCCCAAAACCCCTGGAGGCCCCGTTCTAGCTCACGATCCTTCTGTGTCCGACTCGCTCGCCAAACAGAGCTGTGAGCCATTGTGAGAAATTTAAACACTGGTATTCAATTATTGATGGCAAAGAGTTTGTATATAGATCTGAAACTATGTCAGTTTTGGTAAGTGGTTTCATAAACAGGGCCCTTTAAATTCATCTAGACTAGACTGTTGAGTGATAATGAAGGCGGCTATCGTTATATAGGTTAGCCCGTGGGTCCTAATGCAGGGTTGGTTAACCATCTCCGAAATATACATCCCTTTCGCAAGACATATCTAAATTCTGTGAGTGTTTTAATACATATATACCCTGTCTCGTAGACGATCAAAAGGGAGCGCAGTGGCTCAGTGGTAGAGTGCTTGACTCGAGACCGCAGGGCCGCGGGATCGAGCCTCACCGGCGTCACTGCGTTGTGGTCCTTGAGCAAGACACATTTATCCTAGCTTAGTACTGGTTCAACCCAGGAAGACCCGTCCCGCATAACTGAAAGATTGTTTAGTGGACGTAAATAATCAAATCAAATAGACGATCAAAGACGGTTTAATTATATGAAAACAAGATTCTGGATTAATTACATATTTGATTATGATTTGAGCCAGCAAATACGATTTGAGCCGTTGCATGATATTTCCAACAATGTGGTGTGCGACCAGCTAAGCCTCAGATTAGCCTGTGCATACGCGCAGTCTGATCAGAGCCTTTACTAGTCGCTTGCATCTTTTATGAGTGTTTAGCTACTGATTGAACAGCATTTGGAGAGTCAAAGTTTAAAGAAGGCTGCACATGTCATGGCTCATTTTAGTTATTATCGCATATACAGTTTGAGAAGCAGTAGAGGCTCACTAGTCATACGAGTTTTGCTAGAGACTTCGCTGCTTGCATACACCAAGTACAGAGGCAGATGACGCCTCTGACCAATAACTTTATCTGTAGTTCCACTTGGTAGCCCTATATGGACGTTTAAAGACATGATTTCATACATATGAAATAAGTACAATTATCTCATGTATGGGCCATATAAGGGAGTAATACACTTCAGTACAGTATAACTGTTTGGCCTTAGGATAATCAAGAAATGAAAATACATTTACCTGTAAACAATACAGACACTGACCCAACTTTCACTTATAAAATCAAAATATTGAGCTATGATATTTGAAAAGGTAACTTCTTGTCACACTGTGATTACCCTAAATATTCTGACACCTTTATATGCACAAATTGATTCTTCCTTCTGGTTTGATACATTAAACTTGGAATAGCCCATTGTACATTGAGGGGTCACAGATTATATTTTCCAACTAAATTTGTATTTCTTTCTCTGAAGATTGTTTTTGTCTTGGCAAACAGTGTAGACCCTGATCTCGAAGCTAATATAAAAATGTATATTCTTTCGAGCCCTGGTGAAATGCCCCATGATGTGGCATTTCATCTGGGTCTTCACCATTTGCAAAAACAAACATTTAGTGGTCACTGGTATATTATGGTTGGCCTTTAGATAAGAGTGCATGATTAAAAATATTTTTTCTTATTTCTCAACCAAAACATGTTGTGGTTACTGAGTACTCAAAAGAGCCTTCTACATGAGCACCAAAAACAGATGTTAGAACAGTAAATTGTGAACTTACTTCTCCTGAAAATGGCATTTTACGTTTGATCAGGAGTATACACATGTATATATCTGTGAGAATGTTTAGGTTCAATATGGACAATGGAGATTACATTACAGTATATCAATTAACCAACCTTTTCTTTAACTGGTGGAATCTTCCATAAATTAAATTTTACATAGGATGGTTCATTATACATTAACTGTATTAAGGGCCATTGGTTAGAAATAAAATTGAAGAATTATACTGTATTTCTGTCCGTGTAGATTCCTTCAGTGCGTTTGTTTTCCGTCACCCAACTCATAATTTTTCAGGTTGGTTGGTAGGTAGGTAGTTAGATTTGTTAAAAACACATTGAAACTAAAGAAAAAATTCTAAAATTAAAATATATTTATCTGAAACAGCCATAAATTATTTTAGGGAATGTGACATTTTGAGCTAGTCAGTCTGGTGACAGCAAACATTTTTTAAGGATGACCCAGGGCAAAACTTCAATTTAGTTTAAACTGGGAGAATAATCCAGGCTTTCCCTACATTTTCAGGAAGGAAGACCTGCATGGATCCAACTACCCGACACTCTGATGGTATTCCTGAAATAGTATTTTTAAAAAACCTTAATTTTGATAAAAAGCAGCAGACAACAAAATATAGACCATGATTGTCAAACACATGTAAATGCACAAGGCTGACCTTTAATGAAAGTCAAACAAAATACAATGTATTGGCAGGCCTCCAGATAAGAATGTGTAATTAAAAAATATTTTTTCTTATCTCTCAACCTCAACCAAAACATATGTTGTCTTTGTTAAAACTAGTATATAAGAAAATAATAAAAAAATTAGCTCAAAATGTTCATTATCTAGTAGACCTATGATTGTACACTTTCTGCTGAAGAAAAATGATCATTTGGGTCTTGAAAGTTTAATTGTAATTATTGTACAGACCTCAATGAGCAATCATACTCTCCTACTAAACATTGCTAAAATATTTGTACACTTTTTAGAAAGCATATATAATTTATTAACAGTTCTGATAACCATAAAATATGTTAACTTGGGTCCGTAAACTTACCCAATTGGGTCCAATTACCTAATCTGTAGAATATGTAATATGCAATTGCCCTGGCAGAGTGCAAACAGTGTAGACATAGGTCAGACACCATTTGGTGGTAGATAACCAACAAACAAATGAGATGTGAGTACACTATGCATACTGTCTAAGCAGATGCTGCAGAATAAAGATACAGATCAGCTGGCTTCATAATAATTATTCTCTACTTTTCCAGTACTATCGTTGGAATGAGAAAGAAAAAAAGCTGTGAGTATGAAGCCAGCTGATCTGAACCTACATTGTTTTGTTTCATAAGGTGGTATATTTTGAAGAAAAAAAATCTTGCATTGTGGGCAACCAGGTGAAAGTTTTACAAAGTAGAAAGGAAGGTAAATATCATGAATCGATACAACAATAGCATTTATATGATGCTAAATATACATTATCTTCATGTAATGCAAAAATAAATAAGAAATTGACCATTTTCGGGCCAGATTCAGTAATTGGCCAGATTCAGTAAATTTACGGACCAGATAATTTAACTTGTTTTCCATTTTAACTCTTCACATGTACTGCTAGTGTCGCCTGTTGATAACTTTTGCAGATAGTTTGGACAAAGATCAGAACATGTAAAATGTCGGGCCTGATCTGGATCCAAACTGTTAGACAACCTTATGGTTGGTTATCATAGTAAGGCCAAATAAAAAAATAATCTGTGTTTAGGGTAACCCGAACCTACCAAAATTTACTGGTGAAACCTAGAATTTTTTCAGGATTGCTAGTAATACCTGTAAAATATAATTTTTTCCAGAAAAAAAAGTGTATTTTTATTTCTGGAAAAAAATCCAGAAAATAATAATTAAAAAGAATGTGTGCCTACCCTACCTAAAATTTTCAAACCCATATCTGGCCTAATCCTGAAATTATTTTTTAAAGCGCCAAGAAAAAAATGCATCTGAAAATGTCGTCTGCTGAAGTCGTCTGCAGCAAATAATTACCAACATTACTGACTAATTATGCTAGTATAGTATAGAAGCAAACAGGGTGGACCCAGATCAGACCGCTCCTATAGGAGCGGTCTGATCTGGGTCCACACTGATTGTCATAGAGGCTTCTTAAACATTTCAGCAGATGAAAAAAGCAGACGACTTTTGTTGCGATTGGGGCTTTAAGGGTTAAACAGTTGACTTTAAACTTAAAAAAATAGCAGATGACAAAATAAAACATGAAAAATGAGTACTAGAATAAACAAATTATACTTTACCTACGGCTTCTCCAACCATGAAGAGAAAACACAGTGAAGATACAGCGATCAACTGATTTCTCGCCATTTTGTCTGGTAAAAGAAATGTCGTTGGATCATGACAATGCCACTTCAAAAGTTTTGACAAGTTGTCATCAGTCATTTCGTTTTCTGTTATAAATCTCTCAATATCTTCTGTATCATCAACTGGGTTGTGATCAATTAGAAGTTCTGAATCAGTTGAATGTAACGATGATTTTGAATAACTACTTTGCAAATTGGTTTCATCATTTCCAGAGTATTTAGCAACCTCGTTTAATTCATTTTCGTTTGACAATTTTAACTCCAAATTATTGATGTCTCTTTGAAACAAATCACTGTTTTCATCATCATTAGCCTGACTTAAATCTTCATCTGACCCCAAAAAGACTAGCTTCGGTATATGATTAACGCCATTGGAGCAATCTATGTTCTTCAAGCCTTCATCTTCCTGATCGTCTTCCAAGCATACCCCGCCCACTATTTCATTTAATGGGTCAATAAATTTACTGTTATCAGGTGTATTGCTACCTGTAATATGTATTTCTTGATCTGGATTTACAGTCCGGTTATTTTTCTGCTTCGCTGACTGTGTATTATTGTGATCTGAGCCTGGGGATATTAATCCAATAGAATGAATGTGAGGCGTAAGAAAATCCGATAATTGTTCGTCATCCGCCATTTTGTATGTTTATGTCACGTGAGCTAACATGTGACTTTCTCTATTTTTGTATGTTTCGCCTCTTAACGGTTTCGAGCAAATATCATTTATCAACTTCAGTGCGGATCAAGAGGGGGGGGGGGGGGGGGGGCAGGGGGTCCGGATCCGCCCCCGGAAAATTACATAAATATAGGGTTCCTTAGCAATACTTAAAATAAAAAAGCTACAAATCCAGCATTCAATGTTGGGCCATCATCGGCCCGCCAGCGAAACGCCATTTAAATGGCGTTTCACTGGCGGGCCGTTGATGGCCCGCTAATAGTGGTATTTGGATCCTTCCTCCCCTCATCAAACTAAAAAAATTGTCAAACGGTTGGACCCCTCTGACAAAACTCTCTGGATCCGCGCGTGTTTCGTAGTTGTATCAAAATTTATGGAGTCTTTAAGACCCTGCCACCTTAGGTATCTTTACAGCCATTACACCAAAATTAACCCATATCTGAAAAACATGACCATGTCTCCACTATTTTTATTCTTATTCCTGCTTTCCTGCTTAAATATGCTTAAAATCTCTAATTACCATACAATTCCACAGCCCGGTTCCACAGCCCCTAAGCATTGGTTGATAATTTAAAACAAATTTGAATAGCATCAAAGCATTTTTTAAAAATATATTTTGTTCAATGTTTGCAAACAGCCGAAATTGCAATGTCGCCAAGCTATTTTTTTATTTGGTATATCTATTAAATTAATTTTAAGGGCGTCAAAAATCCTTTTTGTTCCTTTCAAATGAATTCTAGAAACAGCCTTATAATTGGGTCATAAGGTTTACATTATATCAAGACAAGTTCATTTTTCACCATTTTTCATTTTGTAATTGTATTAATTTTGGTGGAATTGCTGTTTAGCTTTGTTTATCTTTGAGCTAAGAGCCCCTTTTGTGTCATCACGGTGTCCTTATATAGTGAAAACCCAGTTCTGCCTGATTCTTGTCATTGGCTGGACCCACCGTGGCCTGATTAGGATGTATCTTTAGCTCTGGCTATCTGTGAGTTAAGAGCCATTTTCTTTGTGTCATCACGGTATCCTATAGTGAAGACCAAGTTTTGCCTGTGCATCTGTGCAGTCTGATCTGAGTCGCAGTTGTCATCATTGGAAGTGAATTTGACTCCTAATCTACCGAGACTAAGCTATTCATATTGCATGCAGCGGAAGTCTTGACCAAACTGTGCGCATCTGGGTTTAGGGGCGTTGCAGGTAGCACTGTGTCCTGGCCAATAACAAGAATCAGACAGAACTAGGTCTTCACTGAGGACCTTGTGATGAATCAAAACGGGATCTTAATTCACAGATAGCCAGTCCTAGTTGAGCCACGGTGGGCCCAGCCAATGACAAGCAACAGGCACCAACCCACTTAGGGTTCATAACTCACAGACATTCAGCGCTAAAGATACCCACACGGCCACCAATCCATCTCTTTCATCACATTAAATCAATACTGTGTTATGAAGAAGATGGATCCGTTTCCTATGAATGACCACGTTTCCTATGACCACGATGCTGTGCTGTCCGAGGTCTATATAAAACCTCAGGTAAGCAAGCAGAAACCAAGATTGATGTTTATGTAGAAGAAAGCTGACTGGGAGGGACTTGAGAGCCATATGCATCTTTTCCAGGAGTCCTTTTTAGCCTCTCATGAAGGTAAGTCGATCAACTCACTCTGGGAAGAATTCAAGGGAGCTCTACATTCTGGAATTGAGAAGCACGTCCCACAGCATACAATAAGTGCAAAGCCGTCACTACCATGGATGACCCAAGAAATTAAACGAACTATTCGGAAGAGAGACAGTTTGTATGACAAATACAAGAGGCTAAGGCGCCCTACAGACAGGTGTGCTTTTCTTGAGGCAAAGCATTTGGTAAAACAAAAACTCAAGCAAGCTCATGACAGGTACATTGAGGAAATCCTGGGCCTTACTAATAGCCTAGAACAGCCTAAACCAAATTGCCAGTCAAGCCCTGAACCTCACAAAAGCACACTTGCCTCCAAAAAGCTGTTCTCCCTTCTGAAGAATTCTAAGCAGGACTCCAAAGGCATTGCTCCCCTCAAGAAGGACGGTAAGTTGCACTCAAATACTGTGGACAAGGCAAACGTCCTGAACCAACAGTTTCAGTCAGTATTCACACCAAAGTGTCCGTTGAAACTGAGCCAGTTAGCTTCCATGGCTGTGCAGGACCTCTCTGACAGTGGTACAATTGATCCATCACAAATACCAGGTGAGTGTCTTAATACTACACCCCACATGGAAAGTATCACTGTCTCAACAAATGGCATTGCCAAACTATTGAAGGACCTAAATCCCCATAAAGCAGCAGGACCCGATCAGATAAAGCCGCTTGTCCTCCAAAAACTCCGTGATGTGATAGCTCCTATTCTTCAGGTAATTTTTCAAAGGTCCCTAGACACAGGTAGAGTACCCAAGGACTGGAGCACAGCCTTTGTATGTCCACTTTTCAAAAAAGGAGACACCAGTCTTGCATCAAACTACAGACCTATCTCATTAACCAGTATTCTATGCAAAGTGCTTGAGCATGTTGTTACCACAAACATAGTCTCCCACATGGACAAGTATAATTTGCTGTATGATCTCCAGCACGGCTTTCGCAGCAAACGATCTTGCGAAACACAACTGGTCACACTCATAGAAGACTTGATGCGGAACTCCATAGCAGGTAATCAAACTGACCTTGTCCTACTCGACTTTTCGAAGGCGTTTGATAAGGTAAGCCACCAAAAATTACTGCTCAAACTCCACAGATATGGCATTAGAGGCCCCACCCTTAAATGGATCCAGGCATTTTTATCTGATCGGACCCAGACAGTAGTTATTGATAATGAAAAGTCCGCCACCGTACCAGTCACATCCGGGGTCCCACAAGGCTCTGTCCTCGGTCCCATCCTCTTTCTCATTTATATAAATGATCTCCCTGATAAAACAAGGTCAAAGGTACGGTTGTTTGCAGATGACACGGCCATTTACTTGGCAGTCTCGAACTTAGAAGATGCTCAGATTCTGCAGCAGGACCTTGATCACCTCCATCTATGGGAGCTGGACTGGGATATGGAGTTCAATCCAAGTAAATGTGTTGTAATACATATTACAAGATCTAGAACTCCAGTCCCAAGCCAGTACCTGCTGCATGGCCAAGTACTGGAATCGGTTGCAGGCTCCAAGTACCTGGGCGTGGAAATCAGCAGCAACCTATCCTTCAACGGCCACATTCAGAATATAACTACCTCGGCAAGTCGGTCCCTTGGCTTCCTCAAGAGAAACATAAGGTCCAGAAATCCAGAATTAAGGGAAATGGCATACAAAACTCTTGTTCGTCCATTAGTGGAGTATTCATCATCAGTCTGGAGCCCCTACACCAAAAGTAATATTGCCAGGCTTGAAATGGTTCAACGTAGAGCGGCCCGCTGGACTCTTAGTGAATACTCCCCATATGCAAGTGTGACACAGATGCTCCAATCCCTGGGCTGGCGGTCCCTTGAGCAGAGAAGGTCCGACTCCCGACTTTGCCTATTTTACAAGATCATATATGGTCTTGTAGCCATTGACATGCCTCCATATGTTGTACACCCATTGAGAACTCCCAGGAATTCACACACCCTTTGCTTCCGTCAAATTCAATCCACTGTAGATTACTACAAATACTCATTCTATCCCCTCTCAATCGTGCAATGGAACCGGCTGCCAGCACACATAGCACTTCTGCCCACCTTTGATTCATTTAAGAGGGCAGTGTGCACAGTCAGTCACCCAATGCCATAAATGTCAGTGTACTGTTTTTAAACTTTTTAGCCTATCACTGTCAGCCTGTTTCTGACTTTTAACATTTTAACCCTATCATCTTTTATTCCACTCCAACTAACAAATCTTATGGGAACTTTTTATTTTTAAAAGCATTTCTTCCACTAACACCGCACTGACGCGCACCTGCACGTAATCTCCGAGAGGGGGTGATGCAGTAGAGATAGATAGATGAGACGGACCATAAATTCGGCAAAATCGTTATTTTCTCTAAACAATACAAAAAATTTAGAAATCCGAAAATGCTATTCGATGGCCTTGGTGTTTACCTTCGACATACATGAAATAGTATCCCCTGACACATAAACTGATTCTAGAAATCCGAAAATGCTATTCGATGGCCTTGGTGTTTACCTGTGACATACATGAAATAGTATCCCCTGGCACATAAACTGATTCTAGAAATCCGAAAATGCTATTCGATGGCCTTGGTGTTTACCTGTGACATACATGAAATAGTGTCCCCTGGCACATAAACTGATTCTAGAATATGTGTTGAAGTTGAAAAAATGTAATTTTTCTTCATTGCAAAACAGTTTAAGCTGTCAAGAAGAATATCCTCTTAAAACCAATGTCATGCAGTGTCGAAAAGTTTAATGAGAATCTCATCGAATAGCATTGCCTGATTTCAAAATTTTGCTCTCAAAATTAGGAAACAGAAAGTTTTATCCAACTGGTATGCGATGAAGGAGATGGATTGGTAGCCGTGCCTCCTACCGTACCCAGCCAATGGCAAGCATCAGGCACCAACTCACCAAGGGTTCATAACTCATAGACAGTCATTGACTCTGCCGGGAAGCCTTTTTCAAATACTAACCTATCTGATTTGAACCTTTCTCGGTGGCTTAGGCTGCTG
This sequence comes from Loripinus fragilis, assembly GCA_964019695.1. Taxonomy (NCBI): domain Eukaryota; kingdom Metazoa; phylum Mollusca; class Bivalvia; order Lucinida; family Lucinidae; genus Loripinus; species Loripinus fragilis. The sequence continues at coordinate 96,181,820 of OZ026526.1, read as the reverse complement.
TCCGTTCTAAGGCGGTGGTTCTGTTGTTGTTGACTTTTTGTTTATTGTTACTCCCATTGTGGGAGTCTGTAATTGTTCTATGTTTTTGTTGTGCGTTACTTTATGTCCATTCTAGCATTGCAATCATCTTGATGGGGAAGAGAGAGGTGGTTGCTTTGCTTAATTTGTCTTCCTGGTGTCTCGTGATGGTTGAGCGGCTCTTCCTCGCGGTGCCACGGGGTTGTCTGCAGTTTGTGATTGTGGTATTTCCTGATCATACTCACTTACTATTTTTGACCATCGTGGATATATGTGACATATTTGTTTACCGATAGCGTCATCAAATCATGTGATTCGCCCGATTGGTTGATTCAAACGTGTTGTCAATCTGCGTCATTACGCGTCACGGAAACCGCTTTTTTGACCCAAAAATATTTTGTTGTAGAAAATCTTATCATTGTTTCGCTAAAATACTGTAATACCAATCATTGTTATTGCTTAGCTAGCAAAGGTTACTTGATGTCTCCATAAACGGATTATTTATAGACATTCAGTGCTTATTACTTTTTTAACGTAGTGTTTCGGGTAAAGCACACAGCGTATTGACACAAACCCAACTTTTCAGCCGTGATGTGCCTAAGCAGACAGGTCTATTCTTTCGTATCGCGCCTGCGCAGACAATGCATAGACATTCCGCGCTAAAGATACCTCCTAGTTGAGCCACGGTGGGCCCAGGCAATGACAAGCATCAGGCACCAACTCACCAATGAAAGTTGTATGTCAGGGTCTTCATTGAGTCTGAGGCCTGCTCCACCGTCGTGCAATTACAGAGGAAATCATTGCTTGTTTGAATTAATCAGGTAAAGAAGGTATTACAGCAATTCTTTTGAATTAATAAACGAAATCACCATAAAATATTGGTTTTGATATGCCCTGTCGCAGAAGAGTTTTCAAACAACATCCTATTAAACAACCAATTCTGAGTATAAGTGACAAAATTTAGAATAGACTTGTTATTGATGTGGCCAACCAGATTATTCAAATATAGTGACCTATTGACAGGAGTCAAAAATCAAGTGAATATGACCAGTAAGTGCCACATTCATAGATCATAGACCAACAAAACACTCACACACAATGGGAGCAACAACAACACATGAACCAACGACAATAGGACCACCGCCTTAGAATGGACAGCAGTCGTAGCCAGCTTGTGAAGAGTGGGGTGTAAATGAGGCGTGACATGTGATTTCCAACAATGTGGCATTTTTCAGTCAGTAGCTTAATACTCATAGAATATTCAAGCGACTAGAAAAGGCTCCGGTCATACTGCGCGTATGCGCAGGCTGATCTGAGGCTTTGCTTGTCGCACATACCACATTGTTAGAAATCTCATGTCGCGGCTCAAATGTATTTTACAGGCCTAATCACCGCCTTCAATTCTGCGGTTGTTAAATCATACAAATTGTTTTTCGCACATGGAAGCTTCATAGTTTATGAAATGTTTCATCTCAAGGAAATATCGTAATCAAATTATGTAGTTACATATATGATGAAATAAAGAAAGGGCTCTTTATTCAGAGACAACGGTCAGAGCTAAAGGAAACAACTAATAAAGCCACTGTGGGCTCAGTCAAAGACAAGCATCTGCCTATATGTGTATCTGATCACTGTCTATCCCCGAATCGTATCCCAAATCGACATATGAATGAAACACTAACTCTGGTGCCTTTCCTTTTCTTCAATTATTTATTTTTGTCGTTTGGCAAATCATATGCTTCCATCCCACGAGTGAACACAGAACACTAATATGAACAAGCAAATTCGACAACGAAATAATATCCCCCGCCTAAAATTATTCTTACATGGTTTGTTATTTTGACCGTATCAAAGTAAGAAAGAGGGCAAAAGTCTGAACTCTTTAAAATATAACCAAATCAGGGCAATAACTCATGTATCAAGAAGAACTTTCTTTTGTTCTTCCATTAAAATGTTATGGCACTGAAAACACAAATTAATCAGAATTTAAGCAAGTAAAATTAATGGCAATGATTCCTCCATTTTGGAAGATTTACTGGTGAAACTGCTCAAGTACCACCACACCATGGTGATACATATTTAGCATAAATTTCATGGTAACATATTTATCCCTTACAAAGTTATGGCTCTTGATGGACCAATTCATTGCAATTAAGGCGATCAAAGGACAATAACTCTTGTATATCTAAGGAAATTTGAATGAAATTTCATGTGCACCATCCCATTTCATATTCAGCTAAGCTTCATGAAAATCAATCTATTCCTTACCAAAGTATGTAAGGGTGCAAAATTCAGGAATCGATACAATCAAGTACCACACCTGACCCAGGATACCAATGGGAAAGTGACAAATTCACAGTTAGACACCACAAACGAGAGCCAAGAGGTCAGCCCTTTCCCAGCAGGTGACAACAATACGCGCATAAAGACATAGCAAGTTCTATTGAGCTCGCTCTTCCCCACAGTGCCGTGAGTTGGTCTGCAGTTTGTGATTGTGGTATTTCCAGATCATTCTCACTTACTTTTTTGTGGCTCTGTATGGACCAATTCATTGAAATGTAAGCAATCAAAGGGCATTAACTCCTGTGTATCTGAAACCATTGTGACCCTATCATTGCCAGATATACTATAAGTTTCATGAAATTACATCCATTGGTTACGAGATTATGGCTCTGAATAAACAAAATTTTTATTGATATTAAGGCGATCAAAGGGCAAATACTCCTCTACAACTGATGACTTCCTCGTGAAATTTTACATGCATCATCACGCTATGGTCATATAACCTCAGTATAAGTTTCATGAAATTCCATCCACCACTTACTAAGTTATGACTGAGGATGGAAAAAATATTGAAGTTAGGCAAACAAAGGACAATAACTCCTTCACAACTGACGACATCCTCACGAAACTATACATGCATCATTTAAGGATTGAAATGCAGATTTTTAGCTTGCACTGGATGATGCAAAACATTAGACTTTTTAATGTCTGTGAAGCCCAAAGGGCTTCTCGGAGACATTAAAACGCTAATGTTTTGCATCATCCAGTGCAAGCTAAAAATCTGAATTTCAATCCTTATATTTACATTTTATATTTTCAATCAAATATTCTTAATTATCTTCCACCAAATTCGCTGATTATTATTTAAAAATGAAATATTTTATTTGTAACGGAGGTGTTGGAACAGCCAGCGAACGAAAGTCTTGTACATAACGTCGTGGCGATACGTGAATGACGTCGCGCAATTGTTGTTAAACAAAGAAAGCTATTGGCTGACGTTGGCGTTACTTCACCTAGAGGCGCGACCTAGACCACGTGACTGCTCAATGTTTTGCATCGAGAAATGCAAGCAGCTAGGAATTATGGTTTCATCTAAGGCAGCTACATTGAGAATGTAAATATAACACAATGGTCATTTATACTGAGTATAAAATTAATGATATTCCATCTATTGCTTATTAAGTTATGACTGAGGATGGTAAAATACATTAACATTCAGTTATCATAAGGCAATAACTCCTCCCCCATTACTCAGGACATCCTGACAAAACTCCATGTGCGGTATCACACTTTGATAGTATATAATTCGTTTATCTGTGTTCTGGTTTTTGTGTTTTTAGAAACTGCAGAACATAGGGCGGATGTATAAGACTCCCTCCCCGTTGGCTTTGGCCTTTCTAAAACGATGGTTTTGTCGTTGTTGATTCATTGTTTATTGTTCAATGGCTCGCATTTTTATAGGGTTTTGTGTTTGGTCCTTTTTTGAAATGCAATAGTTTGTGTCCTGTCTAGTTTTACCATCATCTCGCTGAGGAAGAGAGAGTTACATTTGGTATCTTTACTTTAATTGTGATCTGCTGCCAGCATGGAGCTGTTAATATACACTCCTTTCCAGTACTCCTCTTTTACTTAAATTCTCTGATCATCACATTAACATTTCAGTAGCAGAGATATTCAATTTGACATGCTTGGTGTAAACCACATTTATTTTGGAGAGAAATTTTCTAAACGGGCTGTTTATGGTCAGTTATGCAATATGGGTCTTATCATGAGAAACCCTGAATTTGTAGTATGTGAACAACTAAGTCTCAGGCCAGCCTGTGCATCCATAGGCCTTATCATCGCCTTGAAATGTGAATGGAAATTCTCAGGACTAAAAATTTAGCTAAATCTAATCATGTGGAATTTTGACAATTTAGCTATTCTCTGAAGCTGAGCAGTCTGGCCTACCTGGTTGTAAAGTAAGTAAGAGTGCAAAGATCAGGAATTGATACAATCAAGTACCACACCTGACCCAGGATACCAATGTGAAAGTGACAAACTCACAGTTAGACACCACAAACGAGAGCCAAGAGGTCAGCCCTTTCCCAGCAGGTGACCACAAGGCACATATAAACAGACGCGCACAAATGCATAGCAAACACAAGACAGAAAAAAAAACATGAAAGATCCACAAAGGAAGTACCGCCTTGGAACGGTCGGTAAAATATTTTACTAGAGGGCTTAAACCAGTTTAAACACCGAAAACGGCTTTTCTCGCACCAAGGTCCATATCATGCCCACATGCTTGTGTTTCATAGAGGATGGTTACTACTAGGTTTTATGAAGCCTCAATTCAACGTACATATTTTGTGAAGAAAAAAGTAAGAGAAATATCAGACGCGTACGCCTAGGGTGCTTTGCATAAGCTTAGTGTTGTTAAAATGTGTAAACAGTAAAGCCTGTCTTAAGCAGCCACTACAAACAGACAAAGCAAAGATCTTAATGACAAATGGTAGCTTAATGAAGGTCGAAAGTATTGCAGAATGTTCTCATAGGAGTATTCTGCAATACGTTTGACCTGCATTAAGTGATAATCGGTATTGAATTTGGTACCAGTAAAATGCATTTAAGCCCCCACCCCCCGGTGGCTAAGGCTGCAGTCCGTTCTAAGGCGGTGGTTCTGTTGTTGTTGACTTTTTGTTTATTAATACTCCCATTGTGGGAGTCTGTAATTGTTCTATGTTTTGTTGTACGTTACTTTATGTCCATTCTAGCATTGCAATCATCTTGATGGGGAAGAGAGAGCTGGTTGCTTTGCTTAATTTGTCTTCCTGGTGTTTCGTGATGGTTGAGTGGCTCTTCCTCGCGGTGCCATGGGGTTGTCTGCGGTTTGTGATTGTGGCATTTCCTGATCATACTTACTATTTTTGAAAACCATTTTGGCCTTCTTTTTGAGTGGCCGCTTAAAACAGGTTTTACTGTACTTTGCACCAAAATTGGGAGTGGAGTGGCTCAGTTGTGAGACTGAGGGTTGCTGGTTCGAGTCTCACTGGCGCCAGTGTTGTGTGTCCTTGAGCAAGACACATTGAACTTCGCTAAGCACTTGTCCTACCAAGGAAAGAACCGTCCCGACATAACTGAAAAAATTGTTGACTGGGACCTAAAGAATCAAATCAAACAAACAAACTTTACATCAAACTGCTATCTGATACCCATATTTGTCCAGTGGACTCTTCTACGGACTTGCTAGTGGGAATTTTTGTCGTCTGCTGGTAACAGTTGCAAACAGTTTTGACCCAGATCAAAGCAGAGTGGGGTTTATCTGGATTCAAACTGTTTGGCACTCTTATTGTATTCTTAAAAGATATTTTCTAAAAAGTTAATAGTTTTAAAAAGCATACAATTGTTTTTCAGATGATAGCAGATGCCAATGTGCAGCACTCATTTTAACATATTTAAGAATGCAAAGTTATAAGTAAACAATGGCTACCCTAGGCCTAATCAGACACTTTATTCTGCAGATTAATTCACGGTCTCTTTGCCTATCGGAATTGTTTTCTGCTGGTTTAACCAAAATCCATTTTTTGAAGAAAAAAAAAGATAAAAAATCTTTCAGGAATACCAACAGAGTGCCAAACAGTTTGGATCCAGATCCGACCTGACGTTTTATCAGGGCAGATCTGGATCCAACTTTTTGCAAAGGCTATAAGCAGATGACACCTGTAGGCAAAGAGTTAACAGGCGCAAGGTATATACGGTATGTGGGAGGTTGCCCAATCTTTGATATCAATTTTACTTGAAATTGCCAATTTTATTTTGTAATATGGAAGAGAGCTTTTCTGTAGCTCGATTATCAATACACATACAAACAGCTACTAAGCATGCGCAAGTTCGGAGACAGGGGACAACCTTCCTCAGTTATTGGTTTCCTTGGGAATACTGCTCCGGAACACTTGGAAATTGCCAAGCTTCCCAGCCAGACTTATCTGATCATCGGCCCAACAGCAAAACGCCAATTATCTAGTTGTAGATTAAATGTTCTGAGAAATACTGGTACGGACCCCCTGGAAAAGCAATTAGACTCCCCGCAAAATATTAAGACACAATGGTAGAGCTTCTTTACTATTCAGCATGTGAATAAAAATGGAGCTGACCAGACAGTGCGGGTGCTCAGACTAATCTATTTGCAAATGCCGATTCCAATGCGACACGTCAGGGATTCATCTGATTTAGGTCCAAACTGTTTGCAAAGGTTATCCCTAGACGACACAAGTAGACAAAGAGTTAAACATGTGTGTGCAGCTATCTAGTGGGGCATTGTTTTTACATATTATGAAACAATTACAAACATCTCAATTACTTGTAAAACTAACGAAACTTTATAATATTTAGATAAAGTATTTGACATGTAATGTGTAATGAGTTCACTCCAAGGCGGAAACGGGTATATCAGAATATTTAAACTGGAACCAGAGACATCTGGGGAACCTTCTAGACAGACTAATGACTATTTTATGGCCCTTTTAGCTGCGCTTCACCCATATAGTAATTGATATAATGTTTATGATGATAAGGGCTGTTATAGCTGACTGTTTCTCTCCACTCAATTTTGATCTAAATTTCTGCGAAAACTGACACAGTGTATCAGTGTCTCTTCATCGTTGTGCTGTGTGTTAGTCTGTGGTCTGTGATTGTTGCATTTCTTGGTCATGCCTTCTAAATTTTTTTATGCGCACAATGCACCTGCCCCAGATAGAATGAATGCCAGAGTTATGGTACTTGTAGATCAGATATCTCTTCTAAATGGGCACTTATTTTCAATATTAAAGTATTTAACTTTGAGTGATGTACCAGGTGACTGGCAACAAGCTAATGTTTCCCTGGTCCAGAGGCATGGGTCTTGCAAAATTCAGCTGTTTCATCGATCGGTTTGTGCAAAATATCATCAGTATTATTCCTTCGAGCACACCTTTTAATAACATCAGTAGGCATTTGACCTTTGGTAGCTTACTTGGTGACTGTCAGCGTAGTATCTGGAGTTCGAGGTATTACAAAACCCAGTTGCTTCAGCTTGAGCAGGATCTCACCAATATCCTGGATGATGTTGTGAATCGTAAGACATAAGACATTAGACAAATTTTATTTAAAGTCGGAGAGTATAAACATAGTGGATATCGTGGATACAAACAGAGAGATTTGATCATCATGGATTGCAATCTGTAATTTTGTCATTTCCTGGTAATACTCAATTACTTTTTGGCCAGTAAAATGAATTTTTGTCGCTGGTGGCCTCGACTCATCACATATACAGTTTCAAATTGACTAGCTGTTTGTTAACTTGTATACGTGTATAAGTACATATAGATATATGTATCCATAGATACTACAAGATACAAGATACAAGAAACTTTATTTTCCGTCGGTTATAGTACAACAAATAACATTAGCTACAAGAGCTATTTCCCGACATAACAGATGTAAAAATTAACATGTAAAAGCAGCTGTTAAAAGAGAGGCATTGGTTATCACATATACTAGTAGATTACATACATATTAAATTATTATAAGCTATGGCAAGGATTTTGATTTTAGATTGCATGCATAAAACACATTAAAAGCTATAAGCACATATTTACAGGTTCGGTTATAAATACATCATGCATTGTATGAGTTAACCCTTGAAGCACCGACCACAACAAAAAAGTTATCTGCTTCTCTCGTCTGCAGAGTTGTTTCGAAGCCTCATTGACAAACAGCGTAGACCCAGATCAGACTGCTACTTTTGGAGCAGCCCGATCCGGGTCCCCGACGTTTGCCATCTGCACTCAAAATACGTCATCAGCATCAGGAAATAATATGCAGACTTTAGCAGACAACACTTTCGGCTGCATTTCTGTCGGCGGTTTAAGGGTTTAGATTTGCAATTTTTTATGATGCACTGAAGGTCTCCCTTTAGTGTCAAAAGGTAAGACAAAAAACTGCATCTAAAGTGATGGTATAATCTTAAAGATCATGGTATCTTTAAGATGGAGGGCGCTATCATGCCAAAGGCCGTACTTGCGAAAAGCGAAAGGCACAGGAAGCCCTGATCAGGTTCCCTGTTGCAAACGAAAAAATAAGACACCTAGCATCAGTGCCGGACCTAAGGGGGGGGGGGGGGGGGGGGCTGGGGGGCACGTGCCCCCCCCCCCCCCGAAGAGGCTGTGAGTGCCCTAAAAAATTCACGCAAAATATGATATTGCGACTATATATAGCGTAATGCATAATAGGGAAAAATTATTTATATGATAACAGATTACCCACATAACAACTCTGCTGAAAGAAAACGAGGCCTTGGGGGCACAGACAGGGCTGTGAGTGTAACCCCGGCTTGTAAATGTTAAATCTCCTGTAGTCTGGTCGCGGAGGAAAAAACACTTTTGTGCCCCCTCCCAATCCCAAACAAAAAACTCGGAAATTTGGGGTGGGTGGGGGGGGCACTTATTCCCAGTCCCAAGGCTGTGGGGCTGGAGTGTGTGCCCCCCATCTTCAATTCTGTTGATGCTTCTGTTGCAAATCCCATGTAGTCTAGTAGTCGCAAAGCTAATGAGCAATAGTTGTGCCCCCCCCCCCCCCTCCACCGAACAGACTCAGAGAAATTAAAAAGAGAGCTGGGCCTATGTTATTGGGTTGGGGGTGAATGAAAAAGTACAAAATACAGGGGAGCCTATGCCCAATTTTTTTCTAAGGTGTGTGCTTTAATGTTTCCTAGCATTTTTTTCTTCAAACTTTAAGCCCCCCTCACAAGGGCTCTGCTGTTTTTCTGAACATTGGGCTGACTCAGACTTGCATTGCAACTACTGTGCCCCCTCCCCACATGGGAACCTTTCCAAAGCTCCAAGAGGACAATAACAAAATGCAAAATAATAGTTAGGAACAAGGTGTTTGAGTCCCAGGGGAGGGGTACTCTTCTTTTTTCTTTATACGTAGGCTCTGGCCCAGCATCTACCGTTCACCCCAAAATAAATATCAGTAATTTCAAGCACCCCAAAAAATATTCGAAATTTTAGCAACCCAACAAATATCCCCAATTCTGTATGTTGACCTTAAGAAAAGACCCTAACATGCATAGAAATGACCCCTAAATATAGCCCAATTTTGTGATGACCCTCCAAAAAATATCCACAAAATCTTCATATCAAAAAGAATATCATTTTTCTGAAAACCCCATAAAAATATCGAAATTCAAAATTTTGACACCCCCCCCCAAAAAAATAGCCTGAGCCTACGTATGTATGAAAATATCATAGTACCCCCCCCCCCCCCCCCCGGGTTTGAGTGTCTAACCTTACTTAAAATTGAGGTTAAAGAATATGGAAATTAGAGGGCTTCAAAATGGCTTGAAACGCATTCTCAGAGGCATAGATTTTAAAAAAAATTCGGGGGAGCTCCCCCGAACCCCCCTCCAATGAGCCTCTCCCTCCACTCATACTCTCTCCCCGCTCACGGCTTGCACCGCTTGGTTCAAGTTTTTGGCTTGAATTGCCCCCCCCCCCCCCGTAAACATCCCCTCTGGGTCCAGCCCTGAGCATGCTGCATAAAATAAAGCTATGAACTTAAGTTACTGATTAAGACATGTCTGTAGGCTATCATAGGTAAAATGCTGATCCTGCAGCAAAGAAAAAATAAAGCAAATAAACTAAACTAAAAATTTAAAATAACATGAGATCCAACTAAAAATAAAAAATATAACAGCAAGCCATTAAATATGTTGACTAACCCCCCGAACCGCGACAGATGGCACATCTGCAGCTCGGGCCTGTCCAGGTGCGAATTTGGCGCCGAAACTCGGCAAACTCTGTAACTTTCCTCATGTCATTTGGAAGGGAGTTCCACACCCAGGCAGACTCGAACCTGAAAGAGCATTGGTCATATGTGACGGTTCGGACTGTTGGAACCTTGATAGTATTTTCATACCTGAAAGCATAAGAAGAGGTTTTAAGTTGTACAAGGTCCCTTATGTATTCTGGTGTTAGATTGTTTATGCACTTGTATGTCTCTGCAGCAATACACCTGAGTCTATTTAAATGAAGAGTTGAGAGCTCGGCTTTCTCCAGCAGAGAGGCATAGCTTGATGTAAAATCGCTGAAGACAATTCTTAATGCTCTATACTGTAACTTTTCAAGTTTTTCTGTATTTGTTTTGCTGCAGAAGTGCCATACAAGTGGACAGTAATTGAAATTTGATTGAATAAAAGATCTAAAAATTAATAATCTTGATTTTTCATTTAAAAATTTACTTAGTCTCTGTAAAACATTCAGCTGTTTAGCTGCTTTTTGCACATTTTGGTTATTTGGGTGTCAAAATTGAGTTTGTAGTCCAGTTCTACCCCAAGGAGCTTTACATTTTCTTCACATGTGATATTTACCTCTGCAATTTGTATGTTTTTCATTTCTGCATTGGTTTTCTTTCCAACTGAAATAGCCTGGAACTTATCAGGGTTTGCCTGCATCTGATCAGTTCCAAACCAGTCCAGTAGGATGATGCTCTTTTGTTGTAGAACTGATTTGAGAATGTCCAGGATTTTGTGGCAGTATGATAAAGTATTATCATCTGCATAATTGTACATGGAGCAGTACTTTAAAAAGTAAAAAATGTCATTCATGAAGTTATTAAAAAGTGAAGGTCCAAGTATGGAGCGTTGAGGCACTCCCTTGATTATCTTTGACCAGGTACTGAAAAAATCTCCAATCTTGACTCTCTGGTGGCGCTGTCCCGAGTAACTCTCAAGAAGCTTACATGACCCTTGGGAGACTCCATATGCCTCCAGTTTTGCAACCAAGAGGTCATGGGGCAAGCAGTCGAAAGCCTTTGACAAGTCCATCAGGACAGCGCCAACATACATGTCTTTGTCAAGTGCTTCCTTCCAATCTTCCACAATACGGAGCAGTGTGGTTTGGCACCCATAGGCTGGTCGGAAAGCAGATAGGAAGTTGTGAAAGATTTTGTTGAAATGCTCAGATAGTTGGCCACTAATAAGTCTTTCATAGATCTTAGAAAGGGTGGGGAGTATGCTCACTGGGCGGTAATATTTTGGGATAAAAGGGTCATCTTTTTGGAAGATGGGGGTAACTTGTGCCATTTTCAGTCTGTTTGGGAAGGTCTCTTTGCATATAATTGCATTGGCAATGTTGCAAATGGGCTGACTCAAAGATGGCTTTGCTGCCTTAACTACCTTTAGGGGTATAGTATCTACCCCTGTTGCTTTTTTGTATCAAGTTTTTTAATGCATTTAGAAACTTGTTTCTCAGTGACAGGCCGAAAATTGAAACTTTCGACATCAATATTTTCTGATATTTTCTTGATACTTGGGTGTTCCTTATTTACTGGTTCAGCTTTTTCAATGCCTATGTTTTTGGCTATGTTTATGTAGAAGTCATTCATTTTTTCACAAACGACTGACTGATCCGAAATAAGGTTATCATCTTCTTTCAGGATGATATTGCTGTTGCTTTTGGTTGTACTCTTTTGTGATAAGAAAGGTTTGATGGTGGGCCAGAAATCTTTAGATTTTGGGCCACCTCCACACCTTTCTAGGAAGTACATGGAGATAGACTCCCTTTTAACTTTTGTTTTTGAATTACGTAAAATGGTAAAGTTTTTCCAATTTTCACGTGTTCTATTTTATTGTAGGAATTTCTAGCTTGTCTAGTTTTATAGATAATTTTCCTATATCTAGAGTTCATATAAGGTGGTGAGTTTGGCTTTGGTACCTTTTCCTTCAGTGGGGCATGCTCATCGACGACCTGTCTCAGTAATGTCTCATGGGCCCAGTATATATCATCTACGTCGTCGAAGATGTTGGCCACATGAAAGGGTACTTGAGAAAGCTCATCGTTCAGCTCTGCCTCATTAAAGTTTTTGTAGCTGCGAAAATGTACTTTCTTTTTTTCTACAGGATTGCACGATTCTTTTAGTGATGTTGCAATCATATTGTGGCAGTCACTTAACCGACAATTAAAGTTTATGGTGTTGCATAGAAAAGTTTTCGAGTTTGTTATGATCACATCAATCAATGTAGGCCCTTGATTTTTTGTAAAACAAGTTGGGCTTTTAATTATACAATCCATATCAAAGTTGTCGCATACGTTAATCAGTGGTTGGCATTTATCTTGTTTTAGCAGGTCATAACTGAGGTCTCCTAAACAGATAATGTTTTCATAATGAATGAACATTTTGTCCAAACATTTTGTAATGTCTGTTTCAAATGTTTGATTTTTCATGGATGGTTGTCTATATGCACCTAAAATTCCCCATTTTCTTTTTATCATTGATAATTCAAAGCAAATTGATTCTACCTCATCACTCTCTAGGTCTTTACGTCTCTTAAAGGGTACATCTGCACGTATATGTGCCATCAAGCCACCTCCATGGGTTGTTCTGTCTCGTCGTTCCATCTTATAGCCTTCGGCTTGGAAAAGATACTGATGACCTCTGGCTCATGGATGATTAGCTATACCGAGTGATTGTGTTTTTATACGCTGAATATGTTGTAGCCCTTTATAAATAAAGTCTCACTCACTCGCTTGCCAGCCCGCTCAATAACTAGCATGCTTGTATGGAGGTAGGTCAGTGTCCTTAATGTGCGTGTCGGAAATTAGGCATACCTTTGATTTGATTTGGGTTACGTGCCCCTGTTCCCAGAACCGGACGTTGATTACACGCGCGAGCAAAAAAGTGGTTTTGTTTACATTTTATTTTTTCTTGCAAATTTAGATAAAATGACATAATCAATAGTTAAGACTTCTTCAGAATGCCGGCCAAACAAAGAAGAATTGCCCTGATGGGCTTCAGATCTGTCGGTAAGATAATAGCAGTAGTATGACACCGTTTAAGTGACTCAGTGAGTGGGTGGGATGTTATTTCAGTATCTTGGAAACATTCCAAGTAATTATTTACGCAATTATATTTTCAAATCATCAAAATTTTATTTTTAAAATTTAGAAAAGAGACAATAGATCTTAAAGAGTTTCCCAAACATAGTCCACACTTCATTTTACTGACAATTTAATGATTCATAAACTGCTGAGCGGGTTATAGTTCTGGGACCATAACGTAGTTTGTAAGTTTGTTCTAGGCTCAAACTACGTTATGGTTTTTATGCACGATAGAATGAAAATTAAGTCATGTATTTTAATCCATGCAATTCCAGCTTGCGTGTTCTGCTGTGCACTTCTGGCAATTAGTAGTCATGAAGAAAAATGTTGAAATATTTGAAATACAATAAGTATGTCGTATATTGACACTTACGATGTGTTAAAGAGTGAAAAAACAAAAGTGTTTTGTAAACAGAGAGATGTTGTTGTCCTACATCATGGCGTGTGGTTCTCAGTGTCATCAGCGTCAGTATAGGAGGCAGGGTACCAAACTTGACAGGTATTGGGGTATAACTAAACACCGGAAGGAACGTTCCTTACGCGGAAGAATGCTCCTTGTTACTCTTCAGCATGGTAGATGTAGATGGCGCTCGAAGATGTCGCACGCGAATTTCAAAGGGGGATTTTGGAACTTTAAAAAATGGATAAAAAGGAGGGTTCTTCTACCAATTTTATGCCAGATGACCTTTTAGAAATCATCTGCATTCTTGAGAGAGGGGAAAAGCACAATCCGTATAAAATTATACGCAAGAGGAATTATTTTTCACTCATTACCAAATTTCCCGCCAAGAATGGAGAATCGACGCTATTGAAGATCAGCGCTTCCGCTCGAGGAACAGCAACTCATCAGGATAAGAGAGAATTTTCTTCCGACGACAAGCTACCAAATAAAAGGCGAAAGCGTAGAAGAAACAAATCTTCACATGCTTCTAGATCTGCAAGTCAACAAAAGGATAAGAAACTTAATGATTCTTCCGATGTTCGGTTAGCACAACAGAAGCAAAAGAAGAAATCTTCAGCTCGAGGGGCAAGTCAACATACGGATAAGAGTGAACATTCTTCCGATGTACAGCTAGCACAACCGAAGCCAAAGAAGAAATCCCCAGCTCAAGTGGCAAGGGATCGTGCCAGGCGAAGAGAGTTCTGGAAGCGTATGCGATTTCCCAGACAGCTAAGAGCCGAGAACCTCGCCTTGCACTACCGACTATTAGCAGAAGCACAGACGGAAGCCAGTCCACAGTCCCCCGTGGTCAGTCAGTCAGAGTCAGCGAACTCCAGCTGCTTGGATCGTACATCTGATGGTTCTAAGTCATACCAGCTGCAAGAAACAGAGACGGTAGCCAGTCCACAATTTTCTGTGGTCAGCCAGTCAGAGACAGAGAACTCCGCCTGCTTGGATTGTACATCTGATGTTTCTCAGTCTTCCAGATATTTAACCATTGACAGTGACGTTGTCAACACACTTTTCACAGCCCAAGTTCAATCGGATTTAAATAAACTGTCTGCAGAGGCTGCAGTTGAGCATTATAGTATTTCAGTGGGTAAATGTGACAATTCGGAAATTGTGTGTACATGCTGTTTGAAAAAAGGAAGTTTGACATCGTTACGCCGCTGTACAGGCTGTAAAAGCTCCAGCTACTGTAGCAAAGACTGCCAGAGATCAGATTGGCCCTCGCATAAGCAGCTGTGCAAATCAATCCAATCCCAAAATCTGCAAAATTAACTGTAATAGCTCAAATTGTACATAGAACTACAGGTGAAGGTGTTTGAGACTTTGAAACTAACTGAAAAAGCTTATTCTTGTACATAGAACTTCTTGTGGTGTTGGAAGACTTATTCAATTAATTATTCACTGTGTAATATTGTACACTGGTGTTGGTGACATTTAGTGTTTAGAACATTTATCCATTGTCCCCCTTTTACCGGTTTATCCGGGTGGTCCGACAAATCAACGGACGAACTTTAAGAAACAAAGAAGACATGGCTTAACCTCCACATTGGACAGCGGCGTACAGGCAGACACGATTGTCTTGGAATTTTCTAAGGCTTTTGACAAAGTTCCAACAATTCAGTTTACCCGGGAGGCTACACCACGATGACATCAGGGGATACCCAACAGTAGATCACATACTTCCTTTTTGGCAGAACCCAGTGTGGCTGTTGAGGGTTGTTCTTCAGAAAGCGTGCCCGTCTTAAGGGGGGGGGGTCCTGTATGTGTCAGTACTGGGGCCCTTGTTATTTTTGCAATTTATTCTGTATGTGCCAGATACTCCAAACACCTCTAGGAGAGTATTTACTATTACATGGAGTGCACACTGAAATGGCTATGAATTTTTAGTCAAAATAATCAGAATATAACATGAAAAGGACAATCAAGAAAGATGTGTAAATGAATTGACAAAACGTAAATTTTGGAATTTTAACTGTATTTCGAACTATAATTAATTATTGTTGGAAAGGGGGGATGGCATGCTGTGAGACTGACACGACTAAAAATTCTAGATGATATTATGTGTGAATGATTGATGATAGATGATAAGTGTCATTAACGACCTCAAGACAATCTCATCTCCAGACATGTTTGTTTGCAGATGACTGCATAATGTATGGACCGTGATTATGTCGTCCTACAGCAAGACCTTGATGCTTTAGCAGAGTGGGAATCCAAGTCTGGTGGTGAATTCCATCCTCAGAAATGCAGTGTCCTGAGTGTATCAAGATCCAGACCCCCTTCAGACCCCCTCCCACAAGCTAATAGGACACATCATGAATACTGAAGATGCAACAAAGTACCTGGGTGTCAACCTCAAGGCTACCGTTTCTTGGAAGACACACATAGAAATTATCTCCAATAAGCCCAACAGCATGCCCAGGATCTTAAGACGCAGCCGCAGGTCTTGTGGTGAGGACTAAAAAGCAAACACCTACTTCAGCATAGTCCGCTTGAACTTTGAATACTGCTCGTTTGTTTGGACCCAGCACAAGAAGTGTCAGATTCGGAAATTAGAGATAAATCAAAGAACAGCTGCCTGGTACACAACAAACCGAAACAGGAACACCAGCAGCCTGCCATCAATTCTCAAGCTTCTCCAGTGGGAATCTCTCGATTCCAGGCGTTCCAAAATTCAACTGATACAGACAGATAGTATAATGTGTCCTTATTATATGTACAAGGGAGTATGCAGGTTTATTTGTGTTGTTATTGCTTCTTTGGTTTTTATATAGTGGTTTTGGCTGCATTTTCTTATATCGTCTTTACAGTTGGTCAGGCCTTTATAATGACGATTGTGGCATAAAACTTTCATGGGTGGATTAGAGCCTGGTGTTTTAGTTGGTTGTACTTACCGTGGTTAAACTAGGGGGTTTCTTTGGCTCTGGCAGAATGGGACTTAAGAGCTTTTTACTTTGTTTCATCTAAGTATGTTGATTTGATATTATTGTATGTATTAGGTGTCCATAGAAAGGCAACTAATGCAGCTGGTACTTGAAGGCACAATAAAGGATTTGTCTGCAGTTTGTGATTATGTTATTTCCTGACCATTCTCACTTACTTTGATTTATTCGATTGTTTCTCTGTGATGATACATTGCATTCCCTAAGAAGACTCCATGCGAAGTAAACAATTTAGTTTTAATGACAACAGAGTCTTGGGCAAAGATTTGCCCCCGGTAAAATGAGAAACAAAACATTTTTGCATCTTGATCCACATCTGAACGAAGGTTGAGGTTGGTACAGTGAAACTACTTTAAGCCCACCAGTAAAGGTATTTTACTGACCGTTCCAAGGCGGTGCTTCTTTGTGTATCATGTTTGTTATTTATGTTTCATAGTAAGAAAGAGGGTGAAGATCAGGATTCAATACAATCAAGTACCACACCTGTCGCAGGATACCACATGGAAAAGTGACAAACACACAATTAGACATCACAAACAAGGGCCAAGAGGTCAGCCCTTTCCCAGCAGGGGACAACAAGGCATCAATAAAAAGACGCCCGCGAAAGCATAACAAACACAAGACAGAAATAACACAAATGATGCACAAAAGAATTACCACCTTGGAACGTGCAGTAATAAAATCATAAATAAAGTTGCCATATCACGTAACGTCGGCACTTTTCAAAAGAATATCACAGCAGAAGTGAAACGATATCATATGATAACGATATTTTATCACATGTTACCTAAGAATCCATTGATCCATCTTCAGGATTCAGCTTTGATTAACTTATGTGCTTTGTGGTCACCTGCTGGGAAAGGGCTGACCTCTTGGCTCTCGTTTGTGGTGTCTTCTGTGAGTTTGTCACTTTCCCATTGGTATCCTGGGTCAGGTGTGGTACTTGATTGTATCGATTCCTGATCTTTGCAACCTTATTACTTTTATATCTGGTGCGACACGCTCTAGCTCCAATGACTTGCTGACACCTCTATCTCATTGACAGAACGTAGGTCAGTATGAATGCCTGTAGGATGTTTCTCCATTCCTGAATGAAGGACTGCTGCAGCTGTTGTTGGTTATGCCGAGCTTCGGTTTATCTCATTCTATAAATATTCAATAGCACTAATGTCAGGTGTCTTTGTCCATGGTAGCCAATGACTATTCTGCAACTGTACCAGTGCCTGTCTGTGATATTCTTTTGAAAATTGGCGCCATTATGTGATTTTGTGACTTTTACTTATGGCGTGATATTTTTATTTTCTATGATTTGAATTTATCATTGAATCGATTGAAAATAAATTTATGTCAGGTATGTATCATGCTTATTCCCAATTTTAACGCAATCTGTACACACATTATCAAATTACATAACTTATATAGTAAGTATTGCATTAGCTGTGGTCTGGAGTGCATTTTATCTCTGTCAGGTCTGGTACTTGATTGTATCTATCTGATCTTTGGATAATTCTTTACCTTTCCTTTAGCTGCAATCAAATACCTATTTATGCAGATATACTATTACTTACACACCTGGGTGCTTGTAAGTAACAAATGCTGTTTCTAAAACACGCATGCCAATAAATAAAGAAGGGATGGCTAGGTATGGAATGGTAACAGATGTCAGTCATATAACAGAGCAATGAGCATAATATTATATTTCCATATGCCTTATTTGGTAGGTAGGTAGGTGGTGGGTGGGTATATAGGTAGGTGGATGGGTGAATGGGTAGGTGGGTATGTTGACCTGTAAGAAGGTATCTAGACCTGCATGTAGGTGGGTAGATCTGTATGTAGGAAGGTAAATATTACTGTAGGTAGATAGGTAGACCTCTAGGTACGTAGGTGAATAGATAGATAGGTAAGAAGGTACAGATAGATAGGTTTGTACATAGACCTGTAGGTAAATAGGTAGGTAGACCTGTTGGTAGTCAGGCCCGTAGGTAGGTACATGTAGGTAGGTAGATTGGGTTATGCAGCCCTTTGAAAATTCGTGGAAGAACAATTTCGGTATTTAGTATATCCCTAACAACCTCTTTCTCAAAATCATGACCGGCCATTCAAAACGTTCACAGAATGTGTAAACATATGATTGAGGTTGAATAAAACCGATCAGGTGAGGTTTTTCCAAAAAACATTCCTAGCGGCGTAAAGATAAGTATCTAAGGAACATTTCTATATAAGTTTTATAAGGTTACGTCATAAACTGAAGTGAAAATTGAGTCCACTCTTATCAATTAGAATTTTGAACAAAATGAGCACATAAATATTACGCCGTAGAATGTGTCAAAACCAAAAATGACATTCGGGGGCGTAATCTTACACCTAAGCGGGTTATTTAGATGAAATGCACAGCCCCCAAACTCCGGGAAGGCCGGTGATAGCTGGAGAAACGCGCCAGGTTTTTCGGACCCTGGTTCTTATCCTAGATATGATTTTTATCTGAAGTTTCCTTAACTGTTGTTCATTGACAGTAAATGTTTTCGTTTTTATCCATCGGAAAACCCTGTCAATGGCGTAGGTTTACATTGGATACTACGCAGACGCATATGATAAACTCCCCAGCATGGTCAGGTCTCAGTCTGTATTTCAGGCCAGAAGGCCTAATTTTCCTCTGGTATTTTCTTATCGCCGGTAAACTGTACAATATTAACTCTCGGTATATTGGTGGTGCGCGACTATTGACTTAACTCTCTTGTGGTGAAATGTTTAGTTTCACTCACATAGCTTTCTAACTCTGATAGTATTAAGCTTCTCCATTCTTTGAAGTCTATCTATCTATCTATCTATCTTCGTATTCTGCCATACGCCCTCGCGGACATTTTAGGCAGTTGCGCGCTGTCGAGCAATGTTAGTAGAAAAAGAAAAAGAATAAAAGCATGATAGTTAAGGGGAATAAAAGATGATAGGTTAAAAACAGTGAAGATGAGATTAAAATCAGGTTAAAAACAACAGTGTCAACAGAGCTCTCACTAGGATTTTGAAAACAGGAGTTCAGGACTCCCATCTGGCAAAAAGTAGGAGTCCCACTGGAAAAAGTGGGAGTCCCACTCCAAAAAAGTTGGAGTCCCACCAATTTGTGCATACCGTTTAGCCGGAAATGAAACATTTGAATAATTCTTAGATCAACTGATTTAACCCTTAAACCATTAAAGGATTGTTCCTACTTAACAAAACAAAATATTTTGCTATAATTTTAAATTTCGTGTAACCTGAACACACATTATTTTGTTTGGCCTTATCAAAATAAAAAAAATTAAACTGTTGGTACTTGTTTTATTCATTAGACAGACAGACAGATAAGCAGGCAGGCAGACAGACAGATTTCATGTAACCTGAACACACATTTTGTTTGGCCTTATCAAAATAAAAGAATTAAACTGTTGGTACTTGTTTTGTTCATAAACAAGACAGACAGACAGATAGATTTCGTGTAACCTGAACAGTAAACACACATTTTTTTGTTTGGCCTTATTGAAATAAAAAGATTAAACTGTTGGTACTTGTATTATTCATTAACAAGACAGACAGACAGACAATAGATAGATAGATGGATGGATGGATGGATGGATGGATGGATGGACGGACGGACGGATAGATAGATAGATAGATAGATAGATAGATAGATAGATAGATAGATAGATAGATAGATAGATAGATAGATAGATAGATAGATAGATAGATAGATAGATGGCAGTCCTCTGTTTTGATTAATCTTATGCAGATGGAAATCTTTTTTTCTTATAAAAAAACGCATCTCACTCGTGTCTACGGCGATTGCAATGAATAGACTGACATTTTACTAATAGCTATTCATGATTTAGAATGAACGATTTTACTTGCGGAAAGTGATTTGTTTGTGTTTATTCATCTGTTTGACTTTCTCAAGACACTCGGACAATAGCTTGTTCTTGAACCGCCGATGATATATTTCATCGTACAGCTTGTTGTAAGGGACGCTTCATTTGGAACTTTTGTCATTCGGACGTTATCGTATACGGCTAACCGATGTACTGATTTTTTTTTCAACAATTCTCTTTTGTTTCCCGTAGAAAGAAACGAATGAAGAAATGCAAATCCGTAAACTTATTGTTTTTTCCATCTTTATGTTGCAAGTGCAATTAAATTTGTTTTATCTTTCATCCCTAATCAGTCGAATTCGGAAGTCGGTAACTTGACAAGCAAGTCCAATGTTGTTTACAATACCCTATTAGTTTTTCTCCCTTTAATTAACGGTAACTCGGTAGCGCATTTGTTTAAAACAATTATCCGATAATCCTTGCGTAATTACTTTAATAATCACACTGTCCCTGCATCGGTAATCCTGTCAATCACCTGTCAGGATTGCTTTACTGCAGTCCGAGTCATACGATTGGTCAACAGAGACAGACGTCTCCCGCTGCTCGAAAAGTGTGTCGCGATCGATAATAGGGCTTTTGATCTCCCGGTGTGTATTTATTATCTCTCAGCTACTGGATTTTTGGCACGTGCCAACTAAAAAAACATGCGTACGCCGAACTCCCGTCTGGTGAAAACCATGCGTCCCAGGCAAAAAGTTTGCGTCCCAATACGCGTAATTCTGCGTTTCCGAGAGCTCTGGTCAAGATCTAGGGTTTTGAATGTTGTAGTTTGCTCACAGCGACCTTGAAGGCTTCAAGGTCTTGCAAACTAACAACAGACTCTGGCAGGGCATTCCACTGGACTATAGCCAGTGGAAAGAATGATTACTTATAATAATTCCTGTTTGTATGGATCTGACGAAATGTCATTGAGTGACAGTAACGGGACACTCTATGTGTAGGCTGGACGTAATCTGGGAGGGGTACTGCCACAATTCCATGGATCATCTTGTAGAAGAGACAAAGGCGGGCATCAGCCCGTCTTTGCTCAAGGGTTCTCCAACTGAGTTGGTCAAGCATAGATGTAACACTTGACCTGTAATCGTAATTACTGGTCGTCCAGCGTGCGGCCCTTCTTTGAATTTTTTCAAGCTGAAGTGTTTTTTCCTTAGTGTAAGGATCCCAAATAGGGGCCGCATACTCCAGCTGAGGTCGGACAAGCGTGTTATAGGCGGTTTCTCTCACTTTTTGGTTTTTTGATTTAATATTTCTCCGAATGTATCCCAAAGTTCTATTTGCATTTCCAGTAATTCGGTCAATGTGGGAGTTCCAAGATAGGTCACTGGAGATGTCAACCCCCAAGTACTTAGCGCTTGTGACAACTTCCAGGATCTGACCATGTAAAGTATACACTGTGTTGATTGCTTTCCTGGCTGTTGTCACCCGCACCACCTGACACTTAGAGGGGTTGAATTCCATGTCCCACTGGGACTCCCACAATCTTCTTCTTGCTTTGCATCTAATAGAATGTTTATGTCTAAGTGAATGATCCCGCAGCAGTCAAAAAGTCGTCTCCTCATTTTTTCCCTTAGTGTCTCATAATTTGTACAATCCAGTTAGTAGTGACTTATTGTTTCTTTCTCTCCACATTCACAGGTTGGGTTATTTTTAATGTTACACTTTTGTAAGTAGTCATTCAGTTCTATGTAGCCGGTCCTCAACTGAGATATCACTTTTTCTCCAAATGAAGATTCAAATGTGTGATTCGGTTTAAAATCTACTTTTGGTCTAAGCCGAAATAAGTGCCTACCAGTACCTTTGTCTGACTTTTCCCACATCTCCTGCCACTTAACATATCCTGATTTTTTTGCTGCTTCTTAAACATCCCCTAATGATATAACAGGTGGTAAACTTTCTTTTTCTTTGGCTTCTTGAGCAGCTTCTTTGGCTAAGCTGTCTGCATGTTCATTACCCTTAATGTTTGCATGTCCGGGTGTCCAAGAGATTTCTATGATAATCATTATGTTGGCTTTTTCCAGTTGTTCAATTATATTTTTTACTTCATCTGTTGTACTTTGGTGTGATTTGCACTCCCATCCTAAGACTAGTTGGCCTACAGCACTCTGACTATAGGAAAAAATGTGAATTTTCTTAATATCTACATGTATTTGACGTTCCATTTTATATTGATATATGTGTTTGAGAGCTAGTTTAATGGCTACTAATTCCCCAAGTAATATTGAACCTCTGTTGCTGACTGGTTGCTTGAGCATGATAGGGTCAACAGATCCAGGCATAAATAGGCATGCTCCAGCACCACAAGGTCCGGGATTTCCAAGGCAAGAGCCGTCTGTGAATCCCACTGCTGTTTCTGTATCACATCTGTCTATGAGTCCATCTATTATTTCTCGCGTTTGTTAGCTCATTGCGATCTAAAATTAGAAGAAATCTATTTTTATAGCGCAATACGATTGGCCGAGACCAATCCTTTCCTTTCTAGAATTCTTCGCAGATTTCACAAATTAAAGAAATTAGGCATTTAAAGATGCCGCTCAGGTTGCGAGCAAAAAAAATCTCAAATGGCATTGTTAAAGGACGTGTCAGCCAGCGTAAAAACAGTTTTGAAATGAATATTGACCTGGATTTTGAAGCCATGGATTACTTTGTGATGGACTTCTAATTACCTAAAGTGTAAGTCTGTAGAGTTGTTGTGGGTGCTCAAAAGAACCCTCTCATGTTTAAACTGATGGATAAGAAAACAATAGCAATTTTACGCAAATTATTTTTGCTTAACTAGCCCTATGTGTGACCCATTTATATACAATATGGGCAATCCCATTCTCATACTTATTGTATCAACATGCCTATGAAAATCCATCAGAATGACAAAGCTTAATCTCTTCTCTCCTATATTTCAGGTAAATCTTCTTTGACAATACAGTTTGTTGAAAACCATTTCGTTGACTCATATGATCCCACCATAGAGAATAGTAAGTAATAACTTTTTCAACTTATTATTGTACGAGGATAAATTTATAAATGAATATAGGGCTGCATTGATATACTCATAATACGATATCATAATACATATCACAATACTTGTCTCAGACACTTAGGATAACAATATTATATATCTCAAAGCTGGAATGCAAAGCTGGCAGTTGAACAAAAATAAATTAATTTTAACATGAAATTTTATTTACCCCTCTACTCCATAATAACGCCTTTTGACGCTTTGAAATATCGTGTATTTGAAAATATCATGGAAAATGGAGCCTTTGCTCTTTTGGAGCAATTGCTCCATTTTCCATAATATTTTCAGAGCTTTCAAAACTTAACTTAAATTTTTTTCAATATTGTCTAAAAATAGAAAAAGATGTCATGATCTAAAAATAGCCTACGGAGTAAAGGGGTAAATTGGAAACCAATCAGTAAAAGTTTTAAATAACACTTGTGACAAGTATTCTGTCAACTCTCAAAAAAGGTAACTTTCATGACACAACCCTTAACAGGGTGCTTTTTTCAGTTGAAAATGACAACATATTTTCCATGTGTCTTCGTGAAATCCTATGTTGTGATACTTATCATTTGTGCAGTGACATGAGTCAATCTATATAATACCGAAGATGCACATAATAGTCTATGATTAGTAGAACAACAGAGGCCAAGACCAGTCTGCACATTAGTACTGAGTATCGATCATTTTTTTTCTGATAAAATATGTGTATCAATATGGCTCAACTGGGCCACCTGAGCTACTCCTACCATGCAACTACCAGCTTAGTTCATGAAATCAAATTTGGAGATATACAGGGTTCCCACGGTCAGGGAAAAGTCAGGGGAAAATGAAAAAAATTCAAGGTCAGGGAAAAGTCAGGGAATTTTGAGTTTAGTCAGGGAAATTTGAAATTTTGGCAAAAGTCAGGGAAAAGTCAGGGAATTTTAGATTCAGGAGTAGGGGTTGAGAAATTGGGTTATAAGATTAAGAAAAGAAAATGATAAAGTGGCTATAGCATTTTTTTCGATCTGGTTAATAAGTAAGGCTCTGTCACTATATTATCTTAAAGAAAAGCGATGTTTATTATGTCCCTGGCATTTATACCAAGTGGTATATAAATTTCATTTTTTTTTTTGTTGGCAAGTTCATTCATACTCCATTCATTCACGTTTGGAAATGATTAAGTTTGGGTTAAAGTTGTTCAAGTCACAAGTGGTGTATATTTCAGTAACCACTTACGAGAAAGCATTCACATTTGTATCATAGTTACCCTTGAGAGTTGGCATTCACCATGTCTCTAGACCCCAGGTTCTCAACCCCAGGGTGGAGCTAGAGGTCAAAATCTAGGGCAACTTTAAAAAGTACAACAAAATTTTGGTAACAGTTCTCAGTGGCCTTTTGTCACAAACCATTCATATTTGAACCGTAGTTACCCTGGAGGGTTGATATTTACATCATGACTCCGGATTCCAGGGTTCCTGCCACTGGTGGTGCCGTAGTTCAAAATCTAGGACAACTTTAAAGTGCTTTTCTGCTTTTCTGACGTATGTGGATATCTTACAAACCATTAATTAGTAAAAAATTATACATGTATTTGGTCATTTTGTACATTTATTGTTGGTTTCACTCAACAGCTTCAGACCCTACAGTCAATGCCCAAGTACGGGGCTAGAGGTCAAAATCCAGGACATCGTAAGATATTCTTTTCTATTATAGAATCATTTGTTTTTGAACATAAGGCATTATCTGTGTGTGACCTCATACTTTTGGGTTCATTACCCAGGGTGGGGCTAGAGGTCAAAATCTAGGCCATCTTCAAAGTGCTAATAATGCAGATATCTGATCAACATATTTGGACAATTGGTTCCATTCATGGTTGGCTTCCCCATGATAGCCTCATACAGCTGAGTCCATGCTCCAAGGTGTGGCTAGAGATCTAAATTTTGGACATCTTCAGATCTTTTTTTAAAACAGGTATTGCCAAGGGTTGGCATTTACTCTTTGAGGCAAACCTTAGTCTCAGGGTGGCTTTAAAGGTGAAAAGCTAGTTTTATATGAGAAAAGTAAGCACATCAGCCGGGGGTATATGTGCTGCTCTTAAATAATCCATATGTCTAAACTCTAGGGATGTCCAAACCTTTAGATAATATAGATATTTTAGGGTTGATATTTGGAATCATTTTTAAGGATTCTTTCATGCATTGATTCATTCATTTAAAAAAATAAGAAAATAGAAATTGAATAACAATAAGGAAACCATTAATGTAAAGTATATTCTGATTTAAAGGTTGTTGGGTTGGGTTGGCTGATGGGAAGGATTAGAGCCAACATTCATTAATTATGTTCATAGGTGACCAATTAGGCTTGTTGAATAGCGACGTTTTTGGTCAGGGAATTTTGGAAATTGGTCAGGGAAAAGTCAGTGAAAAGTCAGGGAATTTTAATTTCTATAATTTGTGGGAACCCTGATATAGCTGTCATGTAAATATAAACAAGTTGCCATATAGTCATTATAGTGACAGATATTTTAATACTGATTGGCAGTTTGAGATGTTTAAAAGAGGAAAGCCAATGGACATGATGCTTGTTTAGTGTATATTTTAAAATAGGTTTCCTTAATTTCAGTAACATTTGTTGTTGGTACACCTATAACATATGTCCATTCAATTTGTGAGTGTTTTTACCATAAAACAGGTTTTCTACAAACTTCTCAACTACTTTTTATGTTTCAGTGTAATGAGCATGTAGAAATGAACAAGTTTTTTTTGTGTAGTTTGGCATGCACCTGGATGACAATAAAAGATAGCCAATTTTATATCATTGACAGCTTATCTTTAGATGTTTCATTGGAGATGTTTCATTGGAATGAACTACTAAATTGGTGGTTGCCTGGTTGTAAGACTAACTAGAATATTGAAATTTTGCATATAGCAAGTGTAGCTAACATACTTTAAAAAAAAGTGAATAACAAAGGGGCTGATCAGTTTGCGTCTTAGTTGTTCACATACCAAAAAAATATGGTCAGGAAATACCACAATCACATGGGTGAAAGTTTTCAGGATTATGAGGCCGACTTTCAATAGAAAGTCGGCCTCAAAATGTTGAATTAAGGAGATTATAACAGCTTCTCTGATTAGTTTTCTGATTATCTAAACACAATTAATCATTTTAACTTTAAATTATCCATTTTTGTAGCCGTTCTGCAAGTTTTAAAATTTGAATTTCAAAAGTTTCGGATTTTGGAAATTTTGCAATCAATTTTGGACCCATGCAATCACAAACTGCAGACAAACCCATGGCACTGCACGGAAGAGCCACACAACAATCACGAGACACCAGGAATACAAACTAAGCAAAGCAACCAGCTCTCTCTTCCCCATCAAGATGATTGCAAAATTAGAATGGACATAAAGTAAGGCACAACAAAACCTAGAACAACTACAGAATCCCAAATTGTCAGGTTTTCTCATGACAAAGACCAATTGAAAAGTGCTAAAAGATTTCCTTTGTTTGGTCATTTCAGCATTTCATAAGACAGTTAAGATAGGAGGGCAAGAATATAATCTACAACTCATTGATACGGCTGGCCAGGTAAGATATAACAAACACTTTTCATATTATTAGTAGGGTAAGCGGAGTGGCTCAGTGGTAGAGTGCTTGGCTCGAAATCAAGGGGTTGCAGGTTCGAACCTCACCAGCATCGCTGAATAACTTCCTTGAGCAAGACACATTAATCCTTGCTAAGTACTGGTTTAACCCAGGAAGACCCATCCAGACATGACTGAAAAATTGTTGACTGGGACATAAAGAATCAAATAAAACAAAAGTAGGGTAACACATAACATTCAGGGATTTTCCTATACCTTTTAGTCGGGGGCCGGGGGCCATGATTTTGGGGGAAATCTACGCATATTATCTGACAAATTGGAAAAAAATGAAAACTGATCATGTCAATTCACCCCTCTCAGCTTCAGAGATAAGCCACATGTAGAACAGGGTTTTACAGGACGCAATATCCTGCGTCTTATACGCATAAATCATTAGGTAGGACCCCTCAATTTACCTTACCTGTGTCCCCTGGGACGCAGACGTATTTGTTGTGCCTTTCATTAAAATCCCAAATTCCAAAGTTATTTTGTAATGATTCTGTTTTTCTCCCATATTTACAGCCTATCTATAAATAAATAGGACATGTGCTGTCGTTTAACCAATAATATCGGAAGGTGTGTCAAAACAGTCCAATCAAATTCGCGTTTGCTATGGCGCTTTGAAATCGCATCATGTCTCCCCCCCGCTCTGATATATCGATCAACATAGACGCTTGTCAACCTATTGGGTTTTCTTACGGTCAAGCGTGTAAATGACTAGAAAAAAACGGCTGCTTAAATGTCGAAACAGAGCGATCTGAGAAACTTTTTTTGGCAAAAGAAATGCAGAAACGGACCAAGAACCATCCTCTAGCGGCGGTTCAGAGTCAGATCAGTCAAAGTCTTCTAAAAAACCAGCCCCCAAAAAAGATACAAAAATTCCTATCTAGCTGGCTAGGTCACTACAAATGGTTGAGATGCGAAAATGACCTGATGTTTTGCGACACCTGTTTGACAGCTAAGGCCTGTTCCAATCCCTTCATGGAAGGATGTACTACTTCCCAAAATTCTACGCTTATATAAAAAGATGGGACCCCCATTTTCAATGATGGGACCCCCATCATAATCATCAAAGTTGAGTCTCAGGGACCCCCAAACATTCAACTTGGTGTAAAACCCTGGTAGAATATTGTAATTTTGGATGAAATGAGTTGAACTAGTATACTTTCCACAGTGGGAACAAAAAATGTTCTGATCAGACAGTGTAGATGCATAGACTGATCTGCGCCTTTGTTTGGCGCATACATTACAACAAAATTAGGTTTTCATTGTGACAAGGAAGAGCCACACAACAATCACGAGACACTGGGAAGACAAAGTAAGCAAAGCAACTGGCTCTCTCTCTTCCCCATCAAGATGATTGCAACACTAGAATGGACATAAAGTAATGCACAACAAAACCTAGATCAAGACCTCTTGGCTCTCGTTTGTGGTGTCTAACTGTGAGTTTGTCACTTTCCCATTGGTATCCTGGGTCAGGTTAGGTACTTGATTGTATCGATTCCTGATCTTTGCACCCTTACTTACTTTATATATAAAAAGCTATATGAGCCACAACATGTGATTTCTAACATGGTGGCATTTTGACAAGTGTAGACTCAGACGAGCATGTGCATTCTCCTTTTAAGCTTAGACACTCCAAATGATGTTCAGTCAGTAGCTTAACACTCATAGAGTATTCAAACGACTAGCAAAGGCTCTGATCAGACTGCGCATATGTGCAGACTGATTTGAGGCTTTGTTGGTCGCACATACCACATTGTTGTAAATCTCATGTTGCGTCTCATTTATTGTTGTCAACTTGGGTATTACTTAACTTGACCTAACCTCAATTCTGTTTTTATATTGACAGGATGAATATTCCATACTACCTCAGTCATATTTCATGAACATTGATGGCTATATACTAGTATATTCTGTCAACTCACAAAAAAGGTAACTTTCATGACACACCCCTTTATAAGGTGCTTTTTTTCAGTTGAAAATGACAATATATTTTTTTGTGTGTCTTTGAGAAATCCTATGTTGTGATACTTATTCATTAGTGGAAGTATCTCAATTAGGTGCCGCAACATAAAGCTCAGTCTCTAAGCACATGTTATAAGTGAACATAATAATCCCTTCTTAATAATAAAGGGACAATATTTTACAAAGGAATTGTAGGAAATGAGAGGGTGAAAAACATTTTCTCCTGCTTAGTTTGTCACATTTTCCAGGTGCAAAACAGTAAACATTTAAAAGCTCAAATTGACAAAGAACCCCCATCCTATTGGCAGGTTGTTTTGAAATTGCATTTTATTTTGTTCATTTTCACATTACAGTAAAACCTGTTTTAAGCAGCCACTCAAAAAGAAGACAAAAAATTGCTTTTCTAGACCCATTATCTCTTAATACAGGTAAAAAGTATTGCAGATTGCTCCAAGAGAGCATTCTGCAATACTTGCGACCTTCATTAAGCTACCATTTGTCTTTAAGACCTTTGTTTTGTCTATTATTGAGTGGCCGCTTAAGTCTGGTTTCACTGTAATGTATGATAATGAAATCGAAGCATCTTACACAAATACTTTTTTTATAAAAGGTGACTCAGCCCATTTGTCCATACAATAGTTTATGATCTACATAACATCTATAGGTGAAGATAATCAAAATGATTGAACATAAAATTTTGAATATTTCCTTATTTATCAGTTTAAACATTTGTTTTTGCTACTCTAAAGAACCGTCGCATGGAGTACCCAGAGAAATAAGAAAAATAATTTTTAATTGCACACTCTCATATAAAGGTCTGTAGGTATGACTTTTTTTTTTGTTGTTTCCAGCTTTTATGTGATACAGTTTGTCTACAATACACTTCTAGATACTTCATATCTGGGCCCAGATAAGCAGAATTTTTGAACGAAAAAATGTACATATTTCCTTATGTATCAGTTAAAGCACTTGTTTGGTGCTCTAAAGAACCGTCTCATTGAGACACTTCGTTTGAGTACCTGCAACATATATATGTTTTGGTTCAGGAATAAGAAAAAAAATTACACCCTATTTCATAGGTTTAGATAAACAAACTTTTTGAGTGTAAAATTGTAAATATTTTCTTACCCATCAGTTTTAACATATGGGCCTTGACAAGAGATTTCCAACAATGTGGTATATGCCAGTGGCGGATTTAGGGGGGGGTGCTTTGGGTGCTTCAGCACCCCCGGCTGAACCCATGGTAAAAATATCTTAACCTACCTTTTTCTTCTCAATGTACGGTAGGTACCTTTTTCGCGTGTTCTGTAAATCCGGTTTTAAAGTCAGCACCCTAGAGATTGGAAAACGGCTGTTAATTGTCACACCTAATCATAAAATTATGTTTTCCCAATCAGTGGAGAGCAAATCAGCTGACCGACTGCGTAACCAAGCAACCTGAGTTACCTCTAAATTTGGATAGCCTTAATATCTTCAAGTCACTGCGAAGTGAGAATTTCTAAACAGTGACCTATTCTAGAAACAACTGATACATTTTGTATAAATTTGAAAACAAGTCTTGATAACTGGCGAAATGCTTTCCTCAAATTATGCGTTCATTATTGAAAATGATATTCCTGCAAACTGCTGAAAGGGCAGTTATGTATTTGGAGTTTGACAATTTTTCATATGTAATGTATATTTTCATGCGTCATGGCCACTGACAAGCCGCGCGCGACCTGATAGAATAACCGTCGTCTAGCGGTTTTGAAATTGTCGGTCTCTTTGATCATGAATCACCACTGCACTGGTGGTACCACCACTGGAAACATTAGCAAACAGTCTGGACTCATATCAGGCCCTGAAATTTTGATAAGGTTTCAAACTGCTTGAAATTTTGACGTATACATGAACTCGGACCCGGTCCGAGACATGAAAGATATTTTTAAAAGAAATATAAAGGTCTGCAGATAACATCAGTTAGCATGCAGAATTGATACACAAGCATGTTGACATAAATACTGGGGTTGCGACCAGGTAAGGTACAATCCAGTTTGCTCAGCTACAGAGACCAGCTGTGGTATAGAAATTTTGCCTGAGATAGGGTTATCTGTTACAATTTCAACAGACAAATACGCTGGATTTGACATCACCGCAGTCTGATCTGTGCCTTTGTTGTTCGCTAGCAGCAAAATCAAGTTTTCTCGCAGCTATCTCCCATAAAATGATTTTTTTCAAAGGATTTATTTTTAAAATCAGACGATAGAAATGGCGTTTTCCCCAACGGCATTTTTCTTTTAAAACTTGCCGCAGACATTTGCCTTACTGCTCTTTCCAAGATCTGTTATTAGTCTTGCTGGGGTCTTCATGATGCGCTCACATACGCAGATGCGTGTTCTGATTTGGGTCATCCATGCTAGAGCCTTCGTTGGGCAACCTTGCATGGGATAAGACGTTTAAAAAACAAACAACAAATTGACCTAGCACACGAGATTTCGAAGTATTGGGCGTACGTGGCACTGCAGCAAAATCAGGTTTCCTTGCCACAATCACCCATCTAGTGAAATTTTCAAAGGGTACAGTTTTAAAATCGGAGGGTTTGATTAGTCATAAGCACTTTTTGACGTTTTTTCTCCAACAACATTTTTCTTTTTAAAAATCGCCGCACACATTTGCCGTGGTGCTCTTTTTTATGACCTGTTGCAGTCTTGCTGGAGTCTTCATTTTTTTTTTCTGACAAACACGGATGTGCACTCTGGTTTGGGTAATCAAAGTTTCAGCCATTTGGGCGACATTGCGTGCAATAAGACGCTTTAAAGTGAACTAGCACATAAGATTTTGACACTATCATATCAGCGATGCCAGTCTTGCATATCGTGCATGCGTGCGTGTGTGTGTCAACTCTGTGGGCGTGACAAGCGATCAGGTTGTCACGAGTTTGCTCTTCTCATCCAGCACCATTCTAATGTTAAAATTGGTCACATTCATTCCCATTCCTTCTTATTGAAAGAAGGACAGTTGTCAGTCACTGGCAAAACCTCACTCCAGGCCCTTTTGTATCCATTAGATGGGATCAGTTAGGAATTATTTCACTACCGTCCCCTCCAATCAACTGGGAAATAATCTAAATGCGGACCCAGTTGAGTAACAATATTGTTAGCTCACATGACCACGAAAACTAGTGTGAGGTTTTAGTGTACCAATGGTCCAACGTTCGTCACGGCATCTTCCGTATATCAGCGGACTAATTTTAGTCAAATTACACATAAACATGGTATGGAAGGGGAAAGGTTGCATGTGGTTTTTGGGCTGACTGGCATATGTATAGACTTATAATGGGAAAAACTTAAAAATCTTTTTCTCTGAAACGTCGAGACCCACAGCTTATAGATGTATGTCTTGTGGTCACCTACATAAATCCTGCCATCCATGCTCCTGGTGTCTATACTAGCCATGGATTATTAGCTAAAAAAAATCTTCCCTAAAACCATGTGACCCACAGCTTGTAGTCCCATATGCATCTTGGGTCAGAATTGACCAAGTACTGACGATCATTAGGCTTTAATAACGTCCATAATCATAATATGGAAAAAAACTTTAAAAAATCTTCTGCCAACAGCTTATACTTTTAATGTAGCAAAGTTTAGTGTTTAGTGTTTTCTATACATTAACCCAACCACGCACCTGGGGTTCAAATTGATCACGCGCCGCAGACGTTTGCTTTTTTAAACAAAATAAATTGGAAAAAAATCTGAAACCAGAAAGCTAAATGTTCAGATGAGTGGTACACATATATATAGACTAATAGAGTATCTTGCTTCTATGGGACACACGACACACTGCAGTTCTATATGGAAACTGGTTTGTGCTATTTATGTCTGTAATATATTGACTATCGGTGTCCATCTATCAAGCACCCCCAGCATAAGTGGTCCTGGATCCGCCACTGTATGCGACGAGCAAAGGCTCAGCCCAGCCTGCGCATACGTGCAGTCTGATTAGAGCATTTGCTAGTCGCTTGAATATTTTATGACTGCTAAGCTACTGACCAAACAGCATTTGGAATTTCTAAGCTTAAAAGGAGGCTGCACAGGTTCGTATGAGTCTACACTTGTCAAAATACTGCATTGTTGGAAATCACATGTCGCGGCTCAATTATGTTTTGGGTGCTCAAAAGAACCAATTCATAGAGGGGCTTCATTCGAGTACCCACAACATATGTTTTGGTTGTTGAGAAATAAGAAAATTATTTTTTTCGTACGCTCTCTTAACTAAAGTCCTGCTATTTTCTAATGGTCTGTATGTATGACTGATGTTTCTGTTTACAGCTTTGATGTGATACAGTTTGTTTACGATAAACTTCTTGATATGAAGGGAAATATAGAGTATGTATCTTTACTTATTTACCTTGAAAATACTCCGGATTACAGCTTAAATACAGTTTCCAAGACACTTTTTAAATTTGGTGAAGCTGTTTATTTTTATTAAATCCAACATTTCATATATAGCAAGTCGAGATGGTGTGTCTAATGCAGAAATAATTTCTCTCCCTTGTTTACTGTTTGAGTTATCTCCTATGAGTAAATTTTAACGACTAAATCTTGTACTCTCATTAACTCTTATTCTATTTTAGAGTTTAAAATATGAATTTGGAGGTAAAAATAATATTGTTTCTCTACAGGCTTCATTCTATACAATTATATAGAGAATACTAGTTCAATGTCTTTTGATATCAAGTTTACCAGGCATGGCTTTGAGAACGCTTGTTGAATACAAGTTTACCAGCAAGGTTTAGAGAACGTTTGACAATGTTGAATCGTGAGGCTTGTGGAGCGATTCAGCAGGCGTTTTCAAGGCAGAGCCTGGTAAACTTGATATCAAAAGATGCAAACCTGGTATATTATTTATCAGTTTACAAGTGCTTCACTCTTTAAAACTAGCGATTATGACCTAGTTATCAATTTTTGTGTTGATCCAGTGTAATGGACGACGTCATAAAAAAGTGCAACATCATGACAACCCGATAAAGGCAAAGTATTTGATTGAATGTCCCATTGTTTATTTCCATTCGAATTGTATGTCAACTATAAAGAATATCAGGTCCATTTATGTAATTTTACTGCTGAATATTTACTTTTTCAAAGCAAGCCTTTGATGAATCTTTGGATTTTTGCAACTGTTCATAACCTCATGAAAGACATACATATGATTGACAGCTGTCGAGCTCACTTGCCCATACAATACGATTCAAACATCGAATTCATTCGCCAGAAGTGACACTGTTGTTGTGATTGACGGCGAGCAACACCTGATTCACACATGCAAAACAAGTCTCGTTTGCTTCATTGGCTGTCCGCATTTTCATTGGCTGTTCGGCTTTTCCACTCCAACAAAACTGTTAATGCGATTACATAATATGAAATTAAAAACTGTTTTTGTTTCCTAAATTATAAATAGATATTTATAATAAAATGTAAATACAAGTAATACATTCAATTTTTGGTCTGCTTGCATTGTGTCTCTTGCAAAGTTGTGATTTTACTTTCTTTGCAAGAAGCCCTATGTGTTCACGATTCCATGAACAGACCAAAAAATTTAATTCATATCTTGAATAAACTTTCCTATCACCCTTGATAAGCAGACAACATTTTTAGGACAAAATAGTTTGGCAGGATGAGTTTATCTTGTTGTGACTCCTATTAAGTATTTTATTTTTTCAGGGGTGTGCCTGTAGTTCTTGTGGGTAATAAAAGTGATCTGACCATAGAAAGGTAGGTTTATAGTATTAACCCCTTCTTGACATATATATTGGCATTTTGATGAGCACTGTGGCTCAGTGGTAGAGTCTTAGACTTGGGATCAAATGGTTGCTAGTTCGAGACTCACTGGGAGCACTCTGTTTTGTCCATGAGCATGACTTTTCATCCCCTGCTCAGTACTGGTTCAACCCAGGAAGACAGGAAAGCATCCTGACATGACTGAAAAATTGTTGACTGGGACCTAAAGTATCACCACAAATAATTGAGTCATTTCAAATTCAAGGTTACGCTTGTTAAAAAACTGAATTGGGTTTAGAAGAAGGTTTGATTTTGCAGTAGGCTGCTTGTACATAGGTGTGTGCCCTTAAGTATCAGGGTTTTGTGATGGAGTGCCATCAACTATCAGGTAATCATGAGATTTTCTCCCCAAATACATGAGTTATTGTCAGGGCCTTTTCTCCCTTTCACCAGGGGCCGATAGGAGGCCCCATTCCCAATCCAAATTATCCTCCTTTTTTCCCAATTTCCCCAAAAAATCTCAATCTGAAGCTAAGAAAAATCTCACATGGGAACGATTTCAATTGAAAAATAGCCGCAGAATTGCTCTCTGAGCGGCGCTGTAACTTTGACCTTGATATAAAATCATGCACATGTTAAGTGGGTTTTTTTTACTGTTTAACAGTTTACACCTGTAAAAAATTCCCCAAATAACACAGAATGCCGCATATTTTTTCCCAATTCAAGCCAGGGGCCTTTTCCCAAAATAGCTGGAAAAGGCCCTGATTGCCCTTTTGATTTTTTAAATTTTAAATGAATTTGCCTTTTTGGATCCATAACATCAATGTGTAGCCTGGCCTTTTTTCTTACAGGGAGGTTTCTACTGATACTGGTAAAAGAACAGCAGAGAAATGGAAGGTTCCATTCTTAGAAGCTTCAGCCAAAGAAAATCAGGTTAGTACATGTATTGTGAATGAAAGTGATTTTTTGTATACTTTGTTACTACATAACTGCAAAATAAGTGTGTTGTTAAGATATGATTGAATAAAAAATGAAACAAATACTTTGACGGGTGGCATTTAGCACTTTATTTTCCTTAAATAAATTTAAAAAATCAAATATCAATTTTTTGCCATATTTCATGATGAAACTAACATATTAGTAAACTTGATAGTCAATTTTAAAATTAGTGACCAATGTGTTTGTGTTTGTAGCCAGGTTTTTTAAATTTTTGGCCCGAGGTTTTTAAACTTTTCATGCTCAACTCAAATGAGCATGAAATGTCAATTGCTCATTATAGCTGAAATACCAAAAAAGACATTACTTGCTTTAAATCTCCCATATACGGTATTTATCCTGCTAATAAATATGTCTTTATATCAACAAGGCCTAGGTCAAGTTTGATTATGCACAAACAAAGGCTTGGCGCATGCTTTCATATCACAGTAAAGGTGATTAGTGTATGCTGTAAAAGTGGACCATAATATTCTGAATGATTTCCTGGTTAACCCTTTTTATTTCAGTGGTTTAGATAAACAAATAAATTGAGAGTTTAACTATAAATATTTTTTCTTACACATCAGTTTTAACACATGTTTTGGATGCTCAAAAGATCCGTTTCAAGTAGACGGTTCTTTTGAGTACCCACAACATATGTTTTGGTTGAGAAATAAGAAATTTAACTCTTTGGTACACTCTCTTAGCAAAAGTATCCGATGGATTTTCCCATACATAATAATAAATACATATTGATATTACAAGTTTGTGATTGTCCATTTTGTATTTTAAGTTGTCACTATACAATAAAAGTGTAGACCCTGACGAAATGCTGGCATATGCTCACTGTTTGTCAAAGTACCTGTTTACCGGTATCCAGAATGAAAAAGGGTTAAGGTATACTGTAAAACCTGTGTAAAATGGCCAGTCAAGAAAAATACCAAAAATTGGTCTTCAAGACAGATTATCGCTTAATGCAGGTCAAAAGTATTGCAGAATGCTCTAAGAGAGCATTCTGCAATACTTTCGACCTTCATTAAGCTACCATTTGTCTTTAAGACCTCTGTTTTGTCTTTTTTTGAGTGGCGGCTTAAGACATGTTTTACTGTAATTGTATTTTCACATTCTTCTTGTTTTCTTGTTTCAGAGTGCAGTTAAAGTGTTTGAGCAGATCGTTAATAAAATAGAGAAAGCTGGTGGCAATGTGCCAGAGAAGGGAGGCTGTAGTGTTTCCTAGAACTTGTTGCCATGGTGACACCTACAAATGAGCAGGTATCCAGCATAAGGCACAAGTCGGTATGCATAGGGCCAATTAAGCAAATTTTTCTAGTGTAAATTTGTAATTATTTTCTTACACATCAGTTTAAACATGTATTTTGGGTGCCAAAAAAACCGTCTCGTCGAGACGGTTCTTTTGAGTACCCACAACATATGTTTTGGTTGGGAATTAAGAAAAATAATTTTCTGTTACGCACTCTTATCTGGGGCCCTAGGTATGTGTGCTGCATAGTCTGATCGGAGTTTAGGTTTTCAGCCTGAAGAAACCCTAGACCCTTGGCTACCCATAGAGCGCCCGTTAAAGACTCTGGTCAGACTGCGCGGATGTGCAGGCTGATCTGAGTCTTCGCTGGGCATACATGCCAACTTGGACCTTATGCTGGACTTCGGCTCAAATGATTGCTCTGGTGCCACCTGACAGTAGAAATTCCAAGTCATAGATTGTTTTTGTTATTGTATAGACAGAAGCCAATCGTGTTAGATTTTGGTTAGACTATGAGATAAAAGTACTTATCAAATACCGTATTCAACCTATTAGTTGCACAAGCTCCTATACCTTCACACTGAATACTTCAAGAGTTGTTTACACCGTATTAACTTCTGATTTCTAGTCGGTGAAATTGTGCAATTTCATTAGTAACATAGACTCATCATGTTGATTAAAAACTATGTTGATCTTGATCAGCAGAAGCCAACTGATATAGATCTTCACTGTTTTCCAAAGAGGGTTATAAAATTTTGAAATAATTACACGCACAGTGCACTTATAAGGTTGAATATGGTATGCGTAAAGTCTATCTATATATAAATCCAAATACAGTCATACTGTAAGGTTAGATTGATAGTGTACTGGGGGTTGTTGGGTCCAGGGGTTGTGAGTTTGATTCCCACCCAGTCCCATTCTTTCGTGGATCTTTATCATGAAATATTTTCTGTGGTCTGTCTCCTCCTTATGTTGAGGAGGTGGGGGGGGGGGGTTATATTTAAGGTATTTTTGTTTTAAGAATGCAGACTGTATCTTATGACAGGTAAATATGTAATAACATCAAACATTACCTT
Source organism: Loripinus fragilis (assembly GCA_964019695.1). Classification (NCBI taxonomy): domain Eukaryota; kingdom Metazoa; phylum Mollusca; class Bivalvia; order Lucinida; family Lucinidae; genus Loripinus; species Loripinus fragilis. Next base: position 96,143,669 of record OZ026526.1, on the reverse strand, counting down.
TTCCTTGAATCCAACGTACCATAAATGTACTTGAATCATGGTTAGAGTTGTCAGGATGTGAGTTTTTGGTGGTTCTTTGTATCCTGAATCATTAAAACAAACATGACATATACGATATTATGCTGAAGCTAATGCTTGTGGGGCATCATTATTGTTGCATTTACCACTAATTCTCATTACACCAGACTCAATTATACTGAAAAAAGTAAGTGTATGATCAGGAAATACGACAATCACACAATGCAGACCAACCCACTACACTGTGAGGAAGAGCCACAGATGCATCATGTTGAGGGGTTCATTTAATAAGCTGACCCCAATGCATTCAGGGTGAACAAAACTCTTATTGTGTTAAGGTTAGATAAGTTTTGATCAGATAATCATCTTTTATTCTAATGCACTTGCTTTTGTAATGCGACGTCTGATTGGATAACATCAAAAATTGTGCAGTATATCCTACAATATACTGTGCAACTCTTCAATTTGAGAGGAAATTGCAGAAGTGCATAATTAGAATGGGGATAACTATATTCAAAATCTTCATTTGGGCAGGTATATCATCGGATATACGTGCAGAAATAAAGTTTTACAGCTCCGCTCGTGCATCGCTGTAAAACTAAATTTCCAACCATATATGCGACGATATACCTTCCCAATGAAAATTTTGAACACAGTTATCCAATAACTCAAACAATGTTTTGTGAGTCTCTTTAGAATTGCCTGTGCTATCAATATGAGTTATCACATAATTCAATGGAGGAATAAATGTGTATGTGAGGGATTAGGATTATATTGAATCATTGTTACGTCTCATAAGCATTAAGAACTTGGGCTTGCAAGCTTCCATTGTTCCTACAGCATTCAACATGGCATTCACGCTAGGTAGAAACTTGCTTACACTGAAACCATAGTGTTCATATTTGCCAGTTTAGAGGGCAATTTAATGGCCTTGACCTCTATCTTTGTAGATGTAACACTCCACTCAGATGAGCTGTTTATTCATACATGTACTCTTTAATAACATAAACTGACCATTGATACAATGTACATAAAGATTAATAAACAGAAACAATATTCAGGTGAAGAAATGAATAATACGATATATACCCTAAATAATTGGAGAGATAGTCTAGATGGAAAAACAACAAAATTGTAAACCCAGCTCAGTCTGATCCTTGTGACAGGCCCCCAGATAAGAGTGTGTAACTGAAAATTAATTTTCTTATTTCTCAACCAAAACATATGTTGTGGGTACTCAAAAGAACATGTTTAAATTGACGGATAAGAAAATAATCACAATTTTACGCTCACTGGATCTATGTTGTACAATTAGTTATTCTATCACATGCTACCCAATGAGTGCACAGGGAAGACTATGGTTAGACTTGGTTGATGCTCAGGTTGATCAGAGTCTGCTGGGCACACATGATATTTTGATGGTTTTGTTATTGGCACTGGCTCATATTTCTTACACAGGTTTAGATAAACAAATATTTTCAGCGTAAAATAGTAAATAAGTTCTTGCCCATAATTTTTAGCATATGTTTTGGATGCTAAAAAAAACGGCTCATTGGTCTTTTGGTTGAGAAAGAAGAAAATAATTTTTTGGTACACACTCTAAACTAAAGGCCTGTTTCTTAGATATTCAACCCTTTGTATTCTGATAGAGTTTCCCTTACATATTGATACAATAAGTATGGGACTGCCCATTGTCTTCTTTAAGGGGTTACAGGTAGAATTTTTTAAATAAATTATGATATTTGTCTGTCCCTGAAGGTTGTTTTAATCTTAGCAAACAGTGCAGACCCTGATGAAATGCAGCATGATAATATAGAAAAGAAAAAATAAGGATTGAAATACAGATTTTAAGCTTGCATTGGATGATGAAAACAGCTGTTTTGATGCCCTTCGGGCTTCACTAAGTTTATAAAGCTTTATGTTGTTCATCCTGCAGTGCATTCTTAAATCTGAATTTCAATCCTTATATAATTGCTCATCTGAACCTCTGGTTAATGTTAATTTATCAAGACATGAAATGTGCTATATATTATATGATATACCTAGAATCCATGCTTTGTGAATGATGTATTGAAATTGTAGCGTCTTGTATATATCACTCAATGTTGTACTTATAAAATTTTGAAATAATTACATGCACAGTGCAATTTTTAGGTTGATATGGTATGTGTAAAGTCTTTGCAACCATTGAAACCTCTCTCCTTTAAGTCATAGGAGAAAGCCAGTTGAGCATCTTACAGATTGTGAAAATACTGATCAACTTGTATCAGAACATTCAAAATATGCAGTATTGAGTAGACTGACCCATGAGTTTTTATTGTGACACCAAAATAAAAGTAATACATACATTACCTCATTTTATGCAAATTACTTGATTATGAAGCATGTCTCCAGATAAGAGTGTGTATTTGAAAATTACTTTTCTTATTTCTGAAGCAAAACATATAGTGTGGGTACTCAAAAGAACCGTCTCAATGAGATGGTTCTTTCGAGCAGCCAAAACACATGTTAAAACTGATGGGTAAGGAATTATTCACAATTTTATGCTTTAGTTTTTTGCCTATCTGCACCTATGATGAAGATTTTATTGGATTTTGTGCAAAAAAACGTTCTGTAAATTCAGAAATTTTCGTGAGAAATTTTTCTTGAATAGCATTACGACATATTTGGGACGTAAAAAAAAAACAGGGCATGAACAACAAAATGATAGTGCTATTGCGTGAGTGTTTTATTTTCACCTAACTTTGCATTCACAAAGTTTAATGCAAAGTTTTGCGAAAATAAAACACTCATGAACATTTCTGATTTTACAGTTATAACATCGCAAGGATTTTTAAGCATGGAATATAAGAATTACATGGTCGTGTATTACTTTTTGTAAACCAGTATCTGGTTGTTATATAGAATGGGACTATGCCAAATAGCAAGCAAAGTGGAAAAGAGATACTTATTTCAAAACTGTACATTGCACATTTTTGCTTATATTAAAGGGATGCATGGGTGCAAAAAAATTGGTTCATAGGCACCTAATAAGGAAATTATTTCTTATCCATGAAACAGTGGCATATTTTCATTCATTAAATGTTTATTACTTTGACTAATGTTACACAAATTAATTAAGGACCTGACAGCCAATCATTTTGTTGAATATTGTAAAAATTCATTATTTAATGCTATTATTAGTAGATAACCTTACTTGTGCAGATGCTGTATTTTGCTTTCATTGTTGTTTGTTTTACTTAACCCTTTACTCCATAATAACACATTTTGACACCTTTGAAATATCATGTATTTGAAAATATTATTTAAAATGGAGCAATAATGCTCCATTTCCATAATATTTTCAAAAGTCTTGAAAACTTAACTTTTTCTTGAATGTTTTCAATGTTGTCTAAAAATAGAAAATGATGTCATAGTCTAAAATAGCCTATGGAGTAAAGGGTTAAATTCGCTAGTTCTTGTGTGATGAAATGAATAATTGTTTTAATTGATCTCTGTCAGGAGATTGCCTGTCTTTGGAGATTTGCAACAAAGTAAGTCACCAAACCAGCCTAAATGCTAGACAGGTCCCTGTGTAGTTAGTTACATAATACCTCTGAGAACAGGCTCTCTCATGACTACACAATCATGTGAAAAGCATACATTACATGTTGTCTGCTGATGTTTTCTGCTGCAGCTTTTCACATTAACAACAGACTAACTTAAACTTGAATGCAAACAGTATGGATTCAGATAAGACTGCTCCAAAGGGAGCAGTCTGATCTAGATCCATACTGTTTGCTGGAGCAGTCTGATCTGGATCCATACTGTTTGTTTTAGAGGCTTCCAAAATTCAACAGCAGATGGCATAGCAGACAACTTAAGTTGCCGATGGCAGTGAAAGTGCTAATTATTGAACTACTGTTTAGAGCAGTTTTGGTGTATGTTATTAGGTTTAGAACTTTTTTGCTGGAATTATTTGCGAATATAATTTGCCAACTTGTATTGCAGTTGTATTACTGTTTAGCCCTTTGCATACTGGATACCCTTAAATGGGTACTTTAGCAAACAGTGAAGACCCAGATGAAATGCCGCATAATAGAGCATTTCATCAGGGTCTACACTGTTTGCTAGGACAAAAACAATCTTCAGAGAAAGAAATTCAATTTTTGTTAGAAATTATAACCTGTGACCCTTAATATATACAATGAGCCGTCTCAAGTTTATTGTATCACATCAGGTGGAAGAACCCATCAGTATACAAAGGGTTAAGACTGGGATGTAAAGAATCAAATCAAACAAACAAATCAAGGTAGTCAAATGGCCTTGTTCAAATTTCCTGCTAACTTAAAGAATGGTAAGGAGCTATGTGTCCCAATATGTAGTGTTATTATGGTAACATTTGTATACAAATGAATTCTTCCATCCTGTTTGATGCAATGAACTTTGGAATGGCTTATTGTACATATGAAGGGGTCACAGATTAGAATTACCAAATTAAGATGTACTTCAGTCCCTTTATCTTAGCAAACAGTGCAGACTCAGATGAAATGCCATGTATGGCATTTTATCTGGGTCTTCCCTGTTTGCCAAAATGCACTTTATGGGGTTCCCAGTATATGAAGAGTTAAACTGAGATTTGCTGATGTATTTGGCTATCACTTGATGGAAGAATCAGAAAATTTTTACTTATGAGTATAACTGTTGTGTAAATAAATTGTTGATATTAAATAGTTCTCGTCTCTTTTTACACCCCCCTCCCCATTTCAAAGATTGGGGTCATATACATGTGAATGCAACAATATAGGGATCAAGCATGTTTTTTTCAAGAATTAACATTTGGCGGGTCCCAAAGAAGCTATTTGAACATGAGGCCGATAGGCCTATTGTTCCAACATCTGCTGAGGGACCCGGCAAATGTTAATGCAATGAAACAAACATGAGTGATTGTTATTCTTGCATATTTTACCTTATATCAATCCAATTTGCACTGAAAATGCTGCTAAAAATTAAAATATCTCTTTTCTTACACTGGATTTCTCTAAACAAAATGGCGTCAGCAGTAAACTTTTGAACATCATGGCATCTTCACAACGTCATAGCCGTACTCAATGCTTTCGCAAACAAAAGCATTGGCCAAATGATAAGTCTGGTCTGCAATGCTTTCCTTATATAATGTCATGCAAATAACACTGGTCTCGTTTTAAATATTTTCACCCTTGTTCAAATAGCAAATGTACCTCCTGATTTGAAAATTGATTTTCGTTCATTTGACAATGGGTTTAACCCATATAAGCCTAGCATCCTTTTTGTGGGACATTGTCAAAGAGTGCAATACCAGATCAGATGCCGCAAAATGTGGTGTCTGATCAGGTTCTCCACTGGTTGCAAACAGAAGTTTCTTTTAGAATTTGAATGAAAATGAAAAATACCAGCCAACAACCCTAAAATTGGAAAGGGACTCATCAAATTGATTACATTTGGCTCATTAATGTTGTCACTGGCAGGTAAAGATTATATTCCAACATTATTTCAAAACGACCTAATTACCACAAAATATGTCCTTTTGTAACAATGTATGGGCTTTTTTGTGCTTCAGCAGCTATTCCCATTTGTTAAAGGCAAATTAAATACAGCCACCCCTATTAAACAAAAGCACCCTTTTGTGACCGAAGGCAAATTTTTATTATCATTGTCTGACAGCTATTGAGCAACGGCTACATGTCATCAACATCAGCAAGGAATAATATGATGATCAGCTAGTTTTGGAACTATACTAACAATTATTAAGACACACAGAGGATACTGAGAATACCACACACAGACAAACTCAGAATTCCATGCCAGCTTAACTTTTTTGTGCTTCAACAACAGCAGAATCTATGGCAAAGATTTGGTACTGTAAAATGCATTTAAGCCCCCCAGTGGCTTTGGCTGCTGTCCATTCTTAGGCGGTGGCTCTGTTGCTGTTGATTCGTTGTTTATTGTTACTCCCATTGTGGGAGTCTGTAACTGTTCTATGTTTTGTTTTACGTTACTTTGTGTCCATTTCTAGTATTGCAATCATCTTGATGGAGAAGAGAGAGCTTGTTGCTTTGCTTTTTTGTCTTCCTGGTGTCTCGTGATTGTTGTGTGGCCTTCCTCAGGGTGCCACTGGTTTGTCTGCAGTTTGTGATTGTGGTATTTCCTGATCATACTATTTTCCAAATAAGTGAGCTTCAAAAATAAACAATATTTGGAGCTTAAGCAAAATTGCAGAGCAACCAGATGAAAAAATATAGCTCCAAATAAGTAAAGATTAATCATAAAATCAAAGCTCCAAAGGAAAAATCATAGCTCAAAAAAGTGAAATTAAAAAAGGCAGTTTTGAATAAGCACCAAAAGTTTTGTTTGAGTTTATGCTTCATGTCCCAGTCAACAATTTTTTTAGTCATGTTAGGATGTTTCCTGGATTTAACCAGATATTTCAAGCCATTTCAAATCAAGAAAACTCCAATTATGGACCTTATTTTGAGCTATAGACTCATTAAATTTAATTTCAATTGCTATTAGTCTTATTACAATTGACAGATATGAGCCAGATAATTATGAGGAATTGTGTGGGTCAAATAACAAGGCCCTCTTGGGGTGGGGGTACCCCTGAAATACATTGTTTTTGTTCATGTGTTCCCTGGCCAACATAAACTATTTGCTTATGTTCCTTGTTTCTCAATATTGTCTTTGTTCCCCAGAAATAAATGCCCTCTCCCCCAATTCCCAAAACCTCTTAGAGGGTCTGAATTACCTGAGGTTTTACTTCCACCCAACCTGACTTAAATGAGTCTTGAAAGTATTGAAAGAGAGGAATACCATCGCTCCTTTGTTATCAGATGAAAAATGTTGAGATTTTCGCAACTCCTTGGATCATAGAACATACAAAAAACAAACATGTTTACTTTAGTCAAATGCATGGCCTCTTTCAGTGACTTATATAGGTCACTGCCTTTTTTGAGTATATTAAATCCTTAAAGTGCCAATCACAACAAGTTGTCTGCTTTTGTTGTCTGCTGAAATGTTTTAAAAGCTTAACCTGCCTCTATGACAAACATTGTAGACTCAGATCAGAACTGCTCCTTTAGGGCCCACACTGTTTGCTTCTTTACTTCAGACAATTAGTTGCAGCAGACGACATTTTCAGATGCATTTTTGTCGGCGCTTCAAGGGTTAATTATATTAAGGAAACAAGGGCTCTCTGCTAGACTGCATTTTACCGGTCTCTACTGACTTTGGCTAAGCTTTATGGATGGGCTTGCATCTAAACATGCTGTAGTTCTATTTGTAAGGGCATACTTATATACAATGATGCAGAGATGTGGGGCTACTGCCCCCATTGTTGGAACTAATTTTAAACAGACAGATAAAGAGCAGTTGTCCCAATACAAGGGAACAAAGGCAAATTTTGCGGAGCAGGGAACATATAATCTTGAACAGGAGAACAAGAGGATTATGTACCCCGCCCCCTGGGGGCCTCAGCATAGTGCAATCAAATTTTGACACGACTGCTGTACGATAAAGGTGACTATGTTTCTATTTTTAGCAAAATATTGGGTTTCCCATGAAAGAAAACACCAGTGTGACGTTATCATCGCGGACTTCCGTAAACAAAAATGGCGTCAACTCCACAGCTAGACACTCGATCTCCACTGACTTTATTAAATATTGTGCCAAAAGAACATGAAAAGGCCATAAAGCAAGCGTTCTACAATACTGCGGCAAATATTTTCATTCTTCTTGCTTGTGCAGCGGCAGTTGCGGTATATTTTATCTTGGAAGCGTTCCTAAAACCGCTTCTTTGGGCAGTTTTGTGTGGAGCCTTTTTGAATCCCTTCAAAAGGAGTCTTACAAACGTGCTTAGGAACTGGCTAAATGGACTAAACTCCTCGGGCACACCGTTTCTAGTAGGACTAGTTGTTACACCAATAAAATTAGCTGATGAAACAGTTGATTACATTTATAATGCAATCTTACAACATTTTAAACTTATCCTTTTCATGCTAGTGGCAATTCCAGCTGCTTATGTGCTGTGGCATTTTGGACCCCTCTGGAGTATTTTTGGAGCATTAAAGTCAATATTTTTCTTCATATATGATCTTCTGGGATTCTTCAGTTCATTCTGGGTGAGTAATTTTCCTGGCCATATGCTTCGATCCTGAAATGTGGCATAACCATATGTTATTGTTATAATCTTGCTCTTACCTTCCTGTTGTGCTGTGTAGAAACACGTCTAGCTTCGTTGAAAGGTAGGTAGGGAAGAGGCCGGTTGTCCGCTATCAGTGTTGCACCACGTGGCTTCATGCACGGATGGTTGTCATCGGCGACTGGTTACAGGTACAGGTAATGTCCATATGTTGTTTGTAGTGGTAATCCAGCTGCCTTGTCAACGTAACGGCAGTCCATGGGTACAACATTATTAACCAATTTAAGAACAGACTGACCAATTTAAGAAAAGACTAAACAAGTTCTGGAAAGATTAAGATTGAGCCAAACTGTTTATATATCCACTTGCGCATGCCAGACAGTACCAGTTTAATAAAAAGACCAAGAATAGAGAGATTATACTTGGCCTGGGATACGTACAGTAAGAAAATTAATACAGTAAGAAAATGTTCAACAACATGCCAAACCATCAGTGCATGATTATTCAGGTGGATAACATTAAGTAATGAGGCTTGTATAGGGGGGTATCAAATATCCCATATCCCTTGAAGTAATCCGGCAAGTATCCCTTATAAACAGACAAATATCCCTGTAATTAATTTTCCTAAATATTCAATATCCCTGAAATAATTTTCCTAAATATTCAATATCCCTGAAAGTAGCGAAAATATTGTATACAGTGTCCCATATCCCTGGAAGTAAAATGGATAGTATCCAATATCCCTGGAAGTAAAATGGCAAATATCCTATATCCCTAAAACCCCTATACAAGCCTCAGTAATGAAGAGGAGCAAAAGTGCCATATCCAATTGCTTTATAGAAAAGCTTATCACTCAACCTATGTCTGAATATAAGTATACTCTTTTTTCCTGTCCCATTTAAAAGTTCAGTTTATAGATATTTTCTCTTAATTTATGTATACATGTTTTAAGAATTAATTTAACAAAATTGTTGGGAAGAAAACTAGCCATTACAGCTTATCTTTCATGTAAAAGAGTTCTATCATGTAACAGGGATGTGGAAATAGCAAAAGTTGATACTTGCCCTTGTCCAAAGAAAGTTTTACATTTCCCCATATCAAAGAACATATTGCACAAAGATCTCAGTGAAGCCATCACTGTGCTCAAACAATATACATGTATTAACTCTTTTAAAAACAGTATGAAACCAAACATTATGTAACATAAACAGTGTAGATCCAGAACAGCTGGCTTCTTCAGCTGCTCAGGATCCACACTTTCTACACAACAAGTGAGTTCATAATAAATACAAATGTATAGAACTGTTAATTTATTAACTTTCCTTTAACTTGTCCCTGGACAAGCACATGTATATATAGAAATTTCTAAGTCATGCATGGTATTTCCACAGCCCTTTGTGTAGTATCGAAGGATCTATGACATCTCTCAGAGAGACAGCTGGTTGCAATGGCTGATCTTGAGGGTGTTCAGGGGGTTAATTTCATGCAGATTTTTATGAAAAATGAGGTAAAATTAGTAAATCGATCCCTCCTAAAGTTATACATCTGAACCCCCTTTCCAGAAACCCTGGATCTGCCCCTGGACAGACACTGCAGCGCACACAAATTTTCTAACACCTTTTGTCAATGAGATTTTACCCTTGTATTCTGATGGATTTTCCCATACAGGTAAATGCAATAAGGATGGGAGTGTCCATTATATATTTTAATGGGTTGCAGGTAGAAATTTCCAAATTATGTAATTCAGACTGAAGTCCCCATTAAGGATCATTTTTTTCTAAGAAAACAGTGCAGACCCGGATGAAATGCCGCATTCTGCGCATTTCATCTGGGTCCACTGTTTTTCAAAGTACCCATTTTAATAGGGGTATCCAGTATACAATCGTATACAGTAGACATTTACTCTTTACATACTAGTTTTGTCTGCTTATAACCTTAATTTGCAAACAATCTGGACCCAGATCAGATGGGACAAAATGTCGGGCCTGATCTATTCCAAACAGTGAAACTATTTGACTCTCTGATTGTTTCAGGTGTTTTCAAAAAGTTGCATGTGAAAGAAATGAGCAGACGACAACAAAAGCATGAAAAATTAGCCAGCAGGCAAAGAGTTAATACAAGAGGAGTGTATTTTATGTGCACATTCCTTCACAGTAATGATGCATGAGTAACATCAATATATAATGCACACTGCACTGAAACTGCATTGTCTATTAATCAAGAACTCTATGCATGCTGGGTATTTTTTCATGCTATTGCTTATTTTGCTGTCATCTGCTGACTTTTTTTTTCAAAATTACAGTAAAACCTGTGTAAAATGGCTCATCAAAAATAGACAAAACAAAGTGATAGCTAGACTGGCTTTTGTCCATAAAACAATTTTTCACCAATGTGTGATATCATAAACTTGTAGCTAGTCTAACCCTGATGGCTCTGTTTTATGCATAAAACAGAGCCATCAGAGTTAGACTACTACTAGCTACAAGTTTATGATATCATACATTGGTGAAAAATTGTTTTATGGACAGGAGCCAGTCTAAATGATAGCTTAATGAAGGTCATTCTGCAATACCTTTGACCTGCATAAAGCAATAATTGGTCTTGAAAACAATTTCCGGTCTTTTTGAGAGCATGTTTTTCTGTAACTTTTTCAAAATAAATTATAAACATTATCAAAGTGTCAAATAGTTAGCACCTAGATCAGGACCATCCTGATCAGATTCTGGGTCCAAACTGTTTGCAAAGATAATCAGCAGATGACAATTTGCCGCCAACAGCAAGGAAAGAGTTATGGTATAAATCTTTGACCCATCTAAGTTGCTAATCACTGTAAAAATAATTTTGGTTTATAATTACTAATCATTAAAAAAAGAAGGGCCGTTCACAGGGTTTAATTGCTCTAGGCAGGGGGTTGGGGATTCCCCCAATTTTTTAACAATCCACCCTAATTTTAAGGAGAGGGGATACTATCATTTAGATAAAGAAGAGAAAATAATAAAATTTAAGTAAGAAATGCTCCATATTCTTTAAAAATCCCCCTCATTTTTGAAGCCTAGAATAAACCCTAATTCATTAATGTACCTGCTGAAACTGCATGTCATACATGGTTTCTCACAGACAGAACTGAGCAAAAGTGTTGAAGCCCTCACTTAGATCAGACTGCTTCTGCATGCGTGGATCCAGAGGGGGGCAGGGAGTCCGGACGACCCCTGAAAAATCACCAAAATATAGGGTTTCTTAGCAACACTGGTCAGGATCCCCTGAAAATCACAAAGCTGCCAAGCCAGCATTCAATGTTGGGCCATCATTTAAATGGCGTTTCACTGGCGGGCCCATGATGACCTTCTAATAGTAGTATTTGGTTCCCCTCTCCCCCTCATAAACTAAAAAAATAAATAAATCAAAGTTGGAAAAGTGGGGGAAAAAGTTGGACCCCCTCTGACAAAACTTTCTGGATCTGCCCATGTTCTGTTCACCAGTTTTAGCTGTATAGACATCTCATCAAGAAGTAATTGTAATAAGTATGGTAAATGTTCTAAAATTTTGAACACTTTCCTCTATCTGTTCTTAGGTTTGTTAGGAATAAAAAACAGGGAAGACACTGTTGGATCGGACAGGAAATCACTATCGATTATCGGAATACACTGGCAGATTGATTATCGATTATAGTACAATCGAAAACTATATTAACTTTACAAAAACAGTAATTTCCATAAAAAAAACTTGCTACATGCGCACATGGCCATGCTTTAGTCCCTTTCCAGTCTTTAGCATTATTTTGTGCTTTATGTATTACTTTTAGGCATATTTGTTCTATTAAATAAGGCATTTACTGCATTTTAAAGAGCCCCAAGTCCATTTAATGAAGTTATCAGGACCAGTGTAGGTGATGGTCTTAATATGAATGCAACATTGATCTTAATCAATGCTGACTTGTTTAAGAATGTTTCTACACATTCAAATATTTTTTATAAACACATTTTATGCAAGGGGTCTCTTAGTTTTGCTTACCAATGATAGAATTCCGATTTAATCGATTGTGGAAATTTTCAATCGATATCTTCCGATAGCAGCTCTACTTACTAATTAATCGATTATTTCGATTAATCGTCGCTACATTTGAAGACAGTCTGATCTTGACTGTCTGATCTTGGCATGCACGGTTTGTATAGGCCTTTTAGCAGGCAACTCGAACACTTACCAAATCTTTTTTTTTCAGGTATGGACAATAGCAGCGGCATATTTTGTGGCTTTGATATTCTTATGGAACGAGGAGCACCAACAGACATTACGGTATGTTTCTGTAGCAGTCTGGTTGATGTTGATCCTCCATGTAGCTGCTGCGGCGGGCCCACTCAGGGTGCCTCTATTGCTGCTGATGGTGGTGGGTGTAACTGTGGGCTTTCTAGCAGAGAAGAAAGAAGCTATAGCGCGAGAAGAAGGAACTGGTAGGTTGAGAAAACCCACAAAGTATAGTTGAGCCGTGACATGTGATTTCCAACAAAGTGGCATTTTCACAAGTGTAGACTCATACGAGCCTGTGCAGCCCCCTTTTAAGCTAAGAAACTCCAAATATACTCGGTCAGTACCAAAACAGGCATAGAATATTCAAGTGACTAGCAAAGGTTTTGATCAGATAGCTTGTATGCAGCCTTTGCTGGGCGCACATACAACATTATTAGAAATCTCATGTACAGGACTTTAGTTAAGAGTGCGTAATAGAAAAATAATTTTATTATTTCTCATCCAAAACATATGTTGTGGGTACTCAAAAGAACTGTCTCAATGAGACGGTTCTTTTGAGCACCCAAAACATATGCTTAATATCATAGGTAAAAAAAATATACAATGTTACACTGAAAATTTTTGTTTATCTGAACCTGTGTATATAGTCAGACATTCTCTTATTTACACTGTACACATGTATTTTTGAGGAGCGTGGTGGCTCATTGGTAGGTAACATGTTAGACTCTAGATTGAAGGGTGGTTTGTTAGAGTCTCACTGGAAGCATTGCACTGTGTCCTTGAGCAAGACACTTTTTCCTCAGCTTAGCACTAGTTCAACCCAGGAAGACAGGAAATCATCCTGGCATGACTGAAAAATTGTTGACTGGGTACGTTAAGCATTAACACAAACAAACAAAACAAATGTATTTCAGTTAAAGCGAAAGCATATTCCTTCTCACTGAAAACATTTAAAATTGTTGTAATACCTATTAGTCAGGAGCATATTGGCTCAGTGGTAGAGTTAGACCGGAGATCGAAGGGTCACTGTTTCAAGACTCACCACAGTCACTGGGTTGTGTTCTTGAGCAAGACACTTTATCTTCAGACTACTTAGTACTGGTTCAACCCAGGAAGACAGCAAAATGTCCCCACATTACTAAAAAATTGTTAACTGTGATGTAAAGCATCAATACAGACAAATACCCATTAACCCTTATCCTGTCAATATTTTTGTCCTGAAAATGTTGTCTGCTTTTTATGTCTGCTGCATATACTCAAACACACTACAGACTACTTTCATCTTGGAAGCAAACAATTTGAACCCTGATCAGACTGCTCCTAAAGCTGCCAAAGTTTATCAACAGATGTGTAGGTAGATGACAATTGTTGTGAGTGGAGGGAAAAGGATTAAGGCATTTCTCATTGGCGTAGCTCCCATTACGTAGTTACGCACATGCGTAATAAAAATAGTAACATTCAAGGGAGGTCACAATTGTGGTGAAGGTGATTTTCCAAATCTCCCTCTGGGAGCAAATTCTTTCCTTTAAGAGAAGTTCCCATTTTGAAAAGGGGTGCAATTGAAGAGAGTCACTGCTTGATCCAGTAGTCTCCCTTTGATGTGCATAATTTGATTTGCATTTTTCAGCTTCTGGCTACGCCATTGTTTCGTGTGACTATAGCGTACACATAAAGCATAAATGATTCATTGTCAAAATTCGTCAAAATTCTTGTCCGTTTCTTATCTTATGAAAACCGCTGATGTGATCATGAATTTTTTTCTTCACACAATACTACTGATCATACTTAATAAGGCTAGCTGATAAAACTGAAAAATATTGGTGTGTAAATATATTTTTTTAATTGGATTAAAACCCCATTTTTTGGCATTTTTGCCTGTCCCACGGAAAAAATTGAACTTTCGACAAGAATTATTAAAAAAACTGTTATTTTCTCAGGAATTTTAACTGGCTGTATTGATAAAACCATTATCAAAGTAAATGTAGGAGATTTCAATATGTGATTTTTCATTACATTTTTTGCATTTTTTTGCCAAAAAACCTCTGTCCCAAGCATTTATGTCAATACCGTAACACTTGATAAATTGCAAAAATAATACGGGATCCCTAATGGTGCTGAATCTGGTTTTCTGTCATACTAATTTGATACTTTCTGTTTACTAAGAATGCATGTATTTTGTAAAGCATCTACAGAACTGGCAAAAGAAAATACTGTTTTGGTGAGTGAAATTTTTTTAGTATATCTTTTTTGTGTCAATTGACCATAACACAAAAATGGACAATGGAATTTGATAAAAAATTTCTGGTTTTAACATCTTGACCAAATAAAATTTCTCAACAAAAAATCACTCTTGTTGCAATGTTTTAGGGAGTAAACATTATTTTAGGCAAAATACTATGTAGAATATATCAATACCATAACAGTCAATACCGTAACGATGAAAATGTTGCGGTATTGACACATCTTGTTACTGTTTTGACATATGCTGTCAAAAAAGTACAGTTTTGAATGCAAAGATATTAGTTTTAAGTCAAGGTGATTAAGTGAATTTATGATAAGAATGCTTTATCAAATTTAAATAGAAGCATAAAACAAATTGAATGATGAATTTGAACATAAACAGTTTGTTACGGTATTGACATATTGTTTTGTTTTCAGGCAGGGTTTGTCAATACCGTAACGGTTTTGTCAAACCCGTAACAATATTTTGAAATAAATGCAATCTACCATATATTCCAAAATTCTTTCTGTGTACATGTGTCAAGAGTATTAACATTGCAATCTGGTCAACAGTGCTCTACACCAAATCTTAAACAGAAGAATTACGCTAGCATATATTCTTAAAAGGTCAATACCGTAACTTTTTTGTCAAGTACCGTAACAGTGATATTTTTGGGAAAAAAGTACATCAGACAGAGACAACATGTAAAGTTTAAGTACCTGATCAATTCCTTTGGTTGATTACAATCATACCAAAGCATTGTAATTTTCTAGAAATGTGGTTTTTAAACAAATTACTGAGAAAATAGTATGCAAAATCACTTAAAAGATAAAAAATGCATTTTACGTTTGTTCATTGTCATAAATAATCATTTTGTTCAAATTTTACCTTTGACACAATTAAACACATGATTTATTGAACTTATCCAATGCAACAAAATAAATATCCATGACGAGATTTGAAGAAAAAACAGGAATTAAAGTTTGTTACGGTATTGACATTTTATCTGGTCATGTGATCTTTGAAACTTAATTATAAGGATCTGATTGGCTGTTAAGTTTTCTTTTCGCTTTTCATAGTATTTTCAGAAACAACTTGTTACTTTCATGAAAAAGAGTATCATTTTATTTAATTCATATTTTTCATTTTACTTCTTTCAAAATTTGACGAGTTTTGACATTGACTCAAATAGGCCTTGATGTACATGTAAGTGGCAATTGTATTAAAATATAGACATATGGCATTCAAAATGTGTTTTTTTTTCTTTTTCTATGAAAATTGAATGCAATCTTTTATGTTACTCCACATGCTCATCTTTTTAGCAAATAAGAATCAATTAGGCAGTTTCAGTATGAACTATTATTATATAAGTTTTCTGTGCAGAACTATGGTATTTCTCTGATATGATATACTTCTGCATGTACATGTATATAACACCCCTTTAAATGCATCAAATCTAATAATATACCTAGTTGAATGTTGGTAAGTAGTGGTATTTAACAAGTATTTGTATTTAATTAAAAAGGTTATTGGATTTGTATGAAAATATATTTTGTGGGGAATCATTGTTTTGGTGGACTCAACTTGCAAGCTTGACAACTCGACCAAAATAAATCATCCCCACAAAATAATATACAATGTATATCCAAAAAGGCAGTTACCATGATAACATAAATTTATTGATTTTTTTGTTGAATCACTTTTGTAGGAGATAACAGGGCATCTATTTTTGAAGAAGCCATGAAAGTTCTGATGGGAGAGCCCAAGTCACCTGACCAAGACAGCCAATCAGATGCATCATCTGAGGAACAACAGAAGAAACCAGTTGTGGAGGTTGAGACATTAGGTAGGTCATAGGCTTGTGTGCCCTGTAATTATTTTGCTTGGTGTCTAAATTTTAAAAAAATCACTTCTTCCTAAACAATCACTTACATCCTATCAAGTTTTATATTATTATCTTGGAATGATTTTTTTTGTACAATGCATCTCTTTGTTTAATTGTATAGGGATTTCAAATGGCCTTGCAACAAGTTATCAGTTATATCATGATGTTCAGTTGTCCTACAGCACTGTTACAGGGGAGTCTTCTCTAAATTTGTTTACCAGTAATTAGATTATTCATACTTTATTAACCCTTTGGAGACCGGAAACCCCAAAAAGGGTACTTTGGCAAAGAGGGAAGTCCTTGCATTTCATCAGAGTCTGCACTGTTTGCTAAGAAAAAATCAATCTTCAGAGAAAGAAATACAAATCAAAATATTTGTTTGGAAATCATAAACTGTGACCTCTCAATTTATACAATGGACCATCCTGACTTCACTGTATCAAACTTTACGGTAATGCCATTGGTCCAAAAAGGGTTAATAATTCAGGAACTGACAACTGCCCTACTTAATCAGAGATAGGAAGCAATTATATACTCTCTATGAAATTATTTGGCTGGATGTTCATGGCATGTTTAACCCTTTATTTACTAGTAATTCCTAAATGCATACTTTGACAAACAGTGAAGATCCAGATGAAATGTGGCATTTCATCAGGGTCTACACTGTTTGCCAAGAAGAAGAAAAACAATTTTCAGAGAAACAAATAGAATTTTATTTGGAAATTATAACCAGTGACCCCTCAGTATATACAATGGACTGTCTCAAGTTTTTTTTGCATCAAACCAGTAGGAAGAATCCATAAGTGCATAAAGGGTTTACTGCGATTTTAATGGCTTGAAGCTTCAGTAGTGTTCATTGAGCTAAGCCAGACCAGTCAAATATTGTTCAAAGAGAGACAACCTCAAAGATTTGAAGGCATCCTGCCGTATGTAAGTTTTTAAGCAAATCCAAACAGTTATAAGGCAAAAGTACTTTAACAGAGAATTTACATGACTTGATTCTGAGTTTATTTAACTGCTGCTGGTGTCTCTGATATAGGGTACATAGGCAGCAGGTGGCTAGAGTTTCCAACATCAAACCTCCAGGCTTCTCTGTTCTGTGGATCATTGGGGCCAAGGCTACATGCCCTTATGTCAGCCCTGACACATTCAGACCATGTCTTCATGTTTACTTACAAATTAACCCTTTTCATTCTGGATACTGGTAAACAGGTACTTTAGGAAACAGTGAGGACCCAGATGAAATGACACATATTTTATAGAAATTTTGACCAACAGCCTCTTAAAATACAAAATGTACAATTTCATACTTATTGCACATGTACCAATATTTATGGGATAATCCATCAGAATGAAATGGGTTAATGGCTTGTAGCTTCAATTGTGTCCATTGAGCTAAGTAAGACTAGTCAAAGATTGTCTATGCAGAAAGACAACCTCCAAGATTTGAAAGACATCCTCTTGTATGTAAGTTTAGGTAATTTCATACAAATTTAAGGCAAAAGTATTTTGACAGAATTTGCACACAAATTAAATCCACAGAATATAAGTCTTTTTTGTATTTTTTTTATAAAGTAAAACCTGTCTTATGTGGGCACTCAAAAAGAAGACCAAAATTGTCTAATTATCGCTTAATGCAGGTCAAAAGTATTGCAGAATGCTCCAAGGGGAGCATTCTGCAATACTTTCGACCTTCATCAAGCTACCCTCTGTATTTTTTTTATAAAGTAAAACCTGTCTTGTGCGGCCACTCAAAAAGAAGACCAAAATTGTCTAATTATCGCTTAATGCAGGTCAAAAGTATTGCAGAATGCTCCAAGGGGAGCATTCTGCAATACTTTCGACCTTCATCAAGCTACCCTCTGTCATTAAGAGTTTTGTTTTGTCTTTTTTTTGAGTGGCCGCTTAAAACAGGTTTTACTATAAAACATTTTCCTAACCAGGTGAACCATCTAAATCAGAAGCAAGATCGGGCACCACCACCAATGAATCAAGACCAGACACTCTCCCTGGTGTGCTAAGAAGGAAACATCCACCAAGTAAACTAGCCACACCAGCTGTTGATGTGAAGAAACCCAAGAATCTGAGTGACCAGTGCTTCATAGCTTTACTCTGGGGTCATGTCTTGGCAAGACTCTGGTTACATATCTGGTTGATCACAATATTGTTGCCGCTGCCGCTAGGGATCTGGCTGTTGAAGAAACTAGGTATCTTACTCAATACTCACGCCTACAGAACAAAAGAATGTGTAACCATCGATTAAAAAAAGGAAACATGTAGAGTGGTATCCTATTCAGGAATAAAAACTAAGTCTTTCCTCAACAAATGATTATCCCTTACAAAATACAGAAATTGAAATGTTTGTCTACCTTTTTGCATCATCTAATTCTAATTGTTTTCCCTTCTTTTGGTAGGCATGTTTAATACTGTTCATATCATAGCTTTCTTTGGCATCTGGTCACTGTGTTGTGGTCCTTGAGGAAGACACATTTATCCTAGCTTAGTACTGGTTCAACCCAGGAAGACCCGTCCCTGTTTAACTGAAAGATTGTTGATGGGACGTAAAGAATCAAATCAAACAAAATGATGTCATGTGATTCTTTTGATTGGTTAATTCAATATTGTATCAATTTGTGTCATCACATGTCACTGGAACACCTCTTTGACCTGAGCCACCTGACCATGTGCAAAACTTAACAAAAACTAGGTAAATAGTATCATTCTATCGTTTAATATTGTAGTAATGCACTATATTGTTATTGTGTGACTATAAAAGCAGGCTTGATATCTCCACAGACAGGTTATTTATAGCCATATTTGGCTCACTACTTTACAGCGGCAGAGTTTTGAGTAATGCACACTGCATATTATCACAAGTCCACCAGCAGCAGCCTGTGATGCGTTTCTTGAGAGAACATGACATGCTCAAACAAGGGGTTCCAGTTATGTGATTTATGAAGGTATCTACTTCCAGGTTTTGCATTGAGTAGCACTGAAGGACCTTTAGGGGACAAAGTGATGGATGTTCGCAGGGCTCTCGGGAACTGGATAAGGTCCAGAAAGGATGTTTTGATGCCAAAATGGTTAAGAGGCGTGGCCAGACTTATCATGAAGGGAGATCAAAAGGTAAAAAAAAAAAAAAGGCTTTTTTCTTTAACTCATTGCATACTGGGTAATTTTGCATGCTTTTTTTATCTGCTGATGTTTTTCAAATTCAACTTTTTTGAAAAATTCTTTCATGAATACCATCAGAGTGTGAAGAATTTGGATCCAGATCAGGCCCAACATTTTGTTGGGCCTGATCTTGGTCCAAAGTGTTTGCAGAAGCTACCAGCAGACGACACTTGTAAGCAAAGAGTTAAGGAGAAAATTGATTGGGAATAAGATTGTAGAAGAAAAACCATAAAAATTGAGTGGACACTTTTATGCTATTTGGTGTATATAGTGCTGTTTTGAAGATTTAAACATAAATTTTCTGACAAAAAGGTCTTGGAAAACAGTGTATCCAAGGATTCCAGCTATTCTTAGCTTGTATTCAGTATTATGTGGGCCTCGATGCGAAAAAATCTGACTTTGTTACGTGCTAACAACAAAGGCCAAGACCAGCCTACTTAGTCTGATCAGAGCCTTTGATATTCGCTTCCAGCCAAGTATGATAACTAAACTTGCTTCATGCATAATTTCAACATTCGGTCTAGTCTCTGTAGCTGAGCATGCTGGTTTGTGTATGACCTGATCGGAAACCCAGAAGATTGGTTTTCTCACTAGGAGGCCCGTGTGTTATAGTAAACTATATGTAGCACACCAATAAAATATTTACAGTTAAACCTGTCTTAAGCTGCCACTCTCTTGGAGCATTCTGCAATTCTTTTGACCTGTATTAAGGATAATTGGTCTTTAAAATCAATTTTTGGTCTTCTTTTTGAGTGGCCGCTTAAGACAGGTTTTACTTTACTTTGCAAACACTGGATCGTATAATTTGCAAATACATGTATTATGGTAAGCAGTATTTTGAGTTGATTTTAAAAGATTATGGTATGTGAGAGGGGAGTATAGCCTAATTAAACTAATCAAATCTAAATCAAACTGCTCTATCATTCAACCTAGTAGTATTATTAGCTTTACATTTTTATGTACTGCACCCTTCTCCTAAATCTTCATCCAGTTAACCTGCAGAATTCCAATTATTAGCTCATTTTTTACTAGCAGAGTGGAAACAGTGTGGATCAGCTGCCAGCTGAGGCCGACCTTAAAAAAAATTTGGTTTGCCGTGCTCCTATCTACCCACCCAAAACAGGCCCTACCCCAAAAAATTTATTGCCTTTTTTCTCTCGCTAATTCTGTTAACAAACCCTTCTTTAAAATCATTAAAAGGTGTATTTTAATTAAAGAAACTGTTACAGAGACTGTTTAGTGTTATTATATGCATTCTTACATCATCTGTAGACCTCTAAAAGTGATAGCAAGAAGAGGTCATAAAATCATGCTGAATTGTTAAAAATAAAAGACCTACCTACCTACCCAAACTGAAATTGATGGGTAGGAGCACGGCAAACAAAGATATTTTTAAGGATGGCCTGATCTGGATCCTCACTGTTTTAACATGATAAGGGTTCATTTTTTCAATCCAGATTTTTTTCCAAAAATGAAATTTAGATGTTTTAGATGAAATGATTCACGTTCTGCTCAATGGACGGAATTGAAAGGTATAGTCAAACCTGTGTAAAACTGCCACTCTCAAAAAGACCAAATATTGGTTTTCAAGACCGATTATTGCTTAATGCAGGTCAAAAGTGTTGCAGAATGCTCCCCTTGGACCTTCATTAAGCTACCGTTTGTCATTGAGGCCTTTGTTTTGTCTATTTTTGAGCGACCATTTTACACAAGTTTTACTGTATTAGCTCATTTTTTACTAGCAGAGTGGAAACAGTATGGATCAGCTGCCAGCTAATCTGGATCTTCACTGTTTTAGCATGATAAGGGTTAATATTTTTGTATCCAGATTTTAAAAAAAGAAAAGAAATTTTGAAGTTTGAGATGAAATGATTAAAAAAAAACAAAAAAAAAAACTATTTTACTACTGTTTATCTTTATGTGTGCATGATTTTATTTCACTGACATTAGTCAGAGTGGACGTCATTTACTTGTTTATTATTATTCCTGATGAAGCCAATATGGCGAAACGTTGGATATTAAATAATAATTAAATGTAAAAATTCGTGTTGGTGTTGAATAATTGTTAATTAGATGAAATGATTCACATTCTGCTCAATGGACAAATATGAAAGGTGCAGTAAAATCTGTGTAAAACGGCCACTCTAAAAAGACCAAAAGTTGGTTTTCAAGACCAATAATCGCTTAATGCAGATCAAAAGTATTTCCGAATGCTCCAAGAGAGCATTCTGCAATACTTTTGACCTTCATTAACCTACCATTTGTCTTTAAGATCTTTGTTTTGTCTACTTTAGAGTGGCTGCTTTAGTTAGGTCTTACTGTACTGGTTATTTGAAAATGATATCTTGTTGTTTTAGGTAATCTCAGCCATGGAGTTATCCCTGGACAATTTCACGAGTATATTGTTTATATTGCTGCTGTTAATGGGGAGTGTACTGTTTAGCGTAATATTTGCCGTGCAGGTAAGTGTAGTTTTAATATTATTATTATATGATATTCAGTTAATTTGCACGTAGAGTAAATTATGTGAATCAGCCAATCAGGTAATAATTTAGAAGTCTCCCACTGATTTGCATTCCCGAAACCACAGTATGGTACACATAGAGAATTAGAGATTATCATATGGCAATTTCCATATTACCCAATATCAAATTGCCACCCAAGACACCCATATCTGCCTTGTCGAGGGTTGATATTGGTTATGATATTGAAATTGTCGTATCATCTATTTATCATACATTTATTTTTTCCTGACAAGTTAGCCTGTTTATATACAGTTTATCCTCCAAATTATTTATTTGACTTGTAGCTAGTTATCAACTTATCAGACAAGTACTGTTAAATTTATGTGTGCATGACTTTTTATTTCACTGACAGCAAAGAGAAGCACACAGAAGGTTGAGCAAAAGTTCCTACTTGACAGACATGAGTGTATGGGTGAAATTTTGAGGATTGTTCCTGAATTCAGGATTTTGAGGCCGACTTTCTGTGGAAAGTCAGCCTCAAAATGCTGAATCAGGGAGATTATAGTATCTTCTCTGATTAATTTTCAGTCTGTCTAAAGACAATTGACCATTTAAACTTGGAACTGTGAATATTTAGTGGGCATACTGCAAGTTTTAAGATCGGAGTTTTGAAAGTTCAGGATTTTGAAATTTTTGAACATTCACCCATGTGAGTGGACATGATGATCAATTGCTCAGAATTTGGTGTTATGGCTTTTATACACATGACCTATTATCACACTCTATTATTATTATACAATTACTTGATGTTCTGATGTCTCTTCCCGTAAGCCATGCAATACTACCTTGTGCCGTATGCTTTGCAACGTCACATTGGGCAAACCATTCAATATGTAGTTATATTGACTCGAGTGGATATGCATCTGGGCCAATCAGAAGATGTTTATTTATAGATTATATAATAAACCCCATTTTCGCATCACACGACAATATTGACTTTGGCCAATTTTTCTTGTTACAGATTATAGGCTATCCAAAATTGATAAGTGCTTGAAAGCAGTGTCTATATCACATATGCAAAATGAACATTGATTGTGAGTAAACGTATGATAAATGGCTTTATTACCATACCTGCATTTGTATATTACATTGGTCTAGATAAGCAAAACTTTTGAGCATAAAACTGTAAATATTTTCTTACCCATCATTTTAACATATGTCTTGGGTGCTCAAAAGAACCGTCTCATTGTTACGGTTCTTTTGAGTACCCACAACATATGTTTTTGTTGAGAAATAAGAAAGTTATTTTTTGGGTACACACTCCTAACTAGGCCTGGTATATTACCTGCACCTAATTATTGCTGGGGAAAACAGTTGCAGTTGAAAACATGCAACACAAATATGTCAAGTCTCACATCTTATCTAGAGCACATGCGTTAAAAAGCTCTTTTGGCTGTTAAAAGGTGTAATAAGCAGATTGATAGATCTACTAAATCATTCTACACCACCTTCACCGGCCTGGTCTACTCTGCGACCACATCTAACTTACAAAATCAGAAGTTTGTATAATGTAAACCTTCCATAATGAACTCAATGTGTGCTAATAGAAGCATTTGCATTTACAGTAAAACCTGTCTTAAGCGGCCACTCAACAAGAACACCAAAAATTGTTTTTCAATACCAATTATAGCTTAGGGCTATTCCAGAAAAAAATACCTGGGAGGGGAAAACGGCAGGCGATATATTTTTCTATGAGTGGTTGGTGTGGAAAGTTTTCAAATTATATGGGTCATTGGTGTCCGACCAAATCTAATTACATGGGTGGTTGCAGGGATACAGACTAACCTTTTTTTCACCAGGAGCAAGCTGGGCCCCTAAAATAAAATTATTGGGGGCCCAGCCCAAAATTAAGGGGCCCAGGGTTTTGCAGAAAATTGAACTCATTCAAACAAAATTCATTTGCTTTAAGCATACCCTCAAAATCTGTATTCTTCAACAATATAAACTATTTGGAATCAGCTGAATGAAGATCTGCAATCGTAACAGCTAGTGTCAGATTTGACATAACAACTACCCCATTTCAAATTTTCAGGGGCATGCTGAGCCCCTAATCATTTAGTTTAAGGGGCCCAGCCCAAATTTTAGGGGCACTGGGCTACTGGGCCCCTGTTAGTCTTTTTCCCTGGGTTGCTATTTCGCTGCCAAAAAAGGGGAGAAGTTTTATCAAATTTAGCCAAAAGAAAGCGTAGAACTTTGCAAACCGTAACGGAAACAGCCATTTTTGTTTATACACAATCTTCAAAACTCGGATGTATCCGTCAAATATTGGTAAAAAAACGGTACCCAAATAAACTCCCCAATAGTGGCTTCTGTAGCAGTCATTTCTTCACGTGGGAAACCTGTATTTTCAGAAGTATTTATTCAAGGAAACACCGCTATAGGGTAGTAAGCCTACTGGCAAAAGCCAATACCTGTAAAAACCTGTACCAATAAAGACTGAAACTGGACTTTGAAAAATGCGTTTTACCATTTCTTTCATTGAGAAAGATGTGCAGTTGATTATACTCATAATAATTGTGAATTGATCTGTTTGATTGCTTTGCACAGTTAAGGTAACCCCTAAGTTCATAATATTCTATCTGCTGAGGTGTGGTACTTGATTGTATCGATTCCTGATCATTGCAACCTTACTTACTTTATTGTTTCAATATGCTTTATGGCACACTCAGTCTCTCATGACCCCCCACAACCACCACCCCTATTTTCTTTCCTTCAAACGATCCAATGTCTTGCTGTGACATTTAGTTTGGACAGCAAATGTGAAACCAAAGACTGGCATTGATGTAAGCAAAAAAGTGGTGTTCAATGTCTGAATTTGGGCCAATTTGGGACGATCTCTGTCATCTACACCTCCTGAGTCCAGAGAAGGTGCAGCAAACAAGCAGCTGGGGAGTTGGGGAGTTAAACCACAGTGATGCCCATGTGTACTTGCAACTGTCTGATATAAACATCAGGTTTGCAATGAAAAAGATCGACCATCTGTATTTTCACCTTTGTTTCCTTTTCTCAAAAGGATAAAATGCATTTTACGTGTCGAACCTGAAGTTTCACCAGTGCGAGGGACCGGATGGGGAATTTTACACCACTGGGCCTTGGGAAAATTAAATTCTATGGGTACTTGCTGTACGAAACTTTCTAATTACATGGGTGGTTGGTGTCGGAGGATATTGAATTCCATGGGTGGTTGGGTAAAAATAAAAGTGCCGTCTTCCTCCCCCAGGTGTTTTTTTCTGGAATAGCCCTTAATGCAGGTCAAAAGTATTGCAGAGTGCATTCTGCAATACTTTCGAACTGCAATAAGCTACATTTTCCCATTAAGACCTTTGTTTTGTCTATTTTCAGTGGCCACTTAAGACAGGTTTTACTGTATTGGATTGAAATTGTACTTTTCTACCACATTTTCATTGGAATTAAGACACTTGGAAACCTGAATCTGAATTTGGTTAAAAGGTTGATGTATAAATATTCTTTGTTTCCACAGGTGCAGCAAGAGAGCATGTACTTGGTGAAGACAACTAGTACCTTACTAAACAACACATTGCACCCTGATATGGAAAAGTAATTTAGTATTTTCAATAGTTTGGTCATGCATTGTTGCTTAGCACAATCAGTAGTGAGACAATGGATACTCTGACTTGTATGGATGTGGAGGCCTTAGTTTGAATCACTAGTAAACTTAAAGCCTTGGGCTTCATGTTAAGTTAATGAATGTTTTTCCGAAGTTCACACAGTAATAAAAACCATAAAAAATAAAAAGATATATAAATAGAAACAGAATATGTAAACTTTGTGTATAACTCTTGGTGTCGGAGAAGTTCACCTGGTCTACAGAAATAAGACATGCACAGAGATATTCCAGGAGAGCAGTGGCTTAGTGGTAGAGTGCTTGACTCAAGATGGAGGGGTTGCAGGTTCAAGCCTCACCTGAGGCACTGCGTTATGTCCTTGAGCAAGACATTTTATCTTCTGCTTAGTACTGGTTTAGTCCAGGAAGACCTGTCTTGACAAGACTGAATTTATTTTGACTGGAACATAAGAGTAAAAAAACAAAATCAAGAAATATGACATGCCAAGCCGATTCTCCTCATGGATTTTTCAAAGTCAACAGAATATATTTACATTTCCGCTGTGAGTTTTCAAATTAACCTCTACTTTTGAAATGTAGATCATACCTTCATGAACAAATCGATTAAAGCCATGCACACATACACGCCATTTGAGTGGACCAACCTCAACACCATCTAATAAAGTTGTTTGTTTACTGACGTTTGCGTGACTTTGAAAATATATCACCTTGACGTTAAGCAGGCAAATGTGGCGTTTTGGCTATTCTAAATTCTCGGTTATGTCTGATTTAATTAAAAAATAACTGAAAAACCAGCCAAGTTAGGTGTAAATTGAAACTTGACTGATAATATAAAATGTAAATATAAGTAATAAATTCAATTTTTTGGTCTGTTCATGGAATGATGAACACATCAGGTCTCATTCAAAGTTCATGTCAAGCCTTTCATGCTTCACTTACTTTGCAAGAGACTGGATATGATCATGATTCTATGAATAGACCAAAAATTGAAATAATCTCTAAAATGAAAGAATAAGGAAATGTTAATATTTGACTGTGCAGTATGCATGCTTTGTTCAGATTTTATATCTACACTTATTGAAGAAACAAAGATATACTGATACTGTAATTATAGCACCCCTCTGTAATCTCTCCGCCAGTTTTGCAAACTTCACTTGCAAAATTAATGGAGGCTGTTCATATTTGGCACAATGATTGTGTATGGTATATGTATGTAGACAGATTTCCCATATGACCTTGGAGTCCAATGTTAAGGTCAAACATACTTAATACTTCAAAATTGGATGAATTTGTGATGCTCAAAATGAGGTCACAGTAAAATTGAACAAAATGAAATTGCATCAAGTTCATGTATCAGGAAATGTCACTTTAAATTTTCATGCCAATAAAAATTAAAAGTAACATTATCTCTATTACTTGCATCACGTCTTGGGAATGATCTCATAGACATAGAAGATTTATTTAACGTCGAATATGATAAACTTCAAACATAAGCCCTGTAGGTCTTTTACTTCGACAAACATATGAAAAAAAAGATATAACAAATATCACAGTGCATGCAAAATAAAACAAATTTAAAGTCATTATAAACAATATATACACATTGTTAGATTAAAGAGTTAGAAAAATATATATAGAAAGACAAATCTCATATCTTTAGATCCATCTGAAGGCTTCACATCTCTTGAGAATGTATGATATGAGCTCATCAACTCAAAGTGATACGTTCTGCCAGATCAAGCTACTATTGTAATAGTTTGTATGTAGTATGTCTAATGTGATAGTCAATGATTTTAGCCAGTGCATGAGATATCCAACAATGTGGTATGTGGGAACAACAAAGCCTCAGATCAGCCTGCGCATACGCACAGTCTGATCAGAGCCTTTGCTAGTGGCTTGAGTATTCTATGATTGTTAAGCTACTGACTGAACACCATTTCTAAGCTTAAACGGAGGCTGCAGAGGCTCGTCCGAGTCTACACATGTCAAAATGCCACATTGTTGGAAATCACATGTCACGGCTCATATTAGGTCTAATTTGATAGTTTATGATTTATGTTGTATTTCAGCTGGCTTCCCAATAACTATGATTTACAGCAGGCCATGGATTCTATGGTGGGTAATGCCTACCATTATGGCAGAAACTGGATTGCTTCTAAGGTAACTGCACATCATTTCTAATTGTTATGCTACATTTATGTAACAAAGCCGCTGTTACAATAGATCGTGTACAATGGGAGCACTGGAATAGTCCCAAGTTGGGGGAGCATTTAGTCCCAACGTCTGATCTTATAGGCCCAACGTAATCGTAATAAAGTCCCAGCAATTTGCTAATTCGTGATCGTGTAGTGGTTTTCAATAGTACGTAAAGGAACATAGCTGGGAGGAGACAGCTCCCAGTCCAAGAATATCTGTACAAGGGCGTCCGGACGTTTTTATAGCCCAGGAGGGGACCAACTGCGCCCGCCCTCAAGTCTCTCTAACATGACCGTATAGTGGTTTTAGTCCTTAGCTCGTTTGGTGGCTTATAGTCGACACAGTCTGCAGTGACGCAGGCTCAACACAACTGGTGGTTAAACATAATTACCAACACATGAATAAGTCGTATAATAGGTTTCTAGTATTTTAATAAGTAGTCCAAATTGTAGATATATCTAGCTCAAAAGTATTGTTCTTTACATGTTTCTAACATTTCCCAAAATCGACGTCTGTACTTTATATTCGTAGAAATATTGTCATGACAGTTATAATAATCCTCTCATCACGAAAACCCCAATATTCAGTCTAATTTATGAGACCACAGCCCCACAGCTTAACGCTGTGAGACAGCCGAAACCTCGTCTTCTACATTCTTAGATAATAATCCTACACAGCTCATAAAACGCTCTGTTTTATACAGCTGCCACCAGATTACTCAATAATAGAAAAGATTTCGTCAGAAAGCATTTCATTTCCAAATGCTTGACTTAGGCCATTAGGAGGCTATCCTAACAAAAGATAATAGCTTTAAGAATTATATTACAGGTTCTCTATGACAACTAGACACGATTAGATACTTAACAACAATCTTTTCCAATATTTTATTTCTCATAAATATCCCGCAGGACAATATTGCAATAATGCTAAAATTTACATCAGAAAGCCAAACTGGTAAACTCGAACCATCTCCGCAAGAAGGTGCGTCAATGGCTATTATATTACAATTTATATAAATATATATATAGACAAACTCTGACAACAAGTGGATTTATACATTTGATAAATATAGACAAACTCTGATAACAAGTGGATTTATACATTTGATTTATTATAATAAACTTTACCATGCCTACGTCTGCTGTCAGTTCTGAGATGGTGGTTCTGTTCTTAATAGTTCAATGCTTTTTTTGCTCTCATTGAGTTACATGGTTTTGTGTTAATTCCTGTTCATTGTGCCCTTTCAAGTTTGACAATAACTTTGTTGGGTGAGAGAGGGCTTTCTTGCATGATGGATAAAAATATCTGAGATTTTAGCCTAGGATAAAAATTCTTATCCTTACCATGCTACTTTAACCAGGCTGTCCTGCAAGGTCTATACATTGGTTGTATTGGAACTCATGTATATGGTTGTCAAGTGATGTCATTTTTAAACCTAAGTGACTTCATCATGTAATATTGCATCTCAGTGTATTCAGGAACCTTTGGGAGCTTATTTAAAAATAAAAACACAGAATTCAATGGTAAGCAAGAAAAGATTCCATTATTTGTGGTAGTGTGGGATTGAAAAATCTGTCCCTGGGGATCACTATTTGTCATCACGAGGCTTGCTGAGTGATGGCAAACTGTGATCCCTAGGGATGGATTTATCTATCCCACACTCAAACTCATGATATATATTCTTATATGTTCTTGTGTGTGTCTCGACTTGGTTACCGGTATGCTTGCTTCTCTTCCTCTGGTTGCTATAGATTGGTCTGTATTCTGTGATTGTGGTTTGTCCTTGTCATATTTTCTTGTTTTACTGGTATAGGTGAAAGACTTGGTAGATGGTCACCATGACAACAATACTCACATAGAGAATCAGGTGCTGGAGATGTGGGATAGGCTCTATGAGAGTTGGCTGGCTAGGGTGAGTATAGTTGAGTGAATATTCACCAAGCATGAGGGAACTCATTGGAACCAGCTCATGAGATTTTGCTATTTATTGTATAACCTAGGTTACCAGCAACGCTCAGACAAGTGTTACAGTCTAGCCAGAGCCTTTTCTGCTTGCACAGCCTGAGTTAGGAAACAGATAAATAGTCAAACCAAAAACTAAACATATGGCCCCAGTGGATAGTAATGCATGTTCATAGAATTTCTACATATCATGGGTGAAAGTTTTCAGGATTAATCCTGAATTCAGGATTTTGAGGTTGACTTTCCATAGAAAGTCAGCCTCAAAATGCTGAATTAGGCCGATTATAATAACTTCTTTGATTAGTTTTCAGCTTATCTAAACACAGTTATTCATTTAAACTTGAAATTATTCATTTTTATAGGCATCCTCCAAGTTTTAAAATTTGAATTTCTAAAGTTCAGGATTTAGGAAATTTTGGACTTGTACCCATGATATATGCATATTGGATAAGTTCCATTTTCTAATGGGCTGGCCTGTTTTATGTATATTGAACTTGCTTGAGGGAATGTAATTTAGCTACTTATTATATAGATCAACCCATATATTTTTCAGACCTAGTACGGTTTGTTTCATTTGCGTTTTTTACAAGTTAAAAAAGTATCATTAAAAATGAGCTTTACTGTATGAAAAGGGCCATTTGTAATAACAGTGACATTTTCTTTACACAATATGTTACATTCACTATTTTTCGTAAAAGATTGATTTCCAATTTCAATAGATTTTTTCACTATCCGTTTTTTGAAATTCTAAAATAAGGAAGTTAGAAAAGAAATTTTTTGTTTCACATTTAGGAGAGGATCTGAATAGTCGTCATTAGATATGAGCCACAACATGAGATTTCCGACAATGCCGTATGTGTGACCAGCATTAGCCTCAGATCAGCCTGCGCATACGCACAGTCTGATCAGAACCTATGCTAGTCGCTTGAATATTCTATTACTATTAAGCTACTAACCAAACATCATAAGGAGTTTCTAAGCTTAAAAGGAGGCTGCACAAGCTCATCTGAGTCAACACTTGTCAAAATGCCACATTGTTGGTAACCATATATATGCTCATATCAAATCTCTTTCTTGAGCTAGAAATGAGAGGTTTACTGAGTGATGATCATTTTTCAGGTTTCTCCACAAAACCATGTTGTTGTACTCTTGGAAGCATCTTAATGAGGCACTTTCAATGAGCAACAGATTAAATATTTTCACATAATAGAAAAAAGCATCTCATCGAGGCCTATGTCTATTATTTTTAAAAGTCTGTTGTGCGTTAGCCCTGAGCCCAGAGTCATAAATCAATTCAAATAAGGTACATTTGTATGTTCATCAGTTGTACTATTCAGATTAGGGGTCCAAAAACCAAGTAAGCATAACCAGGAAATGCCACAATCACAGATCACAGGCCAACCCAGGGCACCGTGAGGATGAGATACAGAAAACTAACAGCAACAAAACAGAAAGAAAACTATGCATCCAGCTCTCTCTTCCTCAGCTTCCAAAACTCAACACTAGCTATATTTTAAACAAACTATATCTCTTAAAGTTTCTTTCCTGCTAAGCACTCAAAGGTCAGTTATAAGGATATGGGTAATTACACCAACCCCCTACTTGCATGAAAGCTTCCGTAATCACCCATCCTGGCCACTTATTCACATCAAAAACATGGTTACTGCAAATCCATGAGAAATTATTTCTGTGTATATTCGTAAATTTGGTTGCTTGTGAATATAAACTGATGAACTATGTATACAATGTAGTCTCTTTGTAACACATCTCATTATAATATAGATTGGATATAACATTGTCACATTGTGCTCTTAATTTTTTTCACCATGGAAATTTACAGAGGAATTATAGGACCATGAAATATTCATTTTTATCAATTCCTTTGTAAAATTTCCCTTTACAACATGGTTCATTCCTATGGACCCCAAACATAGCATTATAAAGAGACTGAACTGTACATGTAAAATGTTGGTCTTGGCCTCAAGGTTATAAAACTTTTTTTCATGCTCAACTCAGCTGAGCCTAAAATTTATCCTGCTCATAAATGTTAAAATGCCAACAACTGTTGGCATTTTAACATTTATTAGCAGGATAAATACAACATCTGAGAGCTTTAGAGCAAGAAAAGTCTTAATTTTTTACCATTTTAGCTTTTATGAGCAGTTGAAATTTCATGCTCAGTTGAGTTGAGCATGAAAAAAGTTTTATAACCACGGGGCCTGAATGATGAAATATATATACAGTGTAGTCCCTTTATAATACACCTCGTTATAACACAGATTGGATATAACATGGTCACATAGTGGCTCTCAAATTTTTACCTTGGAATTTTACAGTGGAATTAAAGGACCATGAAATGGTCATTTTTTTATTTTCCTTTGTGAAATTTCCCTTTATAACATGGTTTACTCCTATGGAACCCAAACATAGCATTATAAAGAAACTGAACTGTACATGTAAAATGGTGGTCCTGGCCTCAAGGTTATAAAACTTTTTTTCATACTCAACTCAACAGAGCATGAAATTATCATGTTCATAAATGTTAAAATGCCAACAATTGTTGGCATTTTAACATTTATCAGCATGATAAATACAACATCTGAGAGACTGAAAGCAAAAAACTTCTTTATTTATCGGTATTTAAATGTTTATGAGCAGTTGTAATTTCGTGCTCCGTTGAGTTGTGCATGAAAAAAGTTTTATAACCTCGGGGCCTGGTGTTTATCACCTTGCAGTGTCCTCGCAATGTCAATGTATAAGCATCCTCATGTTGACAGAAAAAGAAGGTCCTGATCATAAGTCTGGGATGACAAACTTGTGAAATAAAGAACACTGTGTCACAGAAAATTAAGTGATTTGCAGTAATCATAATTGGGCAGCCCACGAGAAATGACACTTGTCACATTTCAGCTATGTTTGCTTTAAACCTTCAGATGTAGCTATCAGTGTTGCTAAATGTCTATTTGGTGTATTCCAGCAGAGAATGCTCTAGTGGGTTAAGATAAACACAATTTTTGAGCGTAAAATTGTAAATATTTTCTTACCCATCAGTTTTAACATATGTTTTGGGTACTGAAAAGAGCCGTCTCATTGAGACGGTTCTTTTGAGTACCCACAACATATGTTTTGGCTGAGAAATAAGAAAAATAATTTTTTGGGACGCACTCTTAACTAAAGGCCTGTGATACTCTGTGTATACAGGGTAGACTATGATCAGAATGCTCTTAAGAATGAGTTTGTATGTTTGCTTATTTGGTAGAACACTGTAAATTGCAAATATGGTAGTATTTTAGTTTCATGAACAATTAATTAAGTTATGTTTATAAAAAGTATTCCACTATACTAGTGTGTGAATTTTTAGGATTATTCCTGACTTAAGGATTTTGCTGAATTATGCAGATTATAGATTAGTTTGTCTGATTAATAACTTGTGTATGTATATTGAGATATAGCCCTATGTTTAAGCTAATAATTCCAAGATAAAATTCAATAGTTCAGAGCTTAAAAACCCTCAATGCTCAATGCATGTTGCAAAACAATAACAAAATGAGGCTTGTGAAATTGCAAAAGAAGTTAAAAATGCTATTAACCCTCAGCAAGCTGAATATTTCATTGCTGTACACAATTGTTAATCAAATAACTTGCAGGATACATTTATTGATATTTATTGACAAGCAGAGTAGAAAAAGTGTTGATCCTGATCAGCTGGCTTTGCAGAAGCCAGCTGATCTGGATCTGTAATATTTTCAAAACAGAATATATCTAGTTTTAGCATGGTTAAATAGGAAACTCAATACTAAGATCTTTTTTAACCTGGCTGAGCATCATGTAATATATAGAGGATATTCAAATGTTTTTGTTAGATATGTCTTTTATTTCACGAGTGAAGTGGACAATATTTACATTTCATGAGTGGCGAAGCCACGAATGAAATAAAATTATTGTCCACTTCATGAGTGAAATAAAAGACATATTTAACAAAAAACATTTGAATTTTCTTTTTATTATCTACGAATTTCCCATAATCTTTTAAGGTAAAGAGAAGCGAATCTTACCTTAAATTAGCTCTTTCTTTAATTAAGCTTCTAAGCGACTCTGACTTTTTGTATACATTTCCATAGAAATAGGAAACACCAATAGGAAACACCAATAGTTGTTTCCCTTAGAAAAGAAGCAGATATGCCATAAAGAGTTGCTTCCCTTAGACCATATTGAGAAAATAGAAAAAAGTAGTTCCAATCTTACGGTTTCTGTCCCGTGAAAATATCAAAATTATATTTATTTTTATATTTTCACAGCTATGAATTATATGCATTGTATTTAATCAATATTTTCCTGAATTTCATTAAATAGTAGATAATAAAAATGCATGTCTAGAATAGCAGAGGAAAATGTATAATCATTAAAGGTTACCCCACAGTGATTTTATTTGGCCATTTTTACGGCCTTATATGGGAGTCATTCCCAATCCAAAAATAGCCTTTATTTTCCAAATTTCATGTATTTTAGCACTTATTTTCCCAATTTTAATATAAAAAAAATCCAAAATGTGAAGGAAAAGGTAGCTTCCTAAAATCCCAAATAAAATCACTGCCCCATAACACTCCTAGACATGCACTTTCTGATTTGTACATCCACTGGTACATAGCTTTGGCCTAATGCCTTGTTCCCCATATATAGCTAATTGTGTTTCTATGTTTTAGTTACATTCTCAAGGAAATGATTTTCTGGTAAAGCTTATTTAGTGTGGTTTTGTAGGCTCTCTGTCTTTCATTCAGTTTTGTAGTTATGCTAACATGCTTCTGTCACTACTATCACTCCACTGAGAATGTATGAGTCATGACATGAGAACACTTGTTCTGTCTACAGTGCTTAGGAAGAGGTAACACTCCAGTCTATCTGCTCAGCTATGAGGACTAGCTAGAGACTACAGTAAAACCTGTGTTAAGCGACCACTCAAAAAGAAGACCAAAATTGGTTTTCAAGACCAATTTTCGCTTAATGCAGGTCAAAAGTATTGCAGAATGCTCTGTGAGAGCATTCTGTAATACTTTCGGCCTTTATTAAGCTACCATTTGTCTTTAAGACCTTTGTTTTGTCTTTTTTTGAGTGGCCACTTAAGATAGGTTTTACTGTAGCTCAAATTGGTTTCAAGTATGTTTTGTTTGTTTCAGTTGATAATTTATAACCATCGATGCCAAGTTAAAATATCAATCATGAAGCAATGTTTTCCAGGGTTGAAGCCAACTGATCAGGCTCCACACTGTTTTTTATCCACAACATTATGCAGCATTTTATCTGGTTCTTCACTGTTTCCCATCAGCAGGGGGAGTGCAGTGGCTCAGTGGTTGAGTGCTTGACTCGAGACTGAGGGGCCGCGTGTTCGAGCCTCACCGGTGTCACAGCGTTGTGGTCCTTGAGCAAGACACCTTTATCTTAGCTTAGTACTTGTTCAACCCAGGAAGACCCTTCCCTGTTTAACTGAAAGATCGCTGATGGGATGTAAAGAATCAAATCAAACAAAACAAATGTTTCCCATGTACCCATTTACGGGTTTCAGGTCTACAAATATTAACACTGATGTGGGGGCTGGTTTGCACTTT
This sequence comes from Loripinus fragilis, assembly GCA_964019695.1. NCBI lineage: Eukaryota > Metazoa > Mollusca > Bivalvia > Lucinida > Lucinidae > Loripinus > Loripinus fragilis. The sequence goes on along the minus strand of OZ026526.1, from coordinate 96,108,099 downwards.
TGTTATATGTATGCAACAAAACAGGTTTTCTCATGATGTGGCTCATATAAGTGTCAAGATGAGGATGATATCACTTTAAACTTTCCAAATGCCCCTCAGATATTAAGAAATGGGATTATTTTATGTATGTTCCCCTCTTATTACCCAAACAAACCTTTTGCATATAGTTTTATTGTTTCGTGTTATATAGTGCTACTAAGCCTTTTGTCAATCCTCAAAATTAATGTCCACCTCAACTTAGCCTTGGTGGAAATCACTTTTTCAGGTTTGCAAATCCTGATGTTAACCTCAAAAGAGGCAGATGCAAAAAAAAGCATGAAATTTTACCCAGCATGCATGCCATGCAAAGAGTTATAGAATATCCTCCTCTCAGACTCTAAAAATTACATGATATCACTCATTTTACTAGCAGTCATTCCATGATATATATGCATGGTATGGGGTATGGGTGGTGATGGTGTTTCTTATACTACACCAGTTTATTCCTTTTACAACCTTATACCTTAGGTGCTGGGATAAAAATTAAAATTGTATCAGGGATTAATGTAGTCCAAAATTGTAAGAAACGGTTATTTTCTTAAATTCTTATTTTTTAGAACCAGAATATGAGCCGCGACATGAGATTTCCAACAATATAGTATGTGCAACCAGCATAGTCTCAGATCAGCCTGCATACACATGCAGTCTGACCAGAGCCTTTGCTAGTCGCTTGAATACTCTAACAGTGTTAACTACTGACTGAACATCATTTGGAGTTTCTAAGCTTAAAAGGAGGCTGTACAGGCTGGTCTGAGTCTACGCTTGGTAAAATGCCACATTGTTGGAAATCACATTTCGCGGCTCAATTATGATTTTTGCATTCGATATGTGATGGACCTCATCAGGAGAAAACATGATCATGTTGCATGTGTATATAAGGGTACCTACCAGCCTGTGCATCTGTTCTGTCAGATTAATGCCTTTGTAAACTTGCTACATGCAGAATTTCAACATTCTACACAGGTTTAGATAAACAAACTTTTTTAAGCGTAAAACTGTGAATATTTTCTTACCCATCAGTTTTAACATATGTTTTGGGTGCTCAAAAGAAACATCTCATCGAGACGGTTCTTTGAGTACCCACAACATATGTTTTGGTTGAGAATACACACTCTTAACTAAATGCCTGATTCTGGCTGGTCTCTGTAGCTGAGCAGACTGGATTGAGTATTACCTGGTCACCAAGCCCGTCCAAAGATATGTTTTCTTGTAATGGGGTCTAAATGAGTACATGTACCATGTTAATAGGACCTTGGTACAGCATGAATGGGGTGGGGGGGGGGGGGCGTAAACGTGGGTATATTCTCTCATATGGGCATAAGAGAAATAATGTTTCTTGTTTTCATTATCTGCTAATTTAGGATAACAAACAGTGTAGACACTGATTATATTTCTTCTTTAGATTTGGGTTTACATAGTTTAATTGCTCTTACTTACCTCTATCTCTCAATATATGTCCCGATGAGCAAAATGTTTTAGGTCATAAAATGATGATTAGTTGCTTATCTCTTAGTTTTGGCATTATGTTTTTGCTCAACAGCATCGTCTCATGGAGAAATTTCTTTTGAGTATATTTTGGATGATAGTTAAGAAAATTGATTTTTTTATAACATTCTCATATCTAGAGATCTGATTTAGTGTGATTGAAAACCTCTACCATCCTATTGCATATAATCAGGCTCTCTCCATAGTTTCTCCTAGATATAATTTATCCATTTTCTATACTAAAGAAATAATTATTACATAGATATACTACTAAATATATGCAAATCTGATGCTCTCTCATAATTATAGTACTTCTATGGTCCCAGAATAGCCCCAGTTATGCCCCTATTCCACACAGACCACGAATCATCAAGAATTAATACATATTAGGATTCATGGAGAATTGTAAATTTTTAAACAAATTCAGGATGTTCTGCGATTCCGTAATGAAACAGGTAAGAAACAGTTACAAATATTTGTAGGATTAGGCAGGATTCGGCCTGAATCGTCACGATATTGAAACTTTTTGGTTCTGAAAGAAAGCAGAATACTACTTAAGCTGGTGGTAAAGGACGTGAGAGCTACTCTTTCCATTAGCTCACATGAACTGACCGAATTAACTCTGCCTGCTAGTTTCATCTGCAGATAACCTTTGGAAACAATTTGGACCCAGATCCAACAAAGGTCCGGCCTGATTTAGATCCAAACTGTTTGACACTGATGGTATTCCCAAACATTTTTTGATAAAATTGATTTTGAAAAAATCAGCAGATGAGGAAAAATTACCAAGCATGCAAGGAGTTCAGCTGATTCTGCTGTTTTCAAATATGTTCCCTTCATTTCCTTTTCTCAGACCATTTATCAGTTCAAAGTGTTGTAGAAGGGAGGGCCACTCTTATTGTTTTATTTAGACCAACAACAGAACATCAACTACTACATAACATCATGTCATAATTATTCACTTATGCAGTTTTTCATTTACAAATGTTTCTTCACTACAGACAGGATGCTCTGCCTCCTACAAAACTATTAATTCGACTGTCATATGCTTCTTGTCTAAACATATTTTAGAAAGTATCATAAGCTATATGATATATTTATTGTAGCTTCAATGGCTAAGTTTTGGATATAAAATTGATCGCTGCCTTTATTTTGTGAGTAGTTAGTGCAGATCTATAGCAGCATCTCAATATGGCTACTTTTAACATTTTGACTTTCTTTTCTGAGTTCACGAATAATGGTTGTTATAGTTTGTGTGTGTGTGTGGTTTGATCTCTAATCTCTGGTTTAGTACTGGTTTAACCTAGGAAGACAGAAAAATGTCCCAACATGATTGAAAAATTGTTCCCTGGGATGTAAAGCATCAACACAGTGAAACAAACACAATTTTTTTTTGAATGCCTCAACTTTTATTCTTCCGAGAAAAGCTGGTTGTCAGTTGTGATCATTAAATAAACTTACAATTTTCTTAAATAAAGCCAGATTGTTTTCAGTTACTGTTCCATAGAAAGTCAGCCCCAAAATACTGAATTAGGCAGATTATAGTATATTCTCTGATAATTTTCAGATTATCTTAACACAATTAACCATTTAACCATAAAATTATTCATTTTTGTAGGCATCCTACAAGTTCTAAAATTTGAATTTCTAAAGTCCAGGATTTGGGAAATTTTGAACTTTCACCCATGCAGTGTTTTGCTGAGATAATATTTTGTCCTGTTGTCATCTTTAATTGTAATTTGTTTAGATATCTGGCCATTACGACAGTAAGTTGCAAACTTGAGAGGGGTCTTTTATTAGAGAGAGGGGGGGGGGGGGGGGGGGGGGGGGGCTTGTGTCATAATAAACAAAACATCTTATGATTATGATGTAGCTTGAAAGATCTTGACTAGGGCTCCATCTCACAGTTTCTCTTGGGATCAAAAGTAGCCAGCTTTATACCATTTGCTCTAATATTCTAGGACTTTAGGCAATTATATGAGTGAGTCGTTATTTATGTTTGTTTTGTCAGGTTTTCCCCACGAATCTCTGGGTATCACCTGTGGTAAGCTTTCTTATTTTCCTGGTTCTCAGAGAAAAAGATGGTGTTGCTTTACTTCAGCTTAACCAAACTTCTGAGTGTAAAATGTTTATGTATAAGTTTACCTGAGTCAAATGCTCATGGGTGAGCTAATAGTATACCAATTACTCTGTTGTCCATCGTCTGTCCATTCATCAACATTTTTAAAAATTTCCTACGAAACCACTGGGCCAATTAAACTTTAATTTCTTATTGGAACTCCTAAGATTCATGGATGGGGTTAGGAAAGTTTTTTTCAAATTATCTTGGATGCATGACCAAGATGGCCGCCATGCCCATATGTGGTAAAAATCCTTCAAAAATCTTCTTCTTCTCTGGAACCCAAAGTACGATAGGACTAAAAGTCAAGGTTGACCTTTAGTCTGCAAAGTCACTCATATTGGGCTGCCATCAAAATATTTCCTCATAATTAAACCATATGGTCAACTGAAGTCAAATTTCATATGGAGCATCCTTTGGCTGCAGCAAACTAAACATATGACTATACAGTCCAGTTCATGAAACCAGAATTTTGCTATTCCTGTCTTAAAAATCTTTCTCTCCAGAACAAAAGGACCATTGGCCTTGGGTCTTAGTATCTAACATTAGGGATGCAGGCCCTACAATGTTGGTCTTATGGTAATCTTGCCCCTATCTAGTTAAAGATCTAGTCTCTTGTTTCAGGTCATAGCGCTTCACGATTTCATTGTCCTATTGTTTTCTTATCTCTCAGTCAAGCAGTCAAAACAATTGTTATGGATTCTCAAATGATCTAAATGAGCCAACACATGAGATTTTGGTACTTATCACATATGCACAAAAGCCTCCTTTAAACACTCATGCCAACTTAGTCTAAGTCATGCACCGATCCTTGAACTTTTGTCAGGGGGGTCCAGGCCAGACATTTTTTTAGTCCTCAACTTATTTTACTTTTTTACTGAGGGGGTCCAATGGTTTATTTCAAAGAAAACTATAATTTTCCAAGGTTTCAGAGGGCCCGGGTCCAACATTTTTTTTTTTTTTTTTTTTTTTTGGGGGGGGGGGGCGGGGGTCCAACTTTTTCCAGAGGGGGGTCCAAAAGCTAATTTCTATAGAAACCCATAGAACTTGTGATTTTCCAGGGGGGTCAGGACCCCCTATAAACCCATCTGGATCCACCCATGTAAGTCTTCATCTACAACCATACTTTGTGTATGCAAGCAAAGAAGGCTCGACTTACCATGAGCCTTCTTTGCTGGACAATGTGATATTACCAAAATTGTGTATGCTGGCTCAAATAATAATGAGCTGCAACATGAGATTTCCAACAATGTGGCAAAGGCTCAGATCAGATTTTCTAAGCTTAAAAGGATGCTGCACCGGCTCGTCTGAGTCTACATTTGTCAAAATGCCACATTGTTGGAGATCACATCGCAGCTCAATTAATAGTTACAACATTTGTTTTGGTTGTGAAAGAAGAGATAACTCAGAAATACATGTATGCCTTCTTGTTTCTTGTTTCAAGTCTTGGTGATGGATTCTGTTTCAGGTCTCTGTATGGACTATTGTCTATAATTATGGACTATTGTCTTTATGACTCACCAGAGGGGCTTATACTGACTGTCGGGACAGAGTGTGCATGTCTGGCTTAAAAATCTAGATCCTGCAAATTAAAATAATTCAAAAAGCTATAAGCTCAATTCATGGAACCTGATACTTTGATAGAGGGGCATATTATAGAGATTATGGTAGTTCTTTAATTTTTAGATGTGACAAGAATTTTACAATGGTAAATGAAACAACTAAAATGCGATGTATTTGAGCTTAGGGTCCACAAAAGTGAGTGGATAGAACACATTTAATAGTACATAATGAATATAGTGTCATCTGGGAATTATGCAACTTTTTGTCATTCAAGAGTTTCTTCTGTTACTTGCTTATTCTAAGTACATACAAATTAACAGCAAATCATATTCCTGTATATTCACTTTATTTAGATATGATCTTAGTTTCGCTGCCAGGGGGCACTGCCCCTTGCAAACTCAGTGTTATCTTTCACTTTTACATGTTGTTTTCGTTACAGTCACCTAAATATAATTTTGATGTGTCTAACTTAACCTGCCTAATGTGTGTCCTTTTACTTTTCAGTTCCAAAATAATGTTAAACTACCAGTCGGGAGTGCAGTGGCTCAGTGGTAGAGTGCTTGTCTTGAGACTGAGGAGTTGCGGCTTCAACTGTAATTCCTTGAGAACAACATTAGCTATGTTGACTTATGTGGACTTATGTGTCTGTATGGACTACAGCAAATCTGTATACAAGAAGTTGTAGAGTTAAAACTTGGTCTACCATTGCCTCACACCCAAAAGAGCAAATGCTCCATTTTCCATAATATTTTCAAATGTATCATATTTCAAAGGCTTCAAAAGGCATTGTTATGGAGTAAATGGTTATGTCTCTCCAGTTGCGGATTCAAGCCTCATGGGCGTCACTGCATTGTGTCCTTGAGCAAGACACATTAGTCCTGGCTTGGTACTGGTTCATCCCAGGAATACCATTCCCAACAAAACTGAAAAAATTTTTGGACTGGGACTTAAAGAATCAAATCAAACAAATAAACTATCGTCAATCATTATAAATGTGCTCCTCACTCGTTTCTTTCAACAATCTTACAGAACATTTTTATTGAGGAAATGGTAATAATTAATGATAAAATTTTATTTAAAAAATTTGTATACAGTAAAACCTCAAATATTTGAACTCTGATTTTTTCGGAATACTCGCTATAATTCGAAATAAATTTTGGATGCAGTGAATTCAGAGAATATGGCCTATTTATGTACTATTTTAATACTGTTTGATAGAAAAAAAACTGATGATAATAATCGTTTTTGGGGGTTACATATACTAATGTCTACCTCGATATAATTTGACCTTTCAATACTTTGAAATGAAAAATCTGTAGTCCCTAGGATTTCAATTTTATGAGCTTCAACTGTAATTCCTTGAGAACAACATCAAATTCCATGCTACTATTTTAAATGCTATTTATCTATAAGGAAATATTAAGACAGTAAAATTCAAGAGATATTTAACAAACCTAAAGTTATGTAGAAATTCCCTGTGACAATGGTTTATTTTGGTTAGTCATACAAAAATCTTGCTTCCTCAGTTATCTGATCAATATTGAAGCTTTGAAAATACTGTAATTGTAACCAAAACTTTGAAAATCTTTTAACCAGTACTAATGTATTGCTTGTAGTTCTCCATTGCAGTTACTAGTTTTTCATAGTGGACAAAAATGTTCTGTATTGATTTATTGTCTGTATGAAATATTGTTTATATTGACTATTTTCTGTATGGGTTATTTCTAAATGGACAATAATTTGTCTGTATAGACGTCCGACTATGTATGTATTAATTTCCATATGGACTTTATTGTATACAAGGATTATTAGCTATGTTGACTTATGTGGACTTATGTGTCTGTATGGACTACAGCAAATCTGTATACAAGAAGTTGTAGAGTTAAAACTTGGTCTACCATTGCCTCACACCCAAAAGAGCAAATGCTCCATTTTCCATAATATTTTCAAATGTATCATATTTCAAAGGCTTCAAAAGGCATTGTTATGGAGTAAATGGTTATGTCTCTCTAGGTAATAGCTGGTTGGATTGAGACTTACCTGGTGGCAAACCTCAAAGACAGGTTTTCTCGTCTGTATGTATGAATTTTTGCAAATAAAATAAGTTTAAACAAACAGAAACTGTAATTTGGCAAAGTCAAAGTAAGAAAGATGGCAAAGATCAGGACACGGTACAATCAAGTACCACATCGGACACAGGATATCACATGGGAAAGAAACAAAAATACAGTAAACATCACCAACAATAGCCAAGAGGTCAACCCTATCCCAGCAGGTGACCAAGATGCAGCAAATCTCAATTACAGGACATGTATTTAGAAAAAATATACATGAATAAAGAATGTGGTCATATCACTTTGTGACATGAAAGTATCCCCTTAATAATATCATATGACAAAAGGTATTTTCTTTTGAGATGCTTGTCCTTGACTTTTTGTAACTATACGGTAATTAAATGTTCTAAAATTTTGAACTCTTTTCTATTTCTGTATTCAAATAAAATGTTGGTTTTTGAGGCTCATCCAGGAATTCACAAAACGCTTTTCAGAATAGCAAACAGGGAAGACCCTGATCAGGCTGCTGCTTTAGAAGCAGTCTCAGTGATCTGGGTCTGCACTGTTTGTCTTGGCCTTTTTGGCATGGTGTTTGAAATTTTATAACATTTACTGCAAATTAGTTCACTATCCTACTTTACATTTTTCCATTTTTTTTTTTACAGAATGCGAGCAGTACAAGCCTTGTTTCGAAGTCTGAAGGTCCTGTGATGTTATTTGATGTGACTAACCTGACCTCAATGTGGTCTCTTGTAACAGAAGGTGGTGGTTTCAACATTAGTGATATTGTAGCCTTTGTTAAAGAAAATATTGGCACATTCGTATCTGTAAGTACTTCAATAATTGTTTTGCACATGTTTCATTACAAGAACGTCTGTGAAGTTTGGTTAGCCTTTTAAAAATCATATGCAAAAATAGTGAGTATGATCAGAAAATGCCACAATCACAAACTGCAGACAACCCCCAAGGCACCGCGAAGAAGAGCAACTCAACCATCACGAGACACCAGGGAGACAAATTAAGCAAAGCAACCAGCTCTCTCTTCCCCATCAAGATGATTGCAATACTAGAATGGACATAAAGTAAGGTACAACAAAACATAGAACAATTTCAGACTCCCGCAATAAGAGTAACAATAAACAAAAAGTCAACAACTATAACATAGTCAGCTTATACAAGCACACTATGAGCAAAACCATGTTGAAGGGTTGAGAATCATAATGACTAAAACACTCTTTATGGTCTGTAAGACTATGGTAATTGATGGGCAGTATTTAGGATGAATACTGTACTTCAATTGCTGATCATAATTTAGCATGCAAAACGACTTATGTAGCGGTTTATTAAAGTACTTTAAAATTGGATGCTAGCTAGATGTACATGATTGATGTTTAGATTGGACACAATTCAAATCAGTATTTACATTTGGAAATATTCAATAATAAGATCATATGATGGTTAATGTCAAATGCGCAGGTGGTTCTACATGTAAGAGTACCTATTTCCTCGTAGACCTTTATTCTGCATGCGCAGTTCTATGTAAGATAATCTATGGGCCTGAGTGGTGTAGGGGTAGTAGGTTCGATCCACTGGCTTCACAAGCCCCTAGATGGTATTCCAGGTTGAAACTCAGTCCTCACAGCAACTAGCTGTTGTCGGGATATAGCTTCAAAACTATAACTGCAGGACCATAGTAGAATGACAATGATGTACATTTATGCTTACGTTGGAATAGTGCCCAGTCACTTGTTGTATTATACATGAATCTTATGATTGCATATTCGGTCCAGATGGATCAGGTGATGGAAAGTTTCGATAGTGGGCACACGTTTTCGATTGTTCACATCGCAGATGCTTAGTAATTATTCAGTGCAATCATCAGAATCTTGTCATAATATTTGGGCTTATTATACAGATTTAGTAACGGTTAATGTTTTGGAATGAAAACATATTTCCATTTTCACTATATATACTGCCGGGTACGACCATGTCTTGAGAAGAGATCAGATTTGGTTTTAGATTAGATCAGATTAGGTTACATTTGATTTTGATGAAGAAACCAGTGCATTTTCTGTGATTATTGTGAGCTGCTCAGTTGAGCACGCTTCAGTCTTGAATTATACTTATGTTACATTATAATATACCACTATACGATCATGAACTAAGACAACTGTGTTTAGTTTCCTTCATTTAATTACGTTATACAACAACAGAACCACGGCCTTAGAATGGACAGCAGCCTAAGCCACTGGGGGTCTTAAATGCATTTTACTGGTACCAAATGCCTTTTTAAGGAGAATTTTTTTCTCTCCTGAATATATGAATGTAAACACAAGATTTTTTAAACATATAATTTACCTCTAAATATGAAACGACATAAGTGATTTTCTGAAAGTGAGCTTTTGGCTAAATTACTAAATTTACATTATGCCATTATGATTAATTTCCATGAAAAAGAGGTAATATCATTATCATGAATCTATAATTAATTCAAATATGAGGGGTTTTGAAAAGCTGAGTGTCACCCAAAAAAAATCATAAAAAAAATCTGAATTTATGCCAACATGCTGCTATGTATGCCATGTCATTTTCGAGTCAAATTTAACCGTTTCTCAGCAAGCCACATGCTGATTTTTGAAATTCTGAAAATTTATATCTATAAGTAACTTTCATATTTATGAAAGCTTATATTAAACATACACTTTCGATTTACAAAGTTAGAAAGTTATACAAGGTTTATGATGTAGAATTATGTCCCCCTCCCCCCAATCTCTCTCGGACTGTTGGGGACATATTGTTTTTGGGGTGTGGATCCTGTCAGTATCAGCCTAGGTGTAGCTTTTTGCGCGATAACATTTGAGCCGTGACATGTGATTTCTGACAATGTGGCATTTTGACAAGTGTAGACTTAGACGAGCCTGTGCAGCCTCCTTTTAAGCTTAGAAACTCCAAATGATGTTCAGTCAGAAGCTTAAATACTCATATAATGTTCAAGCGACTAGCAAAGGCTCTGAGCAGACTGCGCTTATGCGCAGGCTGGTCTGAGGCTTTGCTGGTCGCACATACCACATGGTTGGAAATCTCATGCCGCGGCTCATTTGAACTGTTGGATATATTTGGACTAAACTTACACAGATGCTTATTTGGGACAACCAAAAGGTATTGTTAGATTTTCATGGACCTTGACCTAATTTTCAAGGTCACCAGGATCATATAAATATGAAAAAGTGTTGGTGTAGCTTTTTTGTCTGCACTCTTACTTTTGGATTGTTGGATGGGTTTTGACCAACTTGCGCAGATACTTACTTGAGACAGTCAAGCAGAATGATTAGATTTTCACGACCTTTACCTAATTTTCAAGGTCACCAGGATCATACAACTTTATGAAAAGGCCTGGGCCTGCACTCTTTCTTCTGAATCAATCGCCAGATTTTGAAAATGGCATAATTACATCATTTGGAGGATCTTAATAAATGGTTAGATTTTGGTGACCTTGATCTAATTTTCAAGGTCATCAGGTTCATATCCTTCTCTGAACTCTATCTTCTTAACCAATAGAAAGATTTTGACCAAACTGTCACAGATACATCATTTGGAAGGCCTTAATAAATGGTTAGATTTTGGTGATATTGATCTAATTTTCAAAGTTTCCTGGGTCAATAGCTCTATGAAGTGGGTGGGGGAAATATGTTTTCTTCTGAAACTCCATCTAAGTTTACTACACATGCTGTTTTAAAGACTACATATATTGCCTTAGCCCTAGGTTGTATCAGTCGAGACAGAAAATAGATGCATCTTTCAAACAAACAAAACTCACTAGAGAGATACATTGAAAGTGTAAGTATTTTTCTCCTAACATTTTTATTGTCTATTTCAACGTATTGTAGGGTTGGCCTGATCTTAGTCATGGGGTGATCCAGAGGGCAGGGGGTCCAGACCCCCCCCTGAAAAATCACAAAGCTATATGGTTTCTTAGCAAAACTGGTCTTGATCCCCTAAAAAATCACAAAGCTACCAAGCCAGCATATAATGTTGGGGCATCATTGGCCCACCAGCGAAAGGCTATTTTAATGGCATTTGGCTGGTAGGCCGATGATTGCCGGCTTATAGTGGTATTTGGATCCTCTATCCCCTCATCAACTAAAAAACACCTTTGTCAGAGACTTTTGAACCCCCTCTGACAAAACTTTCTGGATCTGTGCATGCTAGTGACATACACAAAAAACAGTTTTAGCATGATGAGGCTTATTTTATCTTATCTCTTGTGTTCACAGGTTTTGGAATCAATCTGGCTGGTGGTAAAGAGCAACATGAACCTTGTAATAACTGTATTGACATCTACTCTGTCTCTGGTGTTTGGTGGAGGCACGGCACTACTCAACTTTGTTATCTCATCTGTAAGTTAAACAAAGACATGTTATAACGTGGTTGATGGTAAAAGTAATATGAATCTTGTTTGATAACTGTGTTGACATCAACTGGATTTTGTTGGGAGGCAGGGCTACAACTCCTCATCTTTGTCATCTCATCCCTAACTTAAACAAAGACACATTTTAAAAATGTATAATCCAGTTAAAGTTAAAGAGTAATAGAAGCCGCGACATGAGATTTCCAACAATGTGGAATGTGCATCCAGCAAAGGCTCAGACCAGCCTGCGCATAAGCGCAGTCTGATCAGAGCCTTTGCTAGTCACTTGAATATTCTATGACTGTTGAGCTACTTACTGAACATAATTTCAAGTTTCTAAGCTGAAAAGGGGCGTGCACAGGCTTGTCTGAGTCTACACTTGTCAAAATGCCACATTGTTGGAAATCACATGCGATGGCTCACATTTTAAAAATGTATAATCTGGTTGAAGTTAAAGAGTAATATGAATTCCATGATAGCTGTAACAATGTATTGATCTATATTTTATCCACTGCTGTCTGGCAGAGGCATGGCACCACTCAACTTTGTCATCTCACTGATATTTTACTAGAAATGTTAATTTTTTTTTAATTTAATGTGGTCTGAATAAATGTTCTGGCACTTTAATTCTTTGCCTGCTGGTGCTGTCTGCTGATAACCTTTGCAAACAGTTTGGACCCAGGTCAGACCCAAGATCTGGATCCAAACTGTTTGACACTGTAATGGTATTCCTGAAAGAATTTTTTGAAATTGTTGATTTTGAAAAAACCAGCAGATGACTAAAAAACATGAAAAGTTACCCAATAGGCAAAGAGTTAATGAAAACTTTCTAAACACACCTTGTAGATGTAAAAACTTTTTTTTTTGTTATATTTTTCACTTTTTGGGAGAATAAAACCCTAAACAATTCAAATTAACTCACAAGTTTAGATACACAAAAAATTTCAGCATAAAATTGTAAATATTTTCTTACCCATCAATTTTAACATATGTTTTGGGTGCTCAAAAGAATCGTCTCATGGAGAGGGACCTTTTGGAGTACCCACAACATATGTTTTGATTGAGAAATAAGAAAATTAAATTTTCGTTACACACTCTTAACTAAAGTCCTGGTAACTGTTATGTTCTGTTTTAGGCTATCTTCCTGACTACTCTGTTCTACCTGTTAGCCTCTAGTGGTGACCAGTATAAGCCTATAGAGTGGGTCACTGGGATGAGTCCAACCACCGGTGGTAATACCTTCGGACAAGCTGTTCAGGATGCTGTAGGGTAAATATTTTCTGCTGTCATTTATGATTATTATAGTTCTATACCCTAGCAAACCCTAGCAAACATACTGTCTTGTTCCGCCATCGGCTGACCAGTGAATTGAATTTGTGACTGTAAGTCTGACAATGTACCTCCTTAAATGAAAATTTTGAATACAGTATCTCCTTTATATAGTAAAGTAAAGGTTTTAGCTGGAATTATATCCTAATGAGCGAGTCCATGACAAATTGTAATTATGGCATATGGCGATCTATTGGGGCTAATTGTTGTCTGAGCCTTTATTCATTTTAATACTTTGTGTTTGCAGGCAATAAAAGGGCTACTAAGACTGTCCATACATCCAGAGGCTTGTTTGAGTCTTTCCTGGATGCTTAAGTGATACAGACTAAGATCTAATCTCTATCATGTTGAAGGAAGATGTAAATAGCTGAAGAAGGCCATACGCCACATGTATTAGTTTTTATTGTTCGTGTTGATGCTTTACATTCTGGTCATTATTAGACATTTTGGAACGATTCCCTGTATCATGGGTTGAACCAGTGTGAAACAGTTAAAGTGCCCTGCTCAAGATCACTGGGCCACTCTACCACTGAGCCACTCTACCACTGAGCCACTGCGCTCCTCCAAAAGTTACTTGAATAGAGTGAACTATTAATATTGTATCTCTTTATCTATTTTAGAGGTGTGTTTATGGCTTCACTCAAGATGGCAGCCTTCTATGGTCTCTATACATGGTTGACACACACAATGTTTGGTGTGAATATTGTGTTTATACCCTCAGGTAAAGGACAGTTATTACAGTTATTGTAACTCTTCTTTAATAATTGAGCCGCGACATGAGATTCCAACAATGTGGTGTATGCGACTAGGAAAGGCTCAGACCAGCCTGCGCATACATGCAGTCTGATTAGAGCCATTGCTAGTCACTTGAATTATTTATGAGCGTTAAGCTACTTACCGAACATCATTTGGAGTTTCTAAGCTTAAAAGGAGGCTGCACAGGCTGGTCAGAGTCTATTCATGTCAAAATGCCACATTGTTGGAAATCTCGTGTCACAGCTCCATTGTTATCATGTGGAATATTTTAAACTCTCCTCCCCTATATTTATCCTGTTAATCTACAGAGTACCAGTTGTAAGCATGTGTTTTCAATCTGAATGGAAAACAGTGTGGATCCTGATCAGATGGCTTCACCAGAAGCCGGCTGATCTGGATCTACAGTGTTTTTAAAAAAGGATAAATCCAGGTTTAAAAAAAGCAAAAGAAAGCAAAAAAAAAAAAAAAAAAAATCCTGGTACAGCAGGACAAAGTTACATACTGGAAAAGTTTGGATTGATTGAAATGATAAGGTTAGTGATAACCTAGATATGAGATATGGGGTGGACTGACAAAACCTTTGCCAAACTATAAGGATATGAGGCCATCAGACTTTTGATTAACATGCAGGTGAAAGGGCATCATCCACATCGGTGGGCCCCCTTCCAGGTAACTGGCTAGCTGCACACATAGCAGATCTCACACCTGATCTCCAGATGCTTCTTTCTTGAGGGTCAACTGTTGTTAGCTTCCACTCACAGCAGTCTTTCTCCGTCAGTTTCTTCCATGTAAGCTTGAGCCTCCTTGTCCCACGCCTAGAAATGCTTAGAATTTGTTGGTTTGCCTCTTCCTTGTATAGAAAGGTAGGTAGGCTGCTTGATTTTGGATATGAATTATGGTACCATGTACTTCACCAAAGTATTTGGACAGATAGATCTGATACCCAGGTCACACATTCACGGATCTCATCGCCAGTTCCACAACGGATTAAATCTCACGGATGACCCAGGAAATGCAAATTTCCGTAGTCTGATACAGATGCACTATATACGGATGATTAAGTACTACTACGTATGATTACGGATGCAATACGGAAAGGGGGGGGGGGGGGGGGGGGGTGAACAACACAGGCGCAGACCAGCCTGCGCATACGCGCAGTCTGATCAGCGCCTTTGTTATTCCCTTTTTAGAAAGTATCATATCTAGACTTTCTGCAGCAAAATTACAATTTTCATGCTAGTCTTAATAGTTAAGCAGACTGGTTTGAGTGTCGCTTTTGTCGGAAACCACCAGAGACAGGTTTTCTCATGACAAGGCCCAAATGATCAAATGGACATGGTAAATATGCTGAAATTCCATGAGATATGTGTCATCTGTTTTTAACTCAGCTAAAATTCTTTCTTTTTAGCTCTTGCTGCTATATTTGCCGCAATACCGTTCGTTGGAACATACCTAGCAGCAATACCAGCTGTCTTGGAGTTGTGGCTCGTTCAAGACAGGTTCTTTCTTGCCATTTTACTGCTGGTCTGTCATTTTATACCAGTCTATGTTGTAGATACAGCAATATACAGTGAGATTAAAGGGTATGTAAATTGATAGGAATAGTATATCTACCTTAGATATTTGAAGAAAAAAATCAGTACAGTAAAACCTGTCTAAAATGGCCACTCTCAAAAAGACAAAAAAAAGGTCTTCAAGACCAATTATCGCTTAATGCAGGTCAAAAGTATTGCAGAATGCTCCAAGGGGAGCATTCTGCAATACTTTCGACCTTCATTAAGCTACCATTTGTCATTAAGACCTTTGCTTTGTCTATTTTTGAGTGGCCGCTTAAGACAGGTTTTACTGTACTTTTATGTTATTAATCAAGTGATTTCCTATTGACAGAGTTACAGGTCAGAGGTCAGCTGTATTGGCCCTAGGCCTCTTTGGCCTAGGCCAATATAGCTGACCTCGGACCTGTAACTGGGCCAATACAAAATCACTTGATTAATAACATTGTTAATAATTAACTTCATGCGCTTATTATATAGCACTTTTACACTGATTTGACCTCAGCTTAATACAGGTGACCTCAGCTTAATACAGGTGACCTGACCCCAATACTGTTGATCTCAAGCCAATATTGATTTACCTTTGATCATTACAATGTAGTTAAGTAATAAAACTCAAGAAATATTTTTCACAAACTAGTTTCAGATTTATTCCTTCGTCAGTGTTCAAAATAATTGATTGCTTTCTGGAATATTTGGACACTTCATCTCCTCACTTTACCCTAAAATTTCATAAAGCTCATTTTACAACCTGTTGATGTTAGGATTACCATCACTCGGTATAATGCCAGACTCATGACCAAGTCTTTGAGTTTCCGACAACATGAGATTCAAACCAGCCTGCTCAGCTACAAAGAATAGCTAGAAAATTGAAATTTCACTTGTATAAAGTCTAGATTTGATACTTTCCAATAAGTGAATATCAAAGGTGCTGATCAGACTGCATGTACGTACGTGCAGGCTGGTCTGCGTCTTTGTTGTTTGCAAACCCCTAAGACAGGTTTTCTCACATCAAGGCCCAAGTGGTTCTTGGTTTGAATCCCCACAGCAAACGGGTCTTATGGCTGTCCCATTTTTCACTATTAGGCACAACTTTTCATCCCAAATATTTGAAGGAATAAAAAATATACTGACAGGGTGTATGCAAGTAGTGCCAACCCAAATCAACCTGCTCTCAACCTGTTGTTAACTGATCAGGAATTACACAATTGCCATTCCCATACTTTATTTTACACACCTCGTGAAGTTGTTTAATTTGATGCTTTACGCCACAGTCAACAATTGTTCAGTCATGTTGGGACATTTTTCTAGGTTAAAACAGTACTAAGTAATGACGATTAAGTCAGTGGGATGTATGGTGAGAGTTATTAACACAGATTCAATGTGTTTGACATTTGTTGTCAAATTTTATGTAAGTAAGTGTTCACTGCGAATCAGAATCTAATGCTGTGAGCTTTGAGGGCAGTAATATATGTTAACCCTCAAAAACTCCTATGATTGAATGCAGGCCTTCAGATAACTGTCATTATTTTATTTTTTTTCTCCATCAAAACATATGTTGTGGGTACTCAAAAGAACCGTCTCAATGAGACGGTTCTTTTGAACACCCAAAACACATGTTTCAACTAATGGATAAGAAAAAAATCACAATTTTACACTCAAAAAGTTACACCCAAAATATTTGCTAGTCTGGGCCTGTGTTCAATGACATTATTACTGACTTTTCTACTGATCATATCCATTTGATATTGACAGCCTACAGTGGTAAGTTTACTGTTATGGTTCTGTTTCTGTTACTAGTTATCCTGTTTACTCTGAAACTTGTTTTTGGTTTCAGCTTAACTGAGCCAAAGATTCAAGGTGTGCTATTGTGATCCTTGGATGTCTGTTGTGTGTCATGCATCGTCAACAATTACTTCAAAGGACATCTCCTCCAAAACTACATTATCATGTACGTGTGAAAATCATTTCACATTTGTTAGGTTTTTAGAGAAACTGTGTGTTGCACAGATTTAAAGTATCCATGCATTGCACAGCTTTTCAAACTACAAAAATCTGAATTTATTTACCAAAACAAGTTACAAAATGTCATCTGACTTTAGGCCACCATAGCCGAAGGCTCAAGGTGAGCTATTGTGATCAGTCTTTGTCTGTCGTGCATTGTGCATAATTTTTCCTTTAAACGACATCTCCTCCTTAACTAATGGTCCAAATAAAAAATAATTTCACATGAATGTTAGCCATAATGCCCTCTACCAAAATTGCACAAACGGTTCCGCTCTGCTGAACAAAATGTCTGCCACAGCTAAGAATAGAAATTTTTTTCAACAACATCTCCTGAACAACTGGCCCGAATTTAAAATAATTTCAAATGAATGCTCCCCATAATGTCCACTACAGAAATTGCACAAATGGTTCCGCTCCCTCAAATAAAATGACCACCAGATCTAAAAATAGAAATACCTTTAAGTGACATCTCCTCCTTAACCACTGGTTCAAATCAAAAATAATTTCACAGAAATGTTCCTCATAATGCCCTTTACCAAAATTGCATAAATGATTCTGCTAAGCCAAACAAAATTGCCACCAGAAATGTAGATAAGAAATTATCTTTAAACAACACCTTCTATGCCACTGCTCCATGTTTGAAAAAAATCTAAGAAATGCTTCTCATAATGCCCTTTAGTAAAATTGCAGTGACGGTTTTGCTCAGCCAAACAAAAGGGATACCAGAGCTTTTACAGTAGATAAGAAATATCTTTAAACAAAATCTCCTTCTGAACCATAATGCCCTCTCCTAAAACTCAGGGCTCAGGTGAGCAATCCAGGACCCTAGGTTTCTCTTGTTCATGAAACATTTAAAAATAGAACAAATTTATTATATAGTACAATTCCTAATATGTTTATGGCAAATAGCCTGATCATGATTTAAGGTCTTTGCTCAGTTCTGTCCATCCGAATAATTAGGGTAGATACAGTAATTGTTTAGACTTCTACCTTACGGGACATCTAATTTTAATAAAACCTCAATAATTCAAACTCAATTAGCTTGAATACCCGCTTGATTCAAATTAGATATGGAGTACATTAGATCTGAACCAGAGGCCCTATTTATAAACTATTTTCATTATTACTTAATATCAATAATGTGTTATGAATACTTAAAAGAACCGTCTCTGTGAGATGGTTGTTTTAAGTATCCATAACACATCTTTTGATAGTATAAGGAAAATAATGAATGTTTTGATTATATATTAATTCAGATTATCACTCGTGATAATCCATTTTATTTCGGGGCTGACATTGTGTTTGCCGTGATGTGGTTTTGGTTTCTGTCATATGCAATTTGGAATAATTTACGTATTTGTACCTTTATTTTGCGGAAGGTTAACTTGCTTCCGCATTTATCATTATTCTGATTCAACAGACGCTTGCACTGCCGTCGAAATCGATGATGCTTGCGTCAGAATGACATGAATCAAAACCGCATCACACAGGCGCTTCGATCAACAAATTCCTTGCGCATAGTTCTGCGCATCTTCCTTTTCCGTTCGGTCGCTGGATGATGAAGTTTCTAATTATCTGCGAAACACATTACAATTCTTGTTAGTTAATTTGAACTACTGACAGTTCGAAGTGAAAATTCTGGTCCCACGGTCTTTGTGTCAACGTGAGTCAGCTTAATGACTTTTAAACTGTCTGTCCAAATGTCAGGACAAATATGTTAATTGCTTTGACTTCTTTTTCAGGGGACATCCATATATGACGGGCCTTGCAATAGCTGGTGGCATGTACTGGCTGGGACTAGAAGGGGCCATCTTCGGCCCCATCATTCTCTGCTGTCTGATAGTGTTTGTCAATGTCTATACTACAATGATTAAGCCTGAGTCTCCTTCTTTTCAAAGGTATTTGTCTTGAAATTGTTTAATTAACGCTTTATTTATTTTACAAACATAGGTCCAGTAAATAAAATGAATATTGGGTGATAACTATCAATATTTTCTTAACCATCAGTTTTAAAAATTTGTTTTGGTGTGCTCAAAAGAACTGTCTCACTGAGATGGTTCTTTTGAGTACCCATAACATATGTAATAATGTGGTTAAGATATAAGAAAAAAAATTATGGGATCTTATCTAAAGGCCTGTACAAGAATTTAGTAATTGGATTGTTATGTTCGAATCAAAATAATTTTATGTCAGACAGCTGCAGGAGAAATACCTAGCAGCAAACAAGAGGCTTTATATGGCCTTCGTGGACCTAGAGAAAGCATTTGAACGTGTCCCTTGGAAGGTTATCTGGTGGGCCCTGAGAAAGCTAGGTGTTGAGGAATGGATTGTCGAATTAGTCCAGGGAATGTACGCTAATGCGCGAAGCCGGGTTCGTGTTGGCGAGGGTTTCAGCAAAGAGTTTGAGGTGAAGGTGGGAGTCCACCAGGGATCCATACTCAGTCCCTTGCTCTTCATCATTGTGCTGGAGGCCTTGTCACGTGAGTTTCGGGCTGGTGTTCCCTGGGAGGACCTATATGCGGATGATCTTGTCATCATTGCTGACTCTCTAGAGGAATGTGTCCGGAGGCTCTTGATATGGAAAGATGCCATGGAGAAGAAAGGGTTGAGGGTAAATGCAGGAAAGACAAAGGTCATGATCTGTGGTACAGGACTGGACCTCTTGCAGAGTTCAGGCAAATACCCATGCACTGTGTCGTACAGGAGTAGGCAACAACAGCATCTACTACAATGGCTGCAAACTTTGGGTGCATAAGAAATGAAGTGGACTACAACGACTGACACCAAATCCTGATTATAGGTGTGCATGGGAAATGCTCGACCTATTGATGGCAGGCCACAGAATGAAGTCCAGGTCTGACCTGATAAGCTGGAGGTGGTAGCTTCCTTCTGCTACCTGGGTGACATGCTTTCTGCTGGTGGAGGCTGTGAAATAGCGGTCACTACTCATGTGAAAACGGCCTGGAAGAAGTTCAGGGAGCTACTACCAGTTCTCACATCCCGCCACCTCTCTTACAAGACACATGGCCATGTATACAGCTCTTGCGTGCGGAGCGCCATGCTCCATGCCAGTGAAACTTGGCCACTGTCCAAGACGAACCTGCAGCGCAATGATAGGGCCATGATCAGACAGATTTGCAGTATCAAGCCAGAGGATGTGGCCACGGTAAGGTCAAGCGAATTACTGGCAAAGCTTGAGCTTTAGGACCTCAACCTCATTTTGAGAGAGAGAAGGCTTCGCTGGTTTGGGCATGTGGAGCGTTCTAGTGGTGCAATCAGAACAGCATGTGATATACAGATTTATGGCAGGCGGGGGCAGGGAGGCCCAAGCTAACATGGAAGAAACTGATGGAGAGAGACTGCCGTGAGTGGAAGCTCACGACAGTTGACCCTCAAGAAAGGAGCACCTGGAGATCAGGTGTGAGATCTGCTATGTGTGCAGCTAGCCAGTTACCTGGAAAGGGGCCCACTGATGTGGATGATGCCCCTGCACCTGCACGTTAATCAAAAATCCGATTATGATATGATGATATGATTCACTGAATAATTTCCAGTTTTCATTTGTCAAACATGTGGTCCTCAAAATTGATTCAGAATGGCACACCATGTTTTAGTTATGGTTTTTGCTGTGTTCCCGTTTGGGCTCTTAAACTAGGAAAAGATACTGTTTTCCTGAGCTTTTTCATTGCTCTCTCAAATAATTTGAGCCACGACATGAGATTTCCAACAATGCGGTTTGTGGGACCAGCAAGTCCTCAGATCGGCCTGGGCATACACGCAGCCTTTGCTAGTCACTTGAACATTCTATGACTGTTAAAGTACTGGCTGAACATCATTTGGAGTTTCTGAGCTTAAAAGGAGGCTGCACGTCTCAGTGTACACTTGTCAAAATGCCACGTTGTTGGAAATCTCATGCCGCGGCTTAAATATTAATGCTTGAAAGAACATCTTTGATCCCAATATTAATAATGAAATTACACCACTTGATTGACTGGAAATCTGATGCATATTTAGTGTAAACAACCCATAAAGTACTCAGTGAGTGCTTAGAAGAGCATTATAATGTTGAATATAGTATACACAGAACTAAAAATGTCGGATGGTGTATCGCTGCTTTCATAATCTTCTGCCATTCCCCTTGAAGCACAATACTAAGTTCCTGGAGAAAAACAAGGGTTCCTTTATTTTTGGTTCTGTGTATATATAGTGACATTATATGACAAAAAAATAAATTGTTGATGTTCCTTCCTCTTCTATTTCAGATCTCACAGCGTCATGTGATCTGTTGCTATGCAATGTACGTGAACTCCCCATCTCCACATCTGATTTCCTTCGTGGCATTATATGGTTGCTGTTGTCTAATAGGTGCTTAATTCTTTTTAGTTCACATTAAACTAGATATAACATTTGCCTCTATATATGCCTTAGAAACAGAATTGGCAATCAAATGTTAGGTTTATTTATCCATATTAGTCAACACTTGAGATTTAATGATTGCCAATATCCGTTGCAGATATATTTTGATGTAAAAATACTTGTTGCTTTTAAAGTGCTTTTATCATAAGTATCAAACATATGGGCCTCCACACGACAAAACCTGTCCACGGGGTTTTTGACAAAGCAAAACTCAAACCAGTCTCCTCAGCTACAGACTAGCTAGAAAATTGAAAATTGAAAATTTACTTGTAGCAAAATAAGTTATGATACTTTCCAATAAGCGAATAACAATGACGCAGATCAGACTCTGTGGATGTGCAGGCTGGTCTGCGCCTTTGTTGTTAGCGAACCCCCCAAGACAGGTTTTCTCGTGTCGAGGCCCATATGTAGTAAACAGTGTAGACCCAGATCATCTGGCTTCATCAGAAGCTAAATAACCAGGATCCACACTATTTCATCCACAGCATCAACAGATGTGAGTCTGACTGCAGATCCAGGGGTCACGAGTTCGATCCCGGCCAGGTCCTATACTTTTGTGGAGATTGATCATGAAATAATTTCTACGGTCATTCTCCTGCCTTCCGCTGAATCATTCAAGAAGGGTTGTCTTCAGTTACAAGCGAAAGTATGTGCACGATGTACTGGTTAACTGCTTTTTCAAGCTTGCCCAGGGAAAAGTGTGGTTAGGTGAACGGACCGTCTCGCCATGACCATAGCTGTTGACTTGGGACGTAAAGCAAAAGAAAACCAAAACAAATCCTATCATCCACAGGATGAATCCATATTTATAATTGAAAACAGTGTCGATGTTCATCAGAAACCAGCTGATTTGAATCTATACTGTTTTCAAATATGTTATAAATTTTGAAAAAAGCAATGCACAGGGAGCACTTATGGAGAATATGGTACTTGCTTACGGAAGATATTCTAAAATTTATTTCTAAAACTAGTCACTTGCAAGAGGTGTTGGCAAGCAGTGCAGACCCAGATCAGACTGTTTGCTATTCTGACAAGTATTTTGTGAGTCCTAGCCCTAATAACCAACATTTATTTTGAGGGCAGAAAGAGAAAAGTGTTGGTGATTTTAGAACAGTTACTTTAGCTATGGTTTATCTATGTCAAGTCTAGGTTAACCTCTATATATCACCAATTTGATTCCTTTCTTTCCCTGTATAAAACATATCCTGGCCTCGAGGTTATAAAACTTGAGTACAGTCTCAGACTCAAAATAGAGCTCAATGATTGGCTGCTTGTCCGCAAGCAGCCAATCATTGTGCTTTATTTTGAGTCTGAGAATGAACTCAAGTTTTATAACCTTGAGGCCTGATTGCCATGCAAATGTTTGCCTAAGGATGTATATGAGATTATTTCATATCTTTGAAAACAGGGTATTTTCATTTTCTGTTGATTCATTATTCTGTTGTTATTTAAAGAATTCCTTAATTTTGTATTTTGAATGTGAATTCCATGAGTGTCCATTTTTAATTTTTCATGGTATAGTGATCCATTTTACTATTCAATAGTATAGTTTTCCATATATTACAGTGACTGAAAACTCAATTTGTCAGCTAGAGAGGTATAAGTAACGTGTCTGACCGCAGATATGTGTCTGACTGCAGATCCAGGGGTTGCTAGTTCAATCCTGGCCTGGTCCAATACTTTTGTGGAGATTGATCATGAAATAATTTCTACTGCCATTCTGCTCGCTTCTGTCGATTTAAGAAGGATTGTTGTCAGTTACAAGCGGAAGTATGTGCAAGAAGTACTGGTTAACCACTTAGTCAAGCTTGCCCAGGAAAAAGTGTGGTTAGGTGAACTGACCGTCCCGACATGACAATAGCTGTTGACTGGGACGTAAATAATTAAACCAAAATTATAAGTAACATCACAATTATTTGAATTTTGTGTTTTTTAAAACCCTTAAGGGGTTAAGTATATTGGTAAACAGGGGCAAGTTCACTCTATGTATTGCTAAACCGCTATAGCTGAAAATTGTACAGATAAAAACAATCATTTTCCCTCATTACCCCGTGCAAGTTGCTTGACAAAACTATTGGATAAAGTAACAATATTTCACTGCTGGTTCCATTCACTGTTATATAGGTCACTGATAGTTTAGTGTTCCACTTTAAAATTTAATGGTATAATATTTTCTTTTTAATATTAATTTAGTGTTGATTGTTTATAAATTGTTAAACCACGTCATGAGAAAGATGTATAACTCTGAAATTTTCAGCCTTTTTCTTGTTTTCCCTAATAAGTATGGCTGCTTTTAAAAGCACCCAACGAGAAGTTCAAGGGCTCATCTGAGCATGAAATTTATCCTGTTCATAAATGTTTAAATGCCAACAGTTGTTGGAATTTTAACATTTATTAGCAGGATAAATACAACATCTGAGAGTTTTAGCAATGAATAATTATTTTTCAGCTTTTCAGTTTAAGCAAGTAGTTGAAACTTCATACTCAGCTGAGTTGAGCATGAAAAAGATTTTATAACCGAGGGGTTAAAAACTTCATACTCAACTGAGTTGAGCATGAAAAAGGTTTTATAACCAAGGGGTTAAAAACTTCATACTCAGCTGAGTTGTACATGAAATGTTCTATAACAGAGGTTCTATAATAGAGGGGTTAAAAACTTTATACTCGATTCAGTTGTGCATGAAAAGTTCTACAACTTAAGGGCCAGTACTGGTCACAAACCCCAGGGACATGTTTTAAGTTTCTCATGATGTGGCTCATATTTGTCCCTATCACACTCAGAATGGCTAAATCTCTAAAGTATTTTGGCCTCTCTGAGTGTAATATTAGAGTTAAAGGCATAGTGCTCATTGTTAGATATAAAATAGTGCAATAATGCTGTAAATATTTATTAATCTGTGTATTGTTCCAGTTCTCAAACTTTTGTCAGCTTCATGAAGTTGTTGTGTCAGTGTAAAGTATTGTATTCAACCTGAACACTCTCTGCTGAGATAGCCCTCTCATATTTTATAAAATGTTTAATGGCAGGAGGCAAATTTGGGTGGGGGTTGGGGCTTTTTATACCCCCCCCCCCCCCCCCCCCCCCCCCCCCCCCCCCCCCCGCAAAACTTTGTTTGTGGAGGGTATACTGTTTTCACATTGTCCATCTGTATGTGCGTCCGTACGTACGTCCGTAACGTTTTCTTTCCTTAATATCTTGAAGAATCATCGCTGGATTTTCATCAAACCTTGCAAACATGTTCATATATGCAAGACCAATACTTTAGACAAAAAAAGTAAGGGTTAGGGGCCAATTCTATTAGAGTTATTTCCCTTTGTAGTTCTAAATGGCTTTTAATATATGGTTTTATGCTTATTCTATTATAGGCCATACACGGGCCGATCAACTCCTACCACAGCTTTTGATGAACAATTTGATACTTTTCCTATACAATGTAGACACATTGAACATATGCATGAAGGAGTTTGGTTGAGAAAAATAATTTTTGACAAAATGACAGCTGTGAGAACTTAGACAATTTTTCCCTAGTAAGGTGTTTGTATAAGCATAGATGGTGCCTTCATGGGCCGATCAACTCCTACCACAGCTTTTGATGGAGCAATTTGATACTTTGCCTATACTATGTAGACACATTGAACATATGCATGAAGGAGTTTGGTTTAGAAAAAAAATATTTTTGACAAAATGACAGCTGTGAGAACTTAGACAATTTTTCCCTAATAAGACTTTTGTATATACATAGATGGTGCCTTCATGGGCTGATCAACTCCTACTACAGCTTTTGATGAAACAGTTTGATACTTTGCCTATACAATGTAGACACATTGAACATATGCATGGAGAAGTTTGGTTTAGAAAAAATATTTTTTATCAAAATGACAGCTGTGAGAACTTAGACAATTTTTCCCTTATATGGCTTTTGTATAGTGTGTTTATGGGCCGATCAACTCCTACCACAGCTTTTGATGGAGCAATTTGATACTTTGCCTATACAATGAAGACACATTGAACATTTGAATGAAGGAGTTTATTATTTTTGTTTGTTTGCACAGATTCTACTGAAATCTTTTTTCAAAACTAAGGTTAGCGGGGTTGAACTATAACTTGTCAAGTTTTTTCACTGACTCTCACTGTGCGGGGGTATCTAATAAGCATTGCTTTTTGACTTTTTTCATTAGATCAAATTTCATGAATTTTATTTTGAGTATGTGACCATAATATGATAATCCACATGGAGTTTTTTCACGATTTTCTAGGCAATAGAAGAGTAATTGCCCTTTGGCTTTTGGATGCCAATGAGTTTACCTGTCCTCAGCCATTATTTAACAAGCAATAGAAGGAATTTCATGAAATTTTATATGACCATAGTGTGATGATGCATGTGAAGTTTCATGAAGATGTCATCGAGTGAAGAGAAGTTATTGCCCTTTGATTGCCTAAATATCAATTAATTTGGGGCAATGCTCATGAATATTCATTCGAATGCACATGAATATTCATTAGAATGTCCTTAGATAAACAGGAGTTAATTCCAGTCCTGGTAACTGACATTTTATTTGAATACAGAAATAGAAAATTATTCAAAATTTTATAGCATTTACTGCAATCTGTGGTGTGACTTAACGTCTTGAAGCTAGCCATATGTTTGATTTCTGGGTTAATAATTTATATTGTGCATTGCTTATACTAGTCATATTGCTTTATTGATGCAGTAGTTTTATTGTTGTATAATTATATCATGTTCACCATCCCAAAGCCTTTCAAGTGATATTGAGCTGCACCTTGACAAAATCAGCCAATAGGCCTGTGAACCAGGTGTAGACTTGGATCAGCCTTGGTATACACCCAGTTTATTCAGTCGTCAACTTGACCTTGAAAAAAGCTAGGATCCCCAGTGATACAGTAACCCTTTGAAGACTGGAAACTACTAAGCGGGTACTTATGCAAACAGTGAAGACACAGATGAAATGCCGCACAATGCGGCATTTCATCAGGGTCTGCACTGTTTGCTATGATCAATCTTCAGAGAAATAAATATTTCAAGAAGGGTTGTTGTCAGTTACAAGCGAAAAGTAAGTGCACAAAGTACTGGTTAACTTCTTGTTCAAGCTTGCCCA
This sequence comes from Loripinus fragilis, assembly GCA_964019695.1. Lineage (NCBI taxonomy): Eukaryota > Metazoa > Mollusca > Bivalvia > Lucinida > Lucinidae > Loripinus > Loripinus fragilis. The sequence continues at coordinate 96,081,252 of OZ026526.1, read as the reverse complement.
GGAAAAAGTGTGGTTAGGTGAACTGACCATCCCGCCATGACCATAGCTGTTGACTTGGGACGTAAAGCAACAAATTAAACAAACAAAGAGAAATAAATATTTTTTTTAGAAATTATAACCTGTGACCCCTCAATATAAAAAATGGACCATCCTGACTTGTATGGGAAATCCCATTAGTCTGAATTGGATTAAAGAGACAATGAATGTGCATGCTCTGATCTAACTTGATGAATACCTAGGTTGATCTGAGACTTCACTGCTATGGGCATACAGGCAATTTTGTTGTCTTCGTCATGATGGGGCTCAAATGATTACAAAATTGGTTCATTAAAATGTATGCTTGTGTGTTATAGACTTTAAAAGTTGCCTTGACTGTGTTTAGTGTATTTATATTTTATCAACATGTATGCATATAAACAAGCCAGTTCATGGGATTTTTGTGCATATTACATAATATGGGCCACGACTCGAGAAAAACTGTCTTTGGTGGTTTTCGAACAACAAAGGCGCAGACCAGCCTGCGCATCCGCAGTCTGATCAGCACTTTTTTTATTTGATAAGAGGAAAGTATCATATCTAGACTTGCTTCCAGTGAAATTTCAATTTTCTAGGTAGTCTCTGTAGCTTGGCAGGCTGGATTGAATATCTCGGAAATCCGGAAGACAGGTTTTGTCGCGTCGTGGCCCATATGATAGTCATTCTAAACCTGCATGTGCACCTATATAGTTGGGCTAGAGGCCTAAAAACGGGCTGAGCCTTCATCTACATCCCTACCTTATGTATGAGACAGGACTTTAGTTAAGAGTGCATATCGAAAAACTAATTTTCTTATTTCTCAACCAAAACATATGTTGTGGGTACTCAAAAGAACTGTCTCAATGAGACGGTTCTTTTGAGCACCCGAAACATATGTTAAAACTGATGGGTAAGAAAATATTTACAATTTTATGCTCAAAGATTTTGTTTATCTAAACCTGTATATGAACAGGGAAAGCTCCAACAATACTGTGTGTTTGTGCAGGCTCATTTAAGCCTTCCCAGCTGGCAGATACAACAAGTACCAATCTCTCATAAATTGGCTCAAATGTTTTATAATTGAAGTCCTTCATCACTTATTTCTTTATGAAGTCAGTGTGCAACACTGTCAAATAACACTTTTCATTTTTCAAAAGATTTGTTGCCATGTGTTGAACATGTTTCAAACATTTGGTACCAGTAAAATGCATTTAAGATCCCCAGTGGCTTAGGCTGCTGTCCGTTCTAAGGCAGTGGTTCTGTTGTTGTTGATTCCTTGTTGATTGTTACTCCAATTTTGGGAGACTGTGATTGTTCTATGTTTTGTTGTGTGTTACTTTATGTCCATTCTAGTTTTGCAATCATCTTTATGGGGAAGAGAGAGCTGATTGCTTTGCTTAGTTTGTCTTTTTGGTGTCTCGTGATTGTTGTGTGGCTCTTCCTCGGGGTGCGATGGGTTTGTCTGCAGTTTGTGATTGATTTATTGTAGATCATACTCACTATTTTTGAATGAAAAAAAATTCTGATTATTTGTCTGATATAATAGCTAATTGATTATTCAGTTTTGATCATGTGACTAGTCTGTTTTGTGTATTCTGAGACTGTCATTATTGAACTCTGAAGAGATGATTACATACTCCCAATGACCATTTGACAAAGTCAAAATTCTACGAAAAGGTATAACTTTCAACGAAGAACAGTAATTCCTCCATATGTATAGAAATAATTTGTTTGCAGGGGCTGCATATTATTTTTGCTTATTATTATTGGTCACCTCTTTAGAGGTACTCTTTACTGCTGCTTCATGGCTGCATTTTAAACACTACCTACAGCCGGACACTATGAGCCGCGACATGTGATTTCCAACAATGTGGCATTTCGACAAGTATAGACTCAGACGAGTCTGTGATGCCTCCTTTTAAGCTTAGAAACTCCAAATGTTGCTTGGTCAGTAGCTTAACAGTCATAGAATATTCAAGCAACTTGCAAAGGCTCTGATCAAACTGTGCTTATGTGCAGGCTAATCTGAGCCTTTGCTGGTCGCACATACCACATTGTTGGTAATCTCATGTTATGGATCAATTATGATTTTGCCCAAAATTTGTATTTGCTCAATGTTAGTTGCCTTAAAGTAAATACACTTTTAATGAGATACAGAAAAACCTATCTTACGAGGCCACTCAAAATGAAGACCCAAAATTGGTTTTCAAGACCAATTATTGCTTAATGCAGGCCAAGGGGAGCATTCTGCAATACTTTCGACCTTCATTAAGCTACCATTTGTCATTAAGATCTTTGTTTTGGGTATTTTTGAGTGGCTGCTTAAGACAGGTTTTACTGTATAATACTCTATTAGCATGGGAATTTTAGTAAGATATATTTTAACCTGCTTGGTTAAGCTTAAACTAGCTCAATTAATCATTCCTGTTTTCTTAATATTTTATGTTTGGGTGACTTAGAAGTACCATAATTCAACCTGATGAACTGTATAATATATTGAATTTGTAGGTTTGTTTGATTTGATGCTTTATGTCCCATTAAACAATTTTTCAGTCTTATCAGGACATTTTCCTTGGTTATAACAGTTTACATAAGTACTCATTTTGGAGTCATCAGTATACAAAGGGTTTCTGATTTCAAGTAAATCAACTGGTGAAATTTCATTAATATTATAGACTACTGGCAAAGCTTGAGCTTGAGGACCTCGACCTCATTTTGAGAGAGAGGAGGCTTTGCTGGTTTGGGCATGTGGAGCATTCTAGTGGTGTAGTGAGAACAGCATGTGATATACAGATTGATAGCAGGCAGGGGGCAGGGAGGGACAAGCTAAGATGGAAGAAACTGACTGAGCGAGACTGCCGTGAGTGGAAGCTCATGACAGTTGACCTTCAAGAAAGGAGCACCTGGAGATCAGGTGTGAGATCTGCTATGGGTGCGGCTAGCCAGTTACCTGGAAAGGGGCCCACTGATTTGGATGATGCCCCTACACCTGCACGTTAATCAAAAATCTGATTATGATTATGATGATGATGACACACCATGTAAAAGATAAACAGTGTAAATCCAGATCAGCTGGCATCATAAGAAGCCAGATGATTCTGAATCTACACTGTGTTCATGAATGTATAGAATGTTTAAATATTCATGTGCATTGCATACAGTGTGCATACTAGGTTGAATAAGGTAGCCCTATAACTATGGTCTGCAGATAGACTGGCTACAGTCTGAAACATTGTTATGTTTTGAGGGATAAAATCGATTTGCAATCGTAATGAAATTTCTTCTTTTATCAACAAAATCTTGCTTCTTCTAGTCAGATATTTCACTTAAACAGAGCCATCAGAACTAGACTAGCTACAAGTATATGAAATAGACTTGCACTAGGACACATTGATTAAGGACTGGGGCCAGTCTAGTCTGCAGGTGCACCACCCATTTCCACTGAGCCATATATTGCATCATTGTTTCTGTTATGTGTTATTACATATCTTTTTATATAATAAAAAGCAATATTGTATGAATACTGTTTGTTTTTATTGTTTGATTTATAAGTTTGTTATTTGTTTCCTTTTTCAAGTTTGTTTATATTTCATTTTTAACTATGATTGCAGCTATTTAAGAAATAAGTTCAATTTTGGGAATGTTCATGGAATCCTGAATACTTCGAAGTATTCATGATTCAATGAACAGACCAAAAATTGGAAGTTATTGCGGATATTTACATTTTATTATAAATATCCTAAATATAGAAATTATTTATAATTTAGGGAACAAAACAGGTTTGTTTTTAATATGTAAGCGTATTAAGGGTTTTATTGGAGCGTAAAACGAAAAAGCGGAACAACAAGTGTGAACAGGGACGGCCAATGGAGCAAACAAAAGACTTGTTTTGCACACGGGACTCGGGTGTGGCTCGTTGTTAATCACAACACCCGTGTCACTTCTTGTGATTAAATTTGATGTTTGAAACGTATTGCATGGTCAAGTGAGCTTGGCAGCTGTCAATCAAATTTATGTCTTTTATGAGGCTATGAACGGTTGCAAAAATCTAAAGATTCATTAAAGGTTTGCTTTGAAAATGTAAATATTTGCTTATAAGCCTCTGAATTATATTTTACGAGCCCTTAATAAGGCATAATAGTACATTTGTTCCTTTTATCATGCAAACAATTATTAACCCTTACCATATTAAACCCTGGATATATCTTATTTTGAAAACAGTGCAGATCAGGATCAGAATCCACATTGTTTTCCACTCCACTTGAAAATACATGCTAATAATTGGAATCATGCAAATTAATTATACCCCCCGCAAACTTTGTTTGTGGTGGGTATACTGTTTTCACGTTGTCCGTGCATGCGTGCGTCCGTCCGTCCGTCCGAAACGTTTTTTTTTTTTTAATATCTTGAAGAATCATCGCTGGATTTTCATCAAACCTTGCAAACATGTTCATATATGCAAGACAAATACTTTAGACTTTAGACAAAAAGTGAGGGCTAGGGGCCAATTCTATAAGAGTTATTTCCCTTTGTAGTTCTAAATGGCTTTAATATAGGGTTTTATGCTTATGCTATTATAGGCCATACACGGCCGATCAACTCCTACCACAGCTTTTGATGGAACACTTTGATACTTTGCCTATACAATGTAGACACATTGAACATATGCATGAAGGAGTTTGGTTCAGAAAAAATAATTTTTGACAAAATGACAGCTGTGAGAACTTAGACAATTTTTCCCTAATAAGGCTTTTGTATATGCATAGACGGTGCCTTCATGGGCCGATCAACTCCTACAACAGCTTTTGATGGAGCAATTTGATACTTTGCCTATACAATGTAGACACATTGAACATATGCATGAAGGAGTTTGGTTTAGAAAAAACAATTTTTGACAAAATGACAGCTGTGAGAACTTAGACAATTTTACCCTAATAGGGCTTTTGTATATGCATAGATGGTGCCTTCATGGGCCTATCAAATCCTACCACAGCTTTTAATGTAGCAATTTGATACTTTTCCTATACAATATAGACGCATTGAACATATACATGAAGGAGTCTTGTTGAAAAAAAATAATTTTTGACAAAATGACAGCTATTAGAACTTAGACAATTATTACCTTATATGACTTTTGTATATGCATGGATAGTGCCTTTATGGGCCGCTCAACTCCTACCACAGCTTTTGATGGAGCAATTTGATACTTTGCGGATACAATGTAGACACATTGAACATATGCATGAAGGAGTTTATAATTTTTGTTTGCACAGATTCTGCTGAAATCTTCTTTTCAAAACTTAGGTCTGCTGGTTTGAACTATAACTTGCCAAGTTTTTTCACTGAATCTTACTGTGCGGGGGGTATCTAATAAGCATTGCTTATTGACTTTTTTCATTAGATTAAAGGACCTCGGAAGTCTCATATTCAATCCGCCCAAATTTTGAGAGCCTGTGGCCTGGATAATGCATAATAACGACTATGTTTTTGTGCTAAAATCAAACCACCTACCAAAATAAAAATAATTGGAAAATATTGCATAATAATAATAATAACCATCATGGAATTTTACAAAGAAATTCTAGGAAAATGTCTACAAAATTTTGATTTTCTTTTACAGCACATTTCACTTACAACACAATTCCTATGGGCCCAAAAAATATTGTTATAAATGGACTGCACTGCACCAAGGAGTGATAGGTTTGTTTTTTCAAATTATGTTCTATTTTTGTTCCTGATGATTGTCTTTATCTTATCCATTAGTGAAGACACATGAAATGATTTCATCTGGGTCTACATTGTTTCCTTAAGTACCCAATTACAGGTTTCCCGTAAACAGAGGATAGGGAAAAGTATATTGGAATCATGTGTGTTTGTTGATTTTTAATGACGCATCAACCCTTGTTGGTCAATGGCTTCAAACAATACATTCAGATGTGATGACAAGTTTGCACCAGATACAGGTTAGCACTGTATGTACATGTCAGTGTAGTTTCAAATTCTCTCAAGCTTTGATTGTCTAATATCGCAAGCATGTAAATCTTAGTGCTCCGTTTGTGAAAGGTGTCTAATATTAATCTTTATTTAGTCAGAGTGTTGATAGACAATAAACACTTTGCACCCAAATTGACCGCACAAGGATTTGAGGATACTTTAGTATATGACGCATATTTGGATATGATAACAAGATTGTACCAGATTTTATTAGCACTGTATGTATGTCAGGGCAGTTTGAAATTTTCTCAAGCTTTGATTGGCTAATTTCGCAAGCATGTAAATCTTACTGCTAAGTTTGTGAAAGGTGTCTAATAATCATCTTTATTTAGTCAGACTGTCCCTAGACAATTTTATAGCACTGTATGTATGTCAGTACAGTTTGAAATTCTCTCGAGCTTTGATTGGTTGATATTGTAAGCCTGTAAATCTCTTAGTGCTCAGTTTGTGAGAGGTGTCTAATTTAGTCAGAGTGTTCCTAGACAATTAACAAGTTGCACCCAGATTGACAGCACAAGGATTTGAAGATAACCAAGCCTTCTACATTTCATGATTTGCATAAAACCTAGATATCTAAGTCCAAATTCAGCTATTTTCTCTACTGATCTGTCTCTCTATACAATCCATTACTTTTGCCATCATCAATATAGGGATCAAAAATATTTTTTCATGCATAAATGTTCCCTCAGCAGACTGATGTTAATCCATTTAAGCCAAATGGAATTTCCCAACCTTAATACATTGTAATTGGACCAGTCCATTTTTGTTTTTAAGAGTAGTTGGGTGGTATTTTTCACTTTTATTAAAATTTTAATAGAGCATTCTGTAAGCAAACAGTGGAGAACCTGATCAAAGGACGCTAGGCTTATATGGGTTGAAAACTGAGGGCTTCAGTCCAAGATTATGTTGTTGTTAAAATATGAATATTGTTCAGCCCGCATGGAAGATTCCTAACTAATCCGATGCATCATCACAGAGAAACAATGGAATATAATTAGCTTGCTGTGATGAGGCAAAGAAAACGGCTCTAATTCACAGATAGTCAGAGCTTAAGAAACCTAAAGTTGAGTCACAGTGGGCACAGCCAAAGACAAACCTCAGGCACAAACCCATTAATGAGAGCATTAGGTCGGGATGCACAGGCTAGTCTGGGCCTGTGTTGTTTAGCAAACCTCCGAAGAGGTTTTCTCGCAACGAGGCCCATTTAGTCTAAGTCCTGACCCACCATTGTGCAATTATAGAGGAAACCATAGCAATAAGCCGTGATTGGGTCTACATGACTGTCACATAATATCCATGTTCTATCCCAGTCGTTTATAATGTTTGATCATTTTTTAATTGATCATGAAAAGAAGGCTTTCCAATGATTCTTTTAAGTGAAAAATAAATCACCATGAAATACTCGTTATGATATGCCCTGTTGCAGAAGGGTTTACAAATCAACATTGTATTTAACAATCAACTCTAAGTGTCCACGAAAATGCTTTATGAAGTTTATGATATCGATAGCCTTGTTGACCCACCTGAGCTTAAGGTGAGCTATTATGATTGTTGGATGTTCGTCGTGAGCTGCTGTTGCTTTACTAAACATCACATCTCGCTGTATATTTTAACCAAACTTGGCAGAGGTCAAATGAGCTTAAAATATTTTTTCCGAATGAAAACTTTAAAAAAATTCTTGTCTAAAACCACTAGGCATTGGTTACATTGCCTGGTAGGCCTTGGATACCTGCAGGTTTACTTCAAGGGATATGGGATATTTAACCCCCTTTAATATGCATGCCTAAAATGAAAAAGAAATGTAGAATTAATCTGTTTTTTAAAAATCCTTTTGAAGGGAGACCAGCTCGCTTAAAACAATCTTGACAGTCTCAAATCCTGTTAGATTTGCTCCTCTTTAGCTCTTTGCATGTTTGATTTTGCTGTCGTCTGCTGACTATTTTTTAAATTGACTTTTTCAAAAAAAATCTTTCAGGAACACTATCAGAGTGTCAATCTGCTCAGATCCAGATCAGGACTTGTGTGTCTTTATCTGGGTCGAAACTGTTTGCAAAGGCTATCAGCAGACGACAAAAGTTGTTGCTAGCAAGAAAGAGTAAAATATGAAATTCAAACAAAATTACCCAGAAGCCAAATCAACAAGGCAGGCAGGCCTGGTCACAAACCCTGAAGACCAATAGTTGTGACCAGCTCATACAACTTCCATGGGCGGATCCAGAGGGGGGCAGGGGGTCCAGACCCCCCCCCCCCCTGAAAAATTACAAAAATATAGGGTTTCTTAGCAAAACTGGTCAGGATCCCCTGAAAAAACACAAGGCTACCAAGCCAGCATTCAATGTTGGGCCACCATCGACTCGCCAGTGAAACGCCATTTTAATGGCGTTTTGCTGGTGGGGTGATGATTGTCCATTTTTAGTGGTTATTTGGATCCGATAGCTACTCATCAACTAAAAAAAAAATTCAGAGTTGGACCCCCTCTGACAAAACTTTCTAGATCTGTGCATGACTTCTGGCGATGACTTCTGCTGTCACTATTACAGTCAGATCAGTGTCTTTTTTTCTTTCTCACATACATGGCAAATCAGCTTTTCCCATGATGTTACCAGTATTGTTTTTTTAGACATTCCTATTGATTTGTGAGTAGGCGTGTGTTACACTGATGCTCTAGGAATAAAATGCCCATCAGCTGGGACGTGACATTTAGCATGGGTGCTGTATTGATACAAGGAAATATAAACACAAAAAATATTGCTTGTAAATTATTTTTGTTTGTTTGGTGTTAAATACTTTGGTAGTCTGACCAAATTAGATCAATATGGTATAATTGCCAAAAAGATGCCGGATTATTGCCTTTTAAATTTGATGAATTTTTAACATTTAAATAAGAATCCAACCTACCTGCTCAGCTACAAAAACTAGCAAATTTGGATATGAGCCATGACATGTGGTTTCCAACAATGTGGCATTTTGACAAGTGCACTCAGACGAGCCTGTTTAGCCTCCTTTTACAGTCTAGAGACAAGCGCTTTTGAGGAACTCGGATTGGAGTTCATAAATTCCCCCCCCCCCCCCCCCCCCCCCCCCCCCCCCCCCCCCCCCCCCCCCCCCCCGTAATTGTGTTATCAACACTCTAAAATTAATTGTTTATTTAACTGGGTTCAGCATCTGAATTTAGTAATTACTCTGTCATAAGTTAGCTCCATGCATACAGCAAAACATAATATATTTATCATTGCCTAGTTTTTGTTGAATCTTTTTTTTTATCTATCAAAACTCGGACTAGACTGTTCCAAAACTAACTTAATTTTAATAAGTTCCTACAGTATAAAAACAGCAAAGTATGTGACAAACAGCCACATATTTCAAAGGAGGTAAGTCTATTGACCCTTCATGTGCCAATTGAATCTTCTATCTACATGGGATGGTTCATTGTATACATTGAGGGACCACATATTATAAATTCCAAATTTAATTACAATTCTCTCATTGAAGATTGTTTAAGCAAATAAAGTAGACCCTGATAAAATGTCAAGAAAATATCGGATCACCAATATGACATAAGAATATCTGAAAGCTGTGTTGATCCGATTCCGTAAATGGTCGAAAGACAGGACCCATTTCCTTAAGCGAGAATGGCACCAATGGGATTTAGCCGCATATGCCTTTAAACAACTAAACGCAACCAAATGTGTCTGTTTCGTCGTCTGCTTGGGAGTCTCTTTGACAAACAGTTTAAACCAAGATCACCTGGCTACTCCTGAAAGTTCCGTGTGATATTTGCCTCTTTACTTACATTTAGTCAGTATATAATATTAGTAAACAACTTCAGCAGACAACATTTTCAGATGTATTTTTGCTGGTGCTGAATGTTGCATTGCATATGGGTCGTCATTGTTAAATAGAATATCTGATTCGTTTTACATGCATGGAGAAAAGGCATACAGATTTTATCTCACTGGTGTAGAACAAAAAGTATATTTTAAAAGCAAATCTGACAGAGTGTTGATATATGTAATTTTTGCTGCAGTGATAGTTTAAAAGTACATGGGCATCTTGTCCCTAGAGTGTTTAAGCTTAGAAGCTCCAAATTATGTTCAGTCAGTAGCTTAATGCTCCTAGAATATTCAAGCGACTAGCAAAGGCTCTGATCAGACTGGACGTATGCGCAGGCTGGTCTGAGCCTTTGCTGGTCGCATGTGCCACATTGTTGGAAATCTCATGCCGCGGCTCCTATAGTATAGCTAATATATGGACACAATAAAACCGGTCTTCAGGGTTTGCGAACAACAAAGGCCCAGACCCTCCTTCAGATCCCGGCACCCTGGTCAGCGTCTTTGTTAATCGCTTTTTGGACAGTATCATATTATCTAAATTTTCAAATCTTCTAGCTAGTCTCTGTAGCTGAGGAGACTGGTTTGAGTCTCGCTTTGTCGAAAATCCTGCAGACAGGTTTTGTTGTGTCGAAGCCCATACTTTTTTCAGACAGCCAGTAGCAAAAGAGTTAATCCCCTACCCCTTGTGATTATTTCTATCAGTGCCTGTAGGTACAGTAAAACCTGTCTTAAGCAGCCACTCAAAAAAAAAGACCAAAGTTGGTTTTAAAGACAGATTAGAATGCTCCAAGTGAGCATTCTGCAATACTTTTCACCAACATTAAGCTACTACCTGTCTTTAAGTCATTTGTTTTGTCTATTCTTGAGTGGTCCCTTAAGACAGGTTTTAGTGTTTATGTGTGTGTGGGAATGTGGGGAGGGGTTCAAGTGACTAGTGAATAACTCTAAGTACCTGAACCAAATAACGAGATTGGTTTTGTCTAGCCCAGAACATCAGCTGGAAGATTCCATTTATTACGAATTCAGCACTTTTAGAGATAGGAAGAGTACATCATCAGACATTCACATAAGACTTCTCAAACAATCAAGCCAAGGACGAGACAAAGTGAAATCCATTATTGAATAGTTAGTGTATCTTGTCTGGATCTATACAGTTAGACTATCGACTTATGCAAATATCTCTGTTTTAAGCACCCATAAGCAATGGTATATTTTCTAGTCTTGAAAACAGATTGAGATCTAGAAATCGCAACAAAAGTCGTCTGCTTTTCTTGTGTGCTGAAATGTTTACGAAACAGTGTGGACCAAGATCTGGGTCCACGCTGTTTGCTTCTATACTTAATTTGTCAGTAATGTTAGGCAATCATTTGCAGCAGTCGACTTCAGCAGACGACATTTTCAGATGCATTTTTTTCTTGGCGCTTTAAGGGCTAAGACTTCATATTTTGGTTAGTCTTCTGTTCTTTTGATGAATTGTATCATTTAACCCTTTGTATTCGGGAAACCGCTAAACCAGTACCTTTACATGCTGCATTTTATAAGGGTCTTCACTGTTTGTAAAGGTAAAAAAGATCTTCAGACTAAAGAATACAAGTTTTGTAAATTATAATCTGACACCCCTAGATATGAACAATGGACTATGCCAAATTTATTGTATCAAACCAGAAGAATACATATGCACTCTGTATGGTACTCACATTTTCATAAAATATTCAGGGTAATTATGGTAGTGTGGATAAGTCAATGTCTTTAGTGGCAGACTTAACTCTTTCCTTTCATGCTTTTTTTTTTATCTACTGTTTTTTTTTCAGAATTCACTTTGAATTTTTGTGAAAAGTTATTTCAGGAATACCATCAGAGTGTAGTGTCAAACAGTTTGGATCCAGATCAGGCCTGATGTTTTGTTGCTCTGATCTGCGTCCAAACTGACTACAAAGGTTACCAGCAGATGACACTAGTACATAAGAGTTAATAGAAAATATCATTGCAATTCACAAAAGCAAATAATTTATGCATGTAATGCACTATGTCATGCTCAAGAATGTTCCATGTTTTTGCACCATGGATGATCTCATTGTAACTAGGATATGCTCTCTTAATACTTTGTCTGCTAGCGTCGTCTGCTGCTAACTCTTGGAAAGTTTAGATCCAGATCAGGCCTGAAAAAAATGTCAGGCATGATCTGGATTCAAATATTGGTAATTCTGAAAGATTTCTTTTAAAAGTTAAGTTTGAAAAAAATCAGCAGACAACAAAAAAGCATGCAAAATTAAGTTAAAAAATGGAGTTGAATTACTTTGAAAAAGACTTTCACAGCCCAAAATAAAATTCAAGGGCAGATCCAGTGGGGAGACAGGGGGTCCAGACTCCTGCCCCCCCTCCCCCCCCTCCCAAAAAAAAAATAAAACAACAACAAAAAACACAAGTGCTTTGGGTTTCTATAGGAATAAACATTAGGACCCTGCCAGCTGGAAAAGCTTGGACCCTTCCCCCTCTCCTCCTGGAAATTTTAGTTTCCTTTGGAATAATCAATAGGACCCCCTCTGTAAATAAGTTGAGGACTAAAAAGATTCTAGATCCGCCTTTGAAATTACACCCTTGTATGGTCTATCAATCTGAAATTTGTATAGTATAACTCTTTACTTGTTTGCTGATAACTGGACCCAGATCAGAATGTCGGTCCTGATCTTGATTCAAGCTGTTTGACACTCTAATTGTGTTCCTGAAAGAGTTTTTTGAAAAAGTTAATTTTGAAAAAAATTAGCAGATGAAAACTAAAGCAGCATGCAAAGACACACATGTAAACAGCCCATAAAGTACTTGAGTGTGTGCTTATAGTGTAGAAGAGAATGTGTGCATATAAGATAAAATATGGTAACTTTATTAGAGCTGGCCCCGAGGTTATAAAACTTTTTTTCATGCTCATCTCAACTGAGCAGGAAATTTATCTGGCTCATAAATGTTAAAATGCCAACAATTGTTGGCATTTTAACATTTATTACCAGGATAAATACAACATCTGAGAGTTTGAAAGCAATTTTATTAGCAATTGAAATTTTATGTTCAGCAGAGTTGAACATGAAAAAGTTTAATAACCTTGGGGCCTGGTGCCCAGCATAAAATTCAAAATGGCATGTGCATACAGCAAGAAATCATGAGCATCCATGCAGCCTGATCAGAGTCTTAGTTTTCTGCCTGAAGAAAAGTTGAATGCTTGGCTACCATTTAAGACTCAGATCAGACTGTGCAGATGGGCAGGTGTGGTGCTTAATGTATCGATTTCTGATCTTTGCCCTCTTCCTTACATTTAATGGGCGTACATGTCAAGTTGTACCTTTTGCTGACAACTGGCTCATTTTGAAATATCTTGGCGAGACTGGAAAATCATTTACGTAATGTTGCAATGGTGACTTAAATTTCATTGGTATTTGTAGCTTATTTAAATGGTAAACACGTAATGATAAAGGTAATCTTATGAAATGCAAATTGAATATTTATACCAGCTAGTGTCATATGCTAATAACATTTTAAACAGTTTGTCCTCAAATCAGACCATGGAGTCTGACTGGGATTCTCTAAAGATCAAATTATTTGAAAAAGTTAATTTTGTAGGAAATCAGCAGACGGCAAAAACTCATGTAGCAAAGTTAACCCTTTGTATATCAAAAGCCCATAAAGAGATATTTTGACAGTGAAGACCCAGATGAAATGCAGTAAATGGTAAAATGCTGAGATGCCTAGATAATACAATATTTATGGGCAGAAATTCATTTCAAAACCATGAAAATGGCATGTGCTCCCAGCAAAGATTCCTATCAGCTTTGGCATTCCAGTCTAATCAGAAGTCACTGTTTGCATAGACCTCACAGTGAAGACTCTGATCAGACTAGGCAGTTGAACAGGTTGATCTGAGACTTTACTGAGCAGTGAGCACATATGACACTGTTGGTTTTGTCATGATCCGGCTCATATGGGCTCAGAGTTCTGACCAAGTAAGACTCATACCAGCCATCTGAGCTACAGAGACTAGTTTGAATACTGAAATGTTGTATGTATAAAGTTTCGATATTATACTTTCCAATTAGGGAATAACAAAGGTGCTGATCAGACTGTGCGGATGCACAGGCTGATCAGCACCTTTGTTGTTGGCTTGCAACATAATAAGATTTTCTCGTGTTGAGGCTCATCTATTGATGTCTCATTTTATATAGAAGTTACTATATATGGATTGCTTGACTGACGTTCCCAGTATTTTATCATATTTTGATGCTGAAATAGAAAACGATATTGATTCTTTCTCTGAATACAGAAATGTTTTAGGCTACTGTCCTGCCAGCCAAGAGTGACAGTGACGTCATGTTTTGTTTACAAAGTTATCAGCGACTTAGAATCGATAGATCACTTGTGTATTAATCCTATCCACAGGATAGGATTAATATACAAGTGATCTATCGATTGGCATTAGCTCAAGTGGGAGTGTACAAGTAAATGCTTTACTTAACAATTGTAAACAAAATATTACGTCACTGTCACTCTTGGTTGGCACGACAGTAACTTCCTTTACTGTCCGTTTAAAGATAGATGAGAAATGTTGTAAACAAAAAATATTAACTAATCCAGGTAATGGGTGCTTTGTACAGGTATATTTCCTATACTACCTTTATCTGTAATAATATATTTACCGCTATTTACTCATTTCTATGACAAGTGGTATAGTACTTTCATGTCATCTTTGAACTGACAGTTACACAGCTGTCTGAAAGGTTTTGTATGTATGTGGTATTCAACCTAATATGCAAGCTGATCTAGGTTTATACTTTTTCTCAATTCCTTATGTCCAAATGTCTAAATTTAAAACAGCCATTCCATAATATCAAGACCCGTTTAACTCTTCCCTTGCTTGTCGCCTGCAGATAACAAAAACAGTTTGGACCCAGATCAGGACCGACCAAATGTCGGTCCTGATCTGGATCCAAACAATTTGATGCTCTGATAGTGTTCCTGAGAGAATTGTTTGAAAAAGTTAATTATGAAAAAGTCAGCAGACGACAATGAAAGCAGAGTTAAACCTTACTTTGCTAGTTATCAGTGCAGACCTATGAGTTCAGGACTTCAACTCAAGTCAATAGGAGGTCAAGTCAAGTACATAAAATTATCCCACAAGATTAAGTCTAACAAATTGGATCTAAGATTGTAACACATATTTGGGGGTAATTTTGGAGGGGGAATCCCGATGGCATATCCGAATACAGTCAAAAGTATGTGCCACATGAGGCCAATTACATTGAGGAAATTCAGTGGCCTATCCTTAAGTATTTTATTGCAAAACAATTTCCGTTTATTGCTTTTTCGCCACATGTGATCATATTGTTTTACAGCAGAAATTATTTGAACCTGCTCATATGGAAATGCTGCATGTACCAAGTTTGCTTATACATGAATATGCAACCCTATAAGCGCACAGAAGTTTTTAAAAAAATTTAGACCTCCAATAGACATGGGTGAAAGTTTGAAATTTCCAAAATCCTGACTTCCTGATTTCAGGAATAATCCTGAAAATATTCACCCATGTAATAGGAAACATAGTAGATTCACATCATCTGGCTTCTGAAGGATAAACAAGAACCATTCAACATTTTGAGGCTGTCTTTGTCAACCTCAAAATCCTGAATTCAG
This sequence comes from Loripinus fragilis, assembly GCA_964019695.1. Lineage (NCBI taxonomy): Eukaryota > Metazoa > Mollusca > Bivalvia > Lucinida > Lucinidae > Loripinus > Loripinus fragilis. The sequence goes on along the minus strand of OZ026526.1, from coordinate 96,065,734 downwards.
GAATAATCCTGAAAACTTTCACCCATGAGATTTACCTGCAACAATGCCTATACAAGTCATGTCATCAGTTAACCTGTTTTCTTGGTGTGTGGCCAGGTTCTGTTAAGCTACAGAGACTACATAGAATATTGAAATTTGCATGCAGCAAATTTAGCTTCTAATTTCCTGATAGCAAATAATAATGGTGCTCTGTCAGACCAGACTGCGCATGTTGATGTTTGAGGAATGATTTTCACTTTGGACCAAATTTTTGATAAAATCAACAGCAATGGCTGTCAAAGATGAAGAGTTAAGGACATATATCAAATTGCTGCATACTTTCTTAGGGGTTACCTCAGTGGATATCAAAGTGGACTTTACTTTATTTGTCTTCCTGGTGTCTTGTGATTGTTGTGTGGCTCTTTCTCATGATGCCACGGGTTTGTCTGCAGTTTGTGATTGTGGTATTTCCTGATCATACTCACTATTTTTGGGACAAGGAGCATGGTCACCAGACTGTGTCATATTCTCATGGGTGAAAGGTCAAAATTTCCATAATCCTGAACTATCGAAACCTCAATCTTAAAACTTGCAGTATGCCCACTAAATATTCACAATTTCAATTTTGAATGGTCAATTGTCCTTAGACAGACTGTCATAAATAAGAGAAGCTTATTATGATCTCCCTAATTCCGCATTTTGAGACTGACTTTCTGTGGAAAGTCAGTCTCAAAATCCTGAATTCAGGAATAATCCTGAAATCTTTCACCCTTGTATTCTACAAGGGAAGAGAATCCTAGAAATATGATCCCAAATTCAGCATTTATTACAGTGAAAAATCTGGTAGATGAAGATCTTATTATTATACCTTGGATGAGATTTCTCAGATACGGAGTATTATTTCAAGGACTGTGCTTGTCATTTTAAAACAAAGGCTAAAACTAACTACATAAAACAAAATAAATTCTTCAAATTTGTAACCCAGGACGAAGGGTTATTCTAGAGAAACATGTAAATCACAAAACATAAATATCTAAACCCTAGGTTAACCTTTGGTATCATTCATATCATAACAAACGCCTTTCAAGTATGTTTTAGTGCTTAGTTGAATAAAAAGAGGGACCAAGATTGCTCACCTGAGTCCTGGCACATAAGATGGTGCATTGGCATGTGGCTAAAGAGATATGAGCCACAGCATGAGATTTCCAACAATTTGACATTTTGACAAGTTTGGACTCGGATGAGCCTCTGCAGCCTCCTTTTAAGCTTAGAAATTCCAAATGGTGTACAGTCAGTAGCTTAACAATCATAGAATACTCAAGTATGCACAGGCTGGTCAGAGGCTTTGCTGGTCGCACATACCACATTGTTGGAAATCTCATGCACCGGCTCATATCATTTAAAGATATTTCTATTTTTAGCAAAGATCAGCTGATCTAAACATTCTGATCAATTTTGGTAGAAGGCATTATGAGGAACATTTCTTTGAAATATTTTGAATTTGGGACCAGTTGTTCAGGCAGAGAGGTCATTTAAAAGATTTTTCTTATCTATAGCTCTGGCAGACTTTTTGTTCAGTGCTTCCAAACCATTTGTGCAATTATGGTAGTGGGCCTTATGCGGAACATGTCTGTGAAATAGTATTGAATTTGGAACTGGTTCAAAAGGAGAAGCTGTTTAAAGGCATCTTATCTAGAGCTCTGCCAGCCCCTTTGTATAGTAGATCGGAACCATTTAAGCAGTTTTGGTAGTGAACATCATGAGGAATAATTCTGTGAAATCATTTTTAATTTGGACCAGTGGATCAGATGTCGTTTAAAGACATTTCTTATCTAGAGCTCTGTAGGCCCCTTTGTTCGGTTCGGTGGAGCAGAACCAATTTTTGCAATTTTGGTAGAATACATATACACTATTTGCTGAAGTATATCTAACAAACTGGTAGTTGTTGGCTTAAAGATAAAACAAAACCAATCACTTTTTACAATTTTATTTGATTTTTTATATAAAAATACTACTGTGCAATAAACTCACAGTATTTCTCAACATTGTAAAAACATTAATGAACACACACACACTCAAACTATCTGACATAACAAATAAATACTTGAATCCACAAGTTCACAGCAGACAGTCTTAAGCTTGTAGATTCTTTTGCTCTTGAAAAGTTTGCCTTTTTTCTTATCTTCCACTGGATCTGGGCTTATTTCACAGGTTTGGATAAACAAATTGTAAATATTTTCTTACCCATCGATTTAAACATATGTTTTGGGTGCTCAAAAGAACCGTCTCATTGAGACGGTTCTTTTGAGTACCCACAACATAGGTTTTGGTTGAAAGTTAAGAATTAAATTTTTGGTACACTCTCTTGTTATAGTTGTGCCATTGAGATGGCACAACTATAACGCAAGTTCCTGTGGCACACAAACTTTAGATAGTTACCTCTTAACAGAACGGGTAATTTTTAAGTCCATATATAAGTCCATATGGCCTTGAAGCCTAATGGAGGGTTGAAAATTTTTCAACAAGGAAACAAAGAGTTACTTCTACAAGTGCTTACAGACTGTCTGGACAAACTCTTCAATATATACAAATTAGTTTCAATCATCCAACAGACACCCACACAATGTAATAGCACTCTTGAATGCAACACTTTTAGCAACAAAATTCTGCCAGATCAACTTGTATTTAAGAAAAAACAACAATTAGGTTTTGGCTTGCAATCCTGGAATTTTCGGCTTTTTTGTAGCTTGTGTTGGCATGTTGTTTTTTCTTAACTACAAATTCCTGTGTATCAATTATACCCGTATATATAATCGAACAATAAGTTAACAACTCCTATCAAATTATAATTGTTCAGACAAAGAGTTCATACACCCACCAATGGTGTAGCCAGAACGCTGGAAAAGTTACGCACATCAAAGGGACACTACTGGATCAAGCATGATTCTTTTCAATTGCACCCCTTTTCAAAATGGGAACTTCTGTTAAAGGAAAAAATTTGCTCACAAATTCGAAGCGAATTCTTTCCTTTATGAGCAGTTCCTTCTAGTGGAAAATCACTGTTATCACAAAGTGACCTCCCCTGAATGTTACTATTTTCATCATGAACGTGTGTAACCTGCGTAATGGGTGCTACGCCAGTGAACACATACACGCTAACCTCAATACTGATATGGTGAAATACATATGTTGTATCCTGAGAGTTTCAGGTACTACCTGAAATGCCAAACATTTCCCTTCACTAAAAAAAATGTGTTGTGGTGAGGCAAGAACTGGGAAAGATTGAGATTTTAGTTACTCACTAAGTTTTGAGTCTGAAATTAACCATGGGTATCAAAGAACTAGTTATGAAATAAATTGTTTTTTTTTTTGTTGTTTTTTTAGATACTTCCACGAAACGCTATGAAGTGTGACTGTAACAGTAAATGGATCGAGGGTCAATACTTAGAGGTTGTGGTAAAAGTATACTGTTTTCATGTTTCTCATTAAAAACATCCAATGTGGAGCTCATTGGAAGTGTCTCATTGAGACGCTTTGAATGAGTACCCACAACATTTTTTGTAAAGATTTTAAAAGATATAAAAATATTAATCTAATTAACCCTTTTAAGCCTAAAGTCCTTTAAATGGGACATCGGCAAACAGTAAAGAACCAGATCAGACGCCACAAAATGCAGCGTCTGATCAGGTTCTACACAGTCTCCTTGCAGAATGTACTTTTTAAATTTTTTATGAAAATGAAAAAGACCACCCAACAACCCTTAAAATGAAAACGGATTGGTCCAATTGATAAGGGTGGGAAATTTCATTAGGCATAAGTGGGTTTAATACCGATTTGAAATAATTTCATCTAATGCTAAGATTTATCTGAATTAATGAACCACTTTATTTACCATTTACTGTATAAAAAAGTTGTTTTTCACTGATGTCTTGCCACTTTCCACAACCATCTTTCCAGTGGGAAATACTGACATTTTTGGTCAAGAAAAAAATAGCATCCAAGCTAAGGCTATATGATTTGTTCCTCAGCTACATTGTGATTGTCATACTATGATGCATAAATATACCATCTAACAAAGGCTTAGATAACAAAATTTTCAGCGTAAAATTGTCAATATTTTCTTACCCATAATGTTTAGCATATGTTTTGGGTGCTCAAAAGAACCGTCTCATTGAGAAGGTTCTTTGAGTATCCACAACATGTGTTTTGGTTGAGAAATTATATGAAAATTATTTTTCTGGTACACACTCTTAACTAAAGGCCTGATCTAAGAATATATCAAGCCTCTAGCTAAGAAGTGCATGTCTAAAATAATTTTCTTGCCTCTCATCCAAAACATATGTTGTGGGTACTCAAAAGAGTCATTTCAATGAGATGTTTCTTTTGAGCACCCTCAATATATGTTTGGACTAAAGGGTCAGAAAATAATTAAATGGTTTTGTTTTTCTGGACCATTGGAATATGAAGATCAAACATGGCTTCATAGCTACCAATAAAGTAAATAAATAGCATAATAAATGAAATATGTACATGAAACTTTATAAATACCATTGTAGATGGAATTTTTACAAGCCAGTGAGATTTTTTTCCCATGTATGATATGATGGACGTGCATAATGTCTTTGGTTCATGAAAGATCAATGTACTTGTAAGAAAAAAATAAATATAAAAACAAAAGACAAAGAAATAAAAAAGTTTTTTTTCTCGATTTGTTTCTTTTTATATTTGAAACGTTGACTTTTTTTTTTACCTTATATGTGTATACTTTTTTTTCTTTTGACTTTATATATGTCAAATTTTTTTTTAAATTATTAATTATACAATTTTTTTTTTATTTATTTTTTTATTTTTGTTACTATTTAGTATATACTAAAAGGATTAAAACAAAGCTCTTAAAACTAAAAACTAGAGGACCTGAAGGTCCTGAGGCGCTCACCTGATCTCCTTAATAATGTAAAAATAGGTCAAGGTCAACTACAGCCTATAATGGAACAAATTTTATTTTTACCATATACATTTTGGTCAAGTGATCTCAACAATCTAATGAATAATCCATCAAACAGCCCAGTGATTTCTGAGAAAAAGATGTTTAGATAGGTATGTGGCAGTCCAAATGAATCAAATTTGACCTTGCCATAAAGTAGGTCAAGGTCAACCTAGATTCATCATTTGTGCTAACCTGGTAGGGCCCACATCCCCGATCCTACATACCAAGTCCCAAAGCCAATGGCCTTTTGGTTCCAGAGAAGAAGAGATTTAAAGAGTTTTTACCATATATGGGCATGGTGGCCATGTTAGTCAGGTGACCATAATAATTTGTATAAGTTTTGGCTAACCAATCATAAGGAGTTGTCATATGAAATTTGGTTTCAATTGGCCAAGAATTGTCTGAGAAAACTATGCTTTAATATGTTGATGGGACTCCAATATAAGCGACCTTGGCTGAAAGGTCAAAGATCAACCTTGACCTTTGAAACTTATTTATAGACACTAGATTGAACATATCAGGTGAAAATAATGACTTTGGCTTCCACAGTATTCAAAAAATCAACTTTTCAAAAAATTTCCCATTCAAATGCCTTAGGATTCAAACTTGACCTTGACGTTAAGTAGGTCAAGGTCACCCTAGGATCATCATTTGAACAAACATGGTAGGCCCCACATCCCCAATACTACATACCAAGTCTCAAGGTCACTGGCCTTCTGGTTCTGGAGAAGAAGATTTTAAAAGGTTTTTACCATATATGGGCGTGGCGGCCATTTTTGTCATGTGACCAAAATATTTTGTATAAATTTTGTCTGACTTATCATAAGGAGTCTTCACATGAAATTTGAGCTCAATTGGGCCAATGATTTCTGAGAAAACTATATTTTAATATATTGATGGGACCACAATATGAGCGACCTTGGCTGAAAGAGCAAAGGTCAACCTTGACCTTTGAAACTTATTTATAGCCATTGTCTAATTAGTTTCAACATGTCAAGTAAGAATAATCACTTTGGCTTTAACAGTATTCAAAAAATCAACTTTTCAAAAAAAAAATCCCATTTAAATCTATTAGGAAGCAAATTTGACCTTGACTTTAAGTAGGTCAAGGTCAACCTAGGATCATTATTTGAACAAACTTGGTAGGCCCCACATCACCGATGCTACATACCAAGTCTCAAGGTAATCGGCCTTCTTGTTCTGGAGAAGAAGATTTTTAAAGGGTTTTTACCATATATGGGCATGGCGGCCATCTTGGTCATGTGACCAGGAACATTTGAACAAACTTTCGTTCCCCCATCCTAAGGAGTCTCCATATGAAATTTCAGTTCAATTGGCCCAGTGGTTTCAGAGGAGAAGATGTTTGAAAATGTTGACGGACGGACGGACGACGGAGTCTCTGGTATACTAATAGCTCACCTCGGAGCCTTCGGCTCAGGTGAGCTAAAAAGGTTAAGACTAAAGAAACAAGAACAACTATTAAAATGCTACCATATACAGTATAAAATGTAATGTCTAGTTATATATAATAAACATTGCATAAAGTTTTAAAAATAAATACTTTCAGACCAGAACATTAGTACTTTTTCTAAAATTTGATTTCCTTTAACTTTTTCCAGGCTAGGGCATCCTTAGTCTGCTGATTATCTTAGTAAACAGATTGGATCCTTGGCAGAACAGGTTCCACAAAACTTCAGCCTGATCTGGATCCAAAATATTTGCATTCTGGTGGTTTTCCTGAATTCATTTTTTTTAAAGAAAGAATATTATTACAAAAATTTTGCTGATGGCTAGTAAATCACCTGGATAAATTCTTCACATGCCACATACAATTTACAGCAGAAGAACTTTTCAAACTTGATTTTTTCTTTTTAGAAACTAAACAAATTTTGATATTTCATGTGATTTGCCTTCTGGATTCATGTGAAATGCTAACTTTAGACTTAAGTTTTATGTTTCCACTAAATCTTGAAAAAAAAAATTAACCAATGAAAGCACCTCCAAAAATGCATCTGAAAATGTTGTCTGCTGCACATATTTGCTAACATTGTTGACTAATTAATGTAAGTGTAGAGGCAAACAGTGTGGACCCAGATCAGACTGCTCTTAAAGGAGCAGTCTGATCTGGATCCACACTGTTTGACTAAGAGGCTGTAAAAGGTTAGAGGCTTCTAAAACATTTCAGCAGATGACAAAAGCAGACAACTTAGACTATTGTGATTGGCACTTTGAGGGTTAAAATGTCTCCTGCTGCAATCTGGATATTTTAATCAAGTATGGAACCCTGCATATAAACTAGGAAATGGCCAAAATAAGCCTCACGGCTTACTGTCAGATCCTACTTCTATGATATTGTACTTATGTAATAGTGATTGATCAAATAAAATACTATTTAAAACAACCCTGCATTAGCTGTAAGCCAAATACAATATTTCTGGCTATCAGACGATACTTACATTATTATTCAAGAAGGATGGATCCCTATTTAAAACAAAGGATGGACTCCTACTGGAAAGATATGAAGAGTTGTTCCTGGTCAACAGGAGTCTTGATGAAGCTGCCGACGAAGCAGCAGATGAAGCTGGCGAAACGTGAAGCTCTGATGGCTTGATGATTAATTTGGTCGTCTTTTTCTTTGGTTCACAACATTTAGTCACACATGGACAACACTTCTTCACCGAACCTACGATTGTCATGATGCAAGAGTCAAGTGGTTCGAGAGATCTCAAAGGTTTGGGTAAAAATTCCCAAGTTCTTAGCTTCTTTGGAAGTCTCTTTTGGCATTTGTTCTGGAGAATGTTTAGAAGAATAATGAAAGACACGGTGATTCCTACAACCACTGCGGCACATATACTTGGAATGGTACCCGCCATTGATATACTGAAGACACTCACTGGAACCAGCAGGAACATCATCACTATGTAAAAGACAGCAAACCAACGATAGTTTGCTGTTGTTGTACCGAGAAATTTAGCTAGTCTTATTGGAATGTTTCTCAATTTTTTGATTGGATAAAACAGGAGGATTCCTGAAATGTTGAAGAATAGATGAGCGAGCGCTATCTGTAGTGCCACTGGAAGCTTGTCTCCCGACGCAGCCATAGCCGCCAAGATGCCGGTACCAGTCGTACCAATGTTAGCACCCAGAGTCAATGGAAACATTCTCTCCAATTTGATCATACCTATACCGACCAAAGGGGTCAATGCTGATGTGAACACAGAACTACTCTGTACGAGAACTGTCATAACAGCACCGACTAGCATAGCGACATAGTCTGTAAGCCATGAGAAGCAGCCTGGGAAATCAGCATTCAGTGTCTTCTTGATCACCTTGGCAATGGATCCCTGGAGTAATGAGTGAAGAAGCTTCACCATGGCAACGAGACAGATACATAATACTAGGAGTGAGAAGATGAGGAGAATGATTCCTGCTGCAGTGTCTGTTATCTCCACCTGGCTGAACAATGAATGACCTGTAAACAGAAGAAACCAATATACAGTTAAACCTGCCTTAAGTGGCCACTCCAAAATAGATAAAACAAAGATATTAATGACAAATGGTAGCTTAATGAAGGTACAAAGTATCGCAGAATGCTGCAAAACTTTTGACCTGCATTAGGCGATAATTGGTTTTGAAAACCAATTTTCCGTCTTTAGAGAGTGGCCGTTTGACACAGGTTTTACTGTATTTACAAATGAGTCGGTATCCAGCATAAGATACAAGTTCGCATGAGCGTGGAGCAAAGATTCAAATCAGTGTGCACATCCGCAAAGTCTGATCGTGACCGTATCAATTTTCCACCTGAAGAAACGTTGGACCCTTGGCTGCCCATAGAGCCCCCATCAAGGCTCTAATCAGACAGTTAGGCTGCACAGATACACAGGCTGATCAGAGTCTTTGATGGGCGGACATGCCAACTTATACCTTTTGCTGGACACATACTCGAATAATATTTGTTGAGAACTTTTTTATACATTTACAATTCCTAATTGTGTACCCTCAGAAAGGCCAGTTGTCCATTTCAGGGAAATAGCTGTATAAACACCACTAAAAATTTGCAGCATTAAATTGGGATCTTGAATAAAATAATTGTTTCCTTTAACCCTTAAAATGCCTGCAAAAAATGTATCTGTTTAATTCGTCTGCTAACATTTTGACTATTAATGTATTACAGTAAAGAGACAAGCAGTGTGAAACCAGATCAGGCTGCTCCTGTGAGCAGTCTGATCTGGGTCTACACTGTTTGACCAAGAGGTTTCTTTAAGGGTTAAGACTGGATATTTTGTGTGAGCTGTCTGCTAGGAATATGGAAGATAATTATTCAATATTAGTCATATGATTTATTTAGTATTTATAAATCTATAGTGATCAGCAGCTAGCATTTTTTTAATTGCTGCTTTTTTCTCCATTTCACAATTTCAATGTACACTTGAAATAGATTAGATGAGCAATCATCTATAAAATCTTAACTTCTTCCTTATTCTTTTACCAAAGCAGCTGCATATATGTAACTTGGTGCTCAAATAAACCATCCCAATAAGATATTTTTTAGTTCTATTGAGTAATCACATGAGTAATAGCATAAGTCTTGGTTGAGAAATCAGAAATGTCATATCTACCCTAAATATTCAGAAGGATGTGACTGATCAAACAGCACAAATCCAGATCAGATAGCTTCAGACCAACTTTAAATCCGGACCAGATCAGACTGCTCAAGGAGCAGTCCTTGAGCAGTCTGATCAGGAGTAACACTTTGCCATTTAAACATTATTTTCCCCACTCACAGGATAGTCAAACACCTTAAACCTTGTCATGCTGAATATTAAAGAATGTACTACACTCCTCCCCAATTTTATTCCCCTTAACCTGCAGTATTCCAGTTATAAGCCTGTTTTTACAAGCAGAGTGGGCTTCTAAGCCAGCTGATCCGGATATACAATGTTTTGAAAAAAGGATAAATCCGGGTTCAGCAAGACAAGGGTTAAATAAAGTCTAAATACAAAGGGTTAATATAGTATGCCCTTGGTTCTAGAACCCTCAACTTACATTTTTCTAGCGGTATTTTCTCCGTAAGCATGATCTCTTCTGTGACATTCTCCATGATAAACTTTGTTGTTCCATCAACACTGACTGAGACATTGGCCTCCTTGGTAACATTGGTCAATACATCCGCCTCTTCAAATGTACAGTATTTCTGAAAACACACAATATATATGAAAACAGTCTGGATCGTGGTCAGTTGGCTTCCTACCGATTTTTGAAGAAAAAAATTACCCTTGTATTTTTAAAAAGATATGCACATGATATGTTTAGTGCACCTTTTAGTTCGAATAGTTAAAGGATTTTCCCATTCACTTAATTGCAATTGAACAAACTTTTCAAAATTTTGAGAAAAATATTCCCATTTTTTTTATGTAATAATTTGAGCTTTTCTGAAAAATATGCCACGATAAATGTTGTAGTTCTTGAAGGAAGATGTCATGTTAGCAATATACTTGTATTGTGGAAAATTATAAGCCTTACAAGTTTGTCTTTCACTGTTGATTTATACCAGAATGATTGATTTTACTGGGAAAGCTACATGTGCTTCAAATTTATGTTGTTAATGCCGCCCAGTTCAGCACACTTATACACGTGGCTTTTGATTAAAAGGTAGGAAAAAGAACGAGTCAATTCAAGAAAAGTTAGGAAAATAGTAGGAGTTGCCTACCTTGATCAAGCTTTTGTTCATGTACTCTAGATGTCCTTCAGCAATTTTATTGATAACCTTCTTATCAACCTAAAATAAAATATGTAAATATTCAGACTATATACATATGTTGGGTTCATATACTAGTACAAGGCAATCAAGGCTATGTAAAAGTCCCACGATTATTCAAGGACCACTAGTGATCCTTGAATAGAACTGAAGTTTTACATATAAATCAATTATCGGGCACTGCATTCTCATTTTTGTCCCCATAGAGAATAAGATTCAATATACCCCTCTATATGTATAATGCTGCTATAAATTTGGGGGCAAGTACAAGAATTGAGCAAAACAACAAATATACCCCAGCAGAATTTCAAAATGCAGTGGGAACCCTGGGTACTGTCTTACAGTGTAAAATTTAGCATTCAAATTCTTAAAAGATTCAGTTGCCTTGATTTGGTGCACATTATGCGAATGAAACAGTGTGGAGCCTGATCAGCTGGCTTCATTAGAAGCCAACTGATCTAAATCTACACAGTTCTCAAAAGAGTTATACAATTTTGAACAAGATGTATACACAGTGACTTATATATTTGTAGAAAATCAGTTTCTTGAACAGTTTACTGTATATGTGTACCACTGTTTTCGCTATTGAGACTTTCTGTATTTAAAACTGAAAGTGGATTAATACTGTGGAACTTAATCTTACCTTAACAATCAAGCTAGTGAGGGGTTTTGTAAGAGCTTTTAACATCTGTTGGTTACCACCATCAAAACTCTCCAGCTGGGACGAGTCAATGATCCACTTTGTTAAGTGGTAGAGGTAGCCTGAAAATGTGAAAATACATATATAGAACTATATACAGCTTATCAAATTAGGCCATTCTTAGACTGAACTTCATCAAAACGTATAAATTTAAGTATTGGCTTTATATTGATCAATGACTAGAAAATTGGAAAACATTATAGCTTCTGTTTAAATTCTAAGTAGGGGTCACCGGATGATTCAGGCTGGAGGATCCTAGTGGTCCCAATGGTATTTTTTTTTTATTATTACAAATTCAGTTTGAAATGATCTTAAAATAAAAGTCACCTTATTCTACCTTTTAAGTGAACATATTCAAATAAGTGCACACTTAGTACTTTATGGGTTGTTAGCCAAAATGGATAAGGCCAAATAAAAAAAATAATTGTGTTTCAGGTAACAGGTCTGAAAATTTTAGGTAGGGTAGGTACACATTATTCCCCCCCACCTGACAGAAATGCCTTTCAAAATGCATAAAATTATATTTTTTCCAGAAAACTTGAAAAAACAACAACCTGGGTTTCACCAGTAAATCTAGGTAGAGTCAGGTTACCCTAAAAACAGGTCTTTTTATTTGGCCTAACTTATCATGGAGATGAAAAGAGTGGGGTCACGATAAGCTGGCTTCAAATGAGGTTGGTTGATCATGTTGTATACTGTATTAATACAAACAGGTATATAACTACCTGTGTGCTTAATCAGTTATAAAGTTAAATATGGTAATCAAATCATTACCTTCTAGTGCCATCTGCTGAATAGCCTTTGCAAACAGTTTGGACCCAGATCAGGCTCAACAAGGCATTGGGCCTGACCTGGGTCCACACTATTTGACATAACTTTGAAAATTTTTACATTCAGCAGACGACAAAAAGCAATAAAATTACAAGCAAGCAAAATAATAATGAACATCATTAGTTCAGTACCTGTTGCCCATTCCAGCGGTAATAATATCAACACAGTTAACCAGTTAAACATGTCATGTATGGTTGCACCAGCGAATGCTCTCCGGAACTCTCGTTGATTGCCAGACTGAGCCATGGAAACAAATGTATTGGTAACACTTGTTCCAATGTTGGCACCCATTATCATTGGTATGGCCGGTTGCACTGTGATAACTGAAAAACAAAAAGTACAATTCAAGATGGATAAGTTACAAAAGAATAAAGGGGAAACATCCTTTCAAACAATTTGAATGAAACAGCAAGGCCTATTTTCTTGATATTAAAGTAAAAGTATTTAAAGTGAACAATAGCTACAATTGCTATGGATGATTTAGTTAACAGATAGCATATGAATTAACCCTTTATTTACTAATGAATTCCTCCTTCTAGTTTGATACAATATAAAGGTGGGATGGTACTTTGTATATATTGAGGGGTCACAGGTCATAATTTCAGTTATTCAACAATATAAGAATGATCAAGAATCTAGTTTATAAATATAAAATTTGGAGTAAGATACTCATTAAATTTCCATTCAGAGGGTAAAATACTCATTGCTTAAAATCTGGATGCCTTATTCATTTCTTCTCATTATCAAAAAGTGTGTAAATTGCGAACCATAGAGATAAATGTACTGTGTAATCCAGTGAGATTAAAAATACTTACTTCCAGAGGCTACCATGGTTACGATGATAGAGGTTGATGTACTTGAACTTTGAACCAGGACAGTTGCTAGGATTCCAATCATCAACCCGGCAACGGGATTCTGGAGCAGTTCATTGTTGGTGAACACACCGCCTGATCAAGAAAGAGATATACAATTAGGAATACTTTGATATAGCAGTACAGCACCATCTTTTTTCTCTCTTTTTTTTTTGCAGCAGAAAACAGTTTTCAATAAGAATAGAGCCCGCCCATAAATTATTAACCCTTAACCCGGCAGTCACTACTTTTGTTGTCTGCTCTCTCATATGCTTATATTCTCAGTAGCCTAGATATAGACAATATGGACCCAGATCAGACAGACTGATCAGGGTTCATAATTGTTTGCTTCCATGAAAAAATCTAGTCTGAAGTGCACTTGGAATATAATATATGCAACAGATGTAAAAAGCGGACAACATTTTCACAACAAAAAAATAGTGACTGCAGGTGGGTTAATTTGCATATCGATTCTACTATTAAATCATTATAGACCACTCAACATCTGCTGTTAACCTATGCAAACAGTTCAGACTCAGATCAGACCAGACAAAACGTTTTTGTTGTCTACTGATTTCTTTTTCAAAATTGACTTCTTTTTTTTCTGTTATACCAGAGTATCAGACAGTTTGGATCCAGATCAGGTCTTACATGTTGTCTGGCCTGATCAGGGTTCAAAATGATTGAAAGAGGACACTAGCAATGAAGACCTTGGTATATACTTTAGCTTATGGAATCTATCTCATAGACATATTAGTCTTCATGAAATCTACACTGTCCTGAGACACTATATTTGTCAATATCCTTGTTTATGCGTTTTCCCGTTTTAAAACAATACAGGAAGTGTTAAATCCTGAAACCTGATCTATAAGAGGGTTTTAAAAACATTGAAAATGTCAATATATCCTGTTTTAACCCTTGTCATGCTGAATATAATCATGTATAATAACCATGTTAGCTTGTAGCATCAGAGAGGGAAATCCTGATGTGGATCCTGATCAGATGGCTTCATGAGAAGCCGATCCAGGGACCTAGTGTGTTTTTTACAATTTAAGTATAAACCTGAGTTTGGCAGGATAAGAGTTAAACTTCCTTCCTTTCTGAATAAAAAAACCCAGATCTATCCTGAATTCTGCTACAAAGTCAAAGAAAAAGAAAATCCTGTAACATTGTTATTCACATATATCCATTTTTCTAAGCCATTTTTTTATATAATTTCTTAAAGTGCTCTTATCATATATATTCTAGTGCCCTCAAGGAAAGACAGTCGGTCCTGATCTGGATCCAAACCATTTGACACTCTGATTATAATAAACTGTTCTTAAAAGTATTTTTTGAAAAAGTTAATTTGAAAAAAGTCAGCAGACAACCTAAAACCATGAAGTAGCTTTTCTTCTCTCTCTTCTTCTGCTACTGAATGTCATCTGCTGTGTGTCATCTGCTGGTTCTTTAAAAGGGTCTTTGTAGCAAACAGTGTGAATCCAGGAGCAGTCTGATCTGGATCCACACTGCCTGTCTGTATTCCAAAATTAGTCCTTGACGTACAAATGTAAGCCCAGACTTCAGCAGGTGATGCATTCAATGCATTTTTGTGAAGCAGGTGAAGGGTTAACCCATTGCCCGCTAGCGACATCTTTTGTCCTCTCCGGCGCGGATCCAGAAAGTTTCGCCTTTGATAGCATTTTTTTTTGTTGATGAGGAGGGAATAAGAAGCTGGCCATCATAAACCCACCAGCGAAACGCCATTTAAATGGTGTTTCGCTGGCCTGCCGATGATGGCCCAATATACAATGCTGGCTTGGTAGCTTTGTGATTTTTAGGGGATTCGGACCAATATTGCTAGGAAACCCTATATTTTTGTGATTTTTCAGGGGGGGGGGGGGGGTCTCCCCCTCTGGATCCGTGCATGGCTCTGCTTTTATAACCTTTGCAAACAGTTTGGACCCATATGAGGACAACTGATTATCCCAATCTACACTTACCTGCAGTTTTTCCACCAAGTAACCTGAAGGCTGAACTGAGCAAGTCAAGGGAACAGATGAAGAAATACAGGAGAGCCACCAGTGCCACAAACTTCCCGATCCACTGTACCAGTACCCGCTGAACTCGCCCGCAGCAGTCCAACTCTGTAAATCACAGCAAGTAAACAGATGAATTGATTTGTCGATAGAAAATAGAGATTCTAAACGGAAGACCCATCTTCACAAGCCAAGGGTACTAAGTCCACTTTGTTCCATGTGTGTATGGAACAAAGTGGACTTAGTACCCTTGGCTTGTGAAAATGCATAGGATCTGAGTATCAGCCCCTTTTTATGATCAAGATTTCTAGGGATATGGATGTATTAAGAGAAACATACAGGCCCCTAAATTCTGAAAATAGGAAGGGCTTAAAACAGTTTACAGTTAAAATATATCCTATTTGCATTTCATTTTCTTGAAAATAAGGAAATTTTGGAAACAAAAAATATGTGAATTTATTTATATACTATAAATTCACAAAATTGAAGTCCAAATTTTTAAAAGTAAATGAAGCAGGTTTATCAAGTAGTTGAGTCTTTGAACTGATTTGCACTAAGAATGGCCAAAACTACCGTACCATATTGGTGGCACTATGGCACTGGTGGTGGATATAACTACAGTTTTGGCCATTCTAAGTGCAAAACGAGTTAAAGAGATTATTGGTAATTGTCCCTGAAAAAAGAATGATCAGTTACAATGCAATATATCAAGTTATCAACAGTATATATCAAAACCAGGGATTTCTTTGGATAGAACCCACTATGGTTCTGGAATTTTGCACACCATGGCCTCTAAGCCTAAAACTATTATTATATAGTTTACCAAAGTAGAAGAGTGTACAATACAAAATTTCAAATGTAGCATTTCATATAAAAAAAAAAGCTGGGTTAACTGGGTTTTAATATGTGCTTAGAATTTCCCTGGATTTGTAATTTGTGCATGCAATAAATTCATGCTTTATTAAATACTCATTTTCCTTGAAAGACAATTACATACATGTATCAAAAATGTTTAAAATTCAAGGTCATATTCACTCATGAAAAGATCTATCAATTTTTAGTGCACTCTGACACAGAGTGGCATAAACTCATCAAAGAGTTTGCCATTCTGAGTGCACTATTATAGGGTTAAAACATTTTTTTAAAATCATGACGACATGAATTTTACCTAGAAGTTTGTACCAATACACGACTTACCTTGAATAGACCTAAAGAAGAAGTATGCATTAATAAATGATTCTTGAAACAGTATTATATCCAACTTAAATATTCAGGTAAATCGGCCAGAAATCAGTATAAATCCAGATCAGGAGCAGTCTGATCATGAGTTTACACTGTATAGATTTGCTTTTCCCATCAGATAGTAGAATGGACTTGTTTAACTCTTTGCAGGCTGGGAAATATTTTATGCTTTTGTCGTTGTCTGCTGACTTAATTTTTTTCAAAAAATTCTTTAAGGAACACTTTTGTGGTCTGCTGATAACCTTTGCAAACAATTTGGATCCAGATCAGGACTGACATTCTGTTGGTCCTGATCTGGATCTAAACTGTTTACTAAGGTTATCAGCAGACGACAAAAGTCGACGCTAGCAATAAAAGAGTTAGAATTTAAGGGTACAATGTACATACCATAAATTGACTAAATTAATTGTGATGGAATATTTAGGGTAAATATGGTAATATGGCTGCCCTAAACCTGTAAACTGAAGAAGTTTCCATCTATTGTTGGGCCTGCTATCCTTTGATGATTATAAAATCAAGAAATCCTTATTTCTAAGGAAAATCTTGTTCAAATTTAACATAATGTTTGAATGAATAGAATATATTTGGATTGATCTCTGGGCCAATCCCATTTTCAATTTTTAATACAGCAAAATGAACATCAGCCACAATGGTAGCACCACAGGATAAAATGGTTAATGCCCATGATCCCAACAATATATTCTAAACAAATGAAAACTTCTGTTTCAGTGTCTTTCAAGGAAATAAATAATAAATTATTGTTATGTCAATTACTAACATAGTCAAGCATAAAACATTTTCCTGGTCATTAAGCTTATCCAATTAAAAGGCCAAGGCAAAATATGTGTGGTTCAAGCCAGAGTTTTTGAAAATAGTTTTAAAGTTTAATTTTAAAGTTAATTAAAGTAAATTTTGATTTTGCCTTGACCTTATTAGGCCATTATCCTGCTGAATAACTGCCAGTATAGCCAAAACCTGTAATATCAATTAGTCAATTATCTCCCTTGGTAATCCATTAACAACAGACAAACTAGTGCTTTGCTTGATGCCACATTAATGGCTAGCTGTTTCATTACATGAATACCCTTCCTATGGACTTTCTGGATAACAATATATTTAATAGGATTCAGGACAGCACTCAACAGGAGAACGGGGGAAAACATCCTAAGCAGTTATATATAATTAAGCAATTTAACATGCATCAATTGGTAAAATGGTACATAATTTCTATATTTGATCCAGGTAAGCAAATTGGTAAGTATTATGTGATATACATGTATGTATTCTTACTCAACACACATATACATGTACTTGGAAGTAGTATTGAAAGATATATGTAGCTGTTTTATAAGTACCATTTTCACAATTTATAGAACACCACGGCTATATAGTGTTGTCCCCAGAATCAGTTTGGCACCAGGCCTGGTAGCCAGAATTCCAGGCATATTAAACTGAACATATGTGTCTGATTTTATTTATAGCATTTGCTCTGCCATCACAAGTATGAGAAAAAGTCCTTCAAACCTTGAAAGAAAATAGCATATTATAGTTTTGAATCAACACTGATTAAGTTAATAATAGGTCTGCACATGACAAAAGGGCCCTTTACCTTTTCATATAATATTAAATGACTCATTTACATTTACTTGTACTTTTAGAAAATGGCCCTAAGTGATCAGCCTGGTCCTGCTTCTAGACTGGGGACAACACTGATTCTTGAGCGCCAATTAAACAACAAAAACATCGTTTAATATTTTACCCACCAGACCAGCTTGGGCCAGTTTCAGCAACATTCTCAGATTCAGACTCATCGTCCCAGAAACTAGCATCACTGATCACACTTGAACCGCTACTTGGGACCTCAGCATCAGTCTCATGTGTTTTAAGCGGGTCCTCCTCAGTATAAAGAGGCGGTGGGTCTAACCAGGCTGCCCCGGCTGTCTTTTCATCACCAATCAGGAATTTAGCAAGCACCTGTCAAGGTGAGACGTGTGTAGTTTCACGAAAATATAACAAATAATGAATGAAAGTGAATTAACAAAAGTCATTATGAAAATAATCCTACCTCTTTCTCCAAATCTGTGATGACATCATCGTTTATGTCAACAATACTTTCTTCAGGTACAACTTTTTCTACATCCGATAAGTTCATTTGAGATTTCATAGCGACCATTACTGATACCGCGTGGCGAAACATCAATGAATTTATAGTAAAATTTACGTCAGTGTATTACTGCGCGTAGCACAGCTCGTAGTAAATATAAGGGTCGTTCAATTATTTCCTAGATCACGGCTCGACAAAAATCTGCAATATGTCCTGATAATTTTAAGAAGAAAAAATCAGAGGATTGCACACTGCATGGTCGCAAACAAGGCCCAATGTTAAATAACTTCATTCGATACAAACGAAGATTTACGCTCGGGTCAGAACACTGGAACCTAGATTCGACCTATTATGCACACTGTGCACAAACCGTAGGCTAGGTTGATAGATAGATCCAGTATTCTTTTAAATACACGACGCCATGGCATCCCCACAGCACAGGAGCTTGAAGTTTTGTCTTTATAGCCTCAAAATCCAAAACTCACAATGTCATGGAGCGAAGGACTTTGCCCACAGCAACATCGAGACATCACAACAATGTGACTTTACATGTACATGGGTATCGCCACGAACACGCTATAGGCCTACAGGACCATGACTATATAATGACGTCGCGTCAGATGTTGGTGATGATTTCTTAAAAGTAGGGGGTCCTTCTAATGAAAATTCGCTATTTCACTTATTCAGTTGTTCACATTTCGAGCAAACAAAATGGCGAACGGGAGCAAAAGAAATACCGACACTGGGGATTATGTTGATGTTAGTTGCTTTAATTCTCACATAGGACCAACATGAATACATGTTTAGCTCTGTCATTGTCTAGACATTGTTTGTGCATACACTTTTTGTCCAATCGACTGGTATGTACAGCATAATTAACAAATAAACGTGATTGGCTGGCTCTGCTCATGTATTCTGCATTGACTTGGTCATCTTTAAAGAGATAAAACATCTTCAGAAGTGCAATTTAGTTAAAATACTTTGTATATATACATATACGTCTTTTTGATTACACTAAGAAAAAACAAAAGCTGGTAAAGGATATCTTATAAAGCTTGAACAAAACGCCTTTGTCCACTGTACACATGCTAGAAATTCCAAAACCGCGTGCAGAACAAGCAATACTAGATGGGTATTATGAACACACAATTTACATTGAACAGGCATTTTGAGTCAAATACTGTACGGGTGTTTCAAGTATTGAAAGGTACTTTTTAAAAATCTCTTTAATGAATTAACGGAATCTTTGAACGCACACACTTACTTCCCGCCATTGGAATCCAGTTCTGTTATATGCAACTAGCCACATCTATTTAAAGTTTATGGAAGCATATACGTATCAAGATTTGAGTCTTCTGGTGTATAAATTGAAGAAGAATGTTGGCTCTAATAATTTTTTAACAGCGCAGTTCATTAAAATAATTTCCCATTATAAAAAGATTGGCTATAACATTAATGTATTGCAACAGACTGCATGCTTGGTAGTCAACCCGATCACGGTTGGCAACTTTGTTTTCCTCTTTAATTGCACGCCGGTGGGTCGGACTTCAGACTCTATGATGCTTCCGACTTAAAGACTTATCTATTGATTAGATGGTAGGGGCCTGATGCTTTGGCTGTTTGTCGGGCCCACCGGGGTTTACCTGTTGGATTTCTTTTGCCCCGGTATTCAGTTTTATTTACTGTTGAGTCCTTATCTTTGCTTTATCTCCTTGTTATATCTTGATTTATATGTTTTAGGAGATGATGCATTGATAAGTTAGGGGTCCTTCATGCAAACCAAATATCTATATGTCTTGATCCACATCTGAATTAAGGGTGAGGTTGGCGCCATTAAACTGGTTTAAGCCCTCCAGTAAAATATTTTACTGACCGTTCCAAGGCGGTACTTCTTTTGTGGATCTTTAATGTTTTTGTGCTGTCTTGTGTTTGCTATATGTCTTTGTGCGCGTCTGTTTATATGTGCTTTGTGGTCACCTGCTGGGAAAGGGCTGACCTCTTGGCTCTTGTTTGTGGTGTCTACTATGTGTTTGTCACTTTCCCATTGGTATCTTGGGTCAGGTGTGGTACTTGATTGTATCGATTCCTGATCTTTGCACCCTTACTTACTTCTGTATAAAGTAGCTGTCCCTTATGCAAACTTTGCCAGTATTGGATCCAGGATTTCTGGGAAGGGGATTCAGATGTATAAAGGGGGTTTCGATTTACTGATTTTACCTCATTTTTCAAAGGGGTTCATTTGAACCCCCTGACCGACACTGTTAGCTTGAGAATCAATCATGTATATGGGTTCACTGCTTCAACAGTTTTCATACAAAGATGTTTAATACTCGTCAGTAGCCTTTTTTTCTCTAATGTAGATTGAAAACCCCATGTTGTTTGAAATTAATTATCAATGCTAGTAACCTAACCAAGACAGGGTATAATATAAAAACTATCACAGCTAACTCGTATAGTACATTAATATTCTATGATTTTCCAGATTATTTCAAGTTTGACTAAAATCAGACTGATAGACAGAAGACAGACAACAGGCCATACCATAATCTGACATGGAGTCTCATGTGAGCTAAGAAATAAAGACACTAATTAATCACCCCTGAAGTCTTTTGTTTTTACAATGACGTCACAATAAGTAGGTTCAATTGCATAAAACAAATACAATATATTCATTTTTCAACTTTTGTGATGCGCTCCATTATCTTTTGGACAATATATTTATAAGATTTGGCTTGATCCACATCTGAATTAAGGGTGAGGTTGGCGCCGTTAAACCGGTTTAAGCCCTCCAGTAAAATATTTTACCGACCGTTCCAAGGTGGTACTTCTTTTGTGGATCTTTTATGTTTTTGTTCTGTCTTTTGTTTGCTATGTCTTTGTACGCGTCTGTTTATATGTGCTTTGTGGTCACCTGCTGGGAAAGGGCTGACCTCTTGGCTCTCGTTTGTGGTGTCTACTGTGAATTTGTCACTTTCCCATTGGTATCCTGGGTCAGGTGTGGTACTTGAAATTATATAGGCAACTTGTAGATATTCCAATGGGTACTAATTGTGCTCCTCTTGTTGCAGATTTGTTTTTGTTTTGTTATGAGAGAGACTTTATGTTGTTTCTGTCAGACAATAATCAAACTGATATTATTGAAGCTTTAAACTCAACCTCCAGATATTTAGATGACTTACTTAATATTGATAATCCTTATTTTGAACAAATGGTAGGTCAGATATATCCCACTGAACTTCAGTTAAATAAGGCGAATTCTTCTGATACTGAAGCTCCGTTTTTGGACTTGAATTTGTCAATAACAAATGTCATAGTTTCTTCTAAAATTTATGATAAACGGGATGATTTTAATTTTGAAATAGTAAATTTCCCATTTCTTGATGGAGATGTTCCTCGCTCTCCTTCATATGGTGTATATATTTCTCAGCCTATTCGTTTTGCTAGAGTGTATTCTAATGTTGATATCTTCAACAGCAGAAACTTATTTTTAACTGCTAAGTTATTTAAACAAGGTTAGGCTGCTGTCCGTTCTAAGGCGGTGGTTCTGTTGTTGTTGACTTTTTGTTTATTGTTACTCCCATTGTGGGAGTCTGTAATTGTTCTTTGTTTTGTTGTACGTTACTTTATGTCCATTCTATTATTGCACTCATCTTGATGGGGAAGAGAGAGAGCTGGTTGCTTTGCTTAATTTGTCTTCCTGGTGTCTTGTGATGGTTGAGCGGCTCTTCCTCGCAGTGCTATAGGGTTGTCTGCGGTTTGTAATTGTGGTATTTCCTGATCATACTCACTACTTTTGAGAATATCACTGTTTTATACTTTAATTGTTAACTCAATCTTTCAGATGCTATGTCTTAAAATTCTGAATGCAACACTTGTGTGAACATTTTGCTGACATGCGTTCAAATTTATGTGGAAAAAGGTGAATTTTATTTACGAAAAAAACTACGTAACATAGTATCCTTTCTACTCTGTATTGTGTCATTTAGCTACAATCTGTGAAATCACCATGGATTTGGTCATTACAATTTGTACAGACACTAACAATAGTTACAAATTTATTTCAACGCTGACTTTTCAGGAATAATATCATACTCTATGGCCCAAAATTTTGGTCATTTAATCAGGCAAATAGTTTGTCTGGCTTACAATTTTGCTCTATGTTTAAGTTCTAGTTACAACTATACTGGACGTTTGAACCATTACTTATAACTTGATAACAACACAGACGACCATTTCATGTCACATACAGGTATTGTTTTGCTTTGATTTTAAAGTTATTTTAAAGTTATTGCACAGAAACATAGTTTATATAAGCAGTACCACATGTAATGAAGGTTTCGTTGGTATCAGGGAGAAACTTATACAAACAAAACACATGTTAATACTATTTAAAAACACTTCATTATGAATGAGAATGTTTAAAATATATAATAGAACACGAAACAAGGTGAGCTTTTATAGCATGTAAACAGTGGAGTCACCATTTCATTTGTGTAACAAAGGTTTAAGGGCACATTGAGTTGTGCAAGATTCAGTCCATCTAAAAGCTTGCGTATGCATGCACGTTTAGAAATAGTTTGCATACTTCCATCTCCATGATTAATGGCAAATTGTTTACAGCTAGAAATACTTTAAGAGAAATAAACCTATCAGAAACACGGTAACGAAGGTTTTACATAAGTTTTACACAGCAGACACATAATATATCTAGCAAACACTTAACTTCCAAACAAAGTCACATAAACGTTGATGTGACATTATTACGTGACGTTTACGTCCCTACGACATCGTTTTAACGATTTTTGTCAGCTGGGAAGCAGGTATTGATTTTATTCATGACTGAAAGCTTAATGAAATTTAAAGATATTTTCTAGGTCTGATTCCAGAAGCTTAAACATCATTTTGGCTTTTCTGTAGCTTCTGGTGATTCGATATTTGTTTAGATGGCTTCATGATTGATCCACAAAACACAATTTAAGCAAAGCAACCAGCTCTCACTGCCTCAGGAAGATGCGTGCAAAAATAAACACATATAGCAATTAATAGTCCTACTTATTGAAATTCAGTGATTGCGTATAATGCATGTTTTCCCTGTTCATTATTATAAATTGATAAATGCATGGAACACAGTTCTCAATAAAACGCATTGATCTATGCATTTTAGTCGTTTTAATACTCTTTTAGACGACCCTCCTTTACACCGCGGACTATATTTTATAAGCGCGCACTATTTGTCAACAACGGAGCTATTCCGGTATATCGATGTCATTTTTGTCCAATCAGATTGAATTCAAGTGGCGGAAAAGTCACTCGTGGAGTAGGCATGGTGTATTTTCTTTCACTCATGAAGTAGTTCTCTCTCAATACTCAAGGTCATTTCGACCGGTTTGCGCCAGATTAACCACAAACCAATCCAGTATGTTATTGATCAATGAGTTTCGTTCAACAAAGTACCCACAGACTCAGATCAGCAACTTTTTTCAGTCTGAACGCGGCGCCTCATAGTCTTATTAGATTTGGCACCGTTGTCGGCAACACCATCGTCAGGTCTCGGGTACTATAGTCGGGGACAAAAAGTTACTAACGTACGCGGCCCTGAAGTCGTCATAGCCCTAAGGTCGTCAGTTTTATTTTGGCCTCGCTCTCTTCCGTCCACATCATCGAAACTTCTTAGAGGGGGCATCATTTGAAGGGAAATTATCTACCCTGTGATTTGATATATAATGTACAGCCAATGTATAAAAGGCATCCGAGTGGTAGGCGTTGAAATGGGGGTACCCAATTTCATGCAATATTGGGAGTCTGTCGAGAGCTGAAGTTGATATTGATATCGATCTGGCGAAACGAAATTAATATACTTTGCATCTGTTCCACATAAACACTTGCATTTTTTACATGTACAGAAGATATCGAATTAGCAATAATAACATCCCTATGACCGATAAGACAATCCCTAACAGAAATAATAGGTTGAAAAGTGAGATGACGACTTTAGGTCCGACCTGCCGACTTTTGGGCTTCATAAAAATGGGTGATTTTTCTCCCTTATACTCACTTCGTCTGTGTTGAAACAACGACTTTAACTCGTTTTATGCACCAGTCTTTCGTAAATCCCCCTCCTGGGGGGGGGGGGGGAGGGCATGTATACCGGAGACATAGCAGGTTTAAGTGCCGGGGTTAACCTGATGAGTGCTGGCAGTACCATAGATGTGCTGGGGTTTCATTTTCCACCATAAAAGCCTGCACACGGTCTGGCAAGCTCTTCTTTTCGTTGTCTAGATAATATATTAAATGCTTATAATTGCCAATTCCTAAACTTCAAGTCTGAGTAGCTGAGCATGCCAGTTTAAATCAGTATAGGTATTATGTTTAAGCATACGCCGACCACACCACTTTGATCTATATATAAATGTACGCCCATGTGTGCTCATAGGATCGTAGCCACCTAGTATACATCCATACCACCACCGCCATTTAGAGCTTCAATACACATCGAGGACTACCAACTTCGCTACTCAGGGACACAAAATACCCCAATGACTAGTAGCATCACCACTCAGACCTTTAATACGTCTGTAAACCCATCAATACCGCCATTCGTACCTTCAATAGTTTCTTAGACCACCAATAGGGTATTTAGACCTTCAATACGTCCCTTCAATCACTATACACTGTCACTAAATTAGACAACACGTCTAGGAATGCGAACATTGCCAGTCCACTCATACCTTCAGTACGCCCATATGACCACCAACACCACCAACGAGACCTCCAGTATGTTCATGGGACCATCAACCACCAGTGCGTCCCTAAGATGACCTCCACCACCACTTAGACATATAGTACACGCCTATGACTACCAACAATGCCCCTTATGCGCAGAACGCCCATAGGACCACCAGCAACAGTGCCCAGACTGCCAGGACGTCTCTGAGGCAAAACAAACAACCCATTTAAATAAATAAAGGCCACCACTCAGCCCTATACTGCACTAATAGGGTCACAAAAACACCACCCATCGTTGACGACCTTAGGGCCTAGTTAATGACGACTTTAGGTCTTGGTGGTCCTAAAGTCGTCAGACAGACCCCTCTTGGCAAAATCGCTCTTTTAACGTTATTTTCGGGTAGTTTCAAGACATTTTCTTTAGTTTATCCACTAGCTGGATGGTTAAACTACCATCTGCTAAAGTCTATTCTTAGTCAGTGAGTGTCTCTTATCCGGGACAATCGCCTAAATACGTCAAGGTGACGACTTTAGGGCCGCGTACGTTACACTAGATCTATTAACGTACTTTGGAACGCTCAGAATGTTCAGATCGCGCCATTTTTATCAAAAATTTTTAAGCGCCAAAAAGTATGCATGAAAATATCAGAGTACCGCCCCTACTGGGACTGAAACCATTTTCCGCGAGAGCTAATCCCCAATGAGGTAACCTTCAGACCCCATAGATCTACTATAAAATGCCAAAAAACAGAAATTAAAACATAATTTGCAGCACTAGCGTTCTGTAGGCCTAACGTTTTTCACCGAGCAATACAATCAACTCTGGGGTAGATACTGAAACAATTAATCAGTGAAGGCAGAAAGTTCACATGGACAGCTTGATCTGAGGCTGATCTGAGTTTGCGTTGTTTGGCAGGTTTAGTCAGTTATGATATGTTGACCTACTTGTTACATCTACGAGCAGCGACTACTCCGGCGTGCCTGCGCAACAGAGCCTAGGCCGATTGTATAAACATGCTCGTCTTTTAGACCAATTTTCAGACCTCTTACCCACTATGCACGGCACATATAGTTGCGCATGCATTTTTAAGCTTGACTTTATGCATATGCGATAAATACCAAAATTTCATGAAAAGGCCTAATTATTTAAATCAGCAGAGAACATGTTTCTGTCTGTGCGTCTGACTAACTTTTTATAACGTCTGTCTATAAAAACCAATGAATCACATATATTGGTTGAAATTGTAATCAAATTCTGTTTTTTCTTAGGGTTTCGTTAGACTAACCGTTGTCTTCACAAAATCCCGCAAAATATGTGGCTTATTTTTGTAGCAGGAACGCATTAAAGAGACTTAAGTCTGCAACTATGAACATTTTTCGAAAAAAAATATTTTCTATTTAAATCATTTGTAAAAGCAGAATTAAGTAAAGTTTTCACAATAAATCTGTTCACTATAGCTGAAAACTATGTAGTAAAGTCGTTCAGTAATTTGCAGACTATTAGAAAGTTCATTGATTAGCTAGTTTTAATGTCTTTTTCTGTAGCTCAAACTTTCAATTTTCTTATTCTCAAATTGATAAAGTAACATATGTAACAAGCTGTTACAGGCTAACACCCATGCTTTAAGTGTGCAAACATATTCGATGCACCTTGAATTGGTACGTGCGATAGAGTATATCTAAAAGAGTTTGGGATGGAGCAGGTCAATACTCAGCTTCCAGTCAAAATCTTGTTTGATGATTATTTTGTTTTTATGAGATGAGGAGGACAATTATTTTACCAGAGAAGCAGAAATAATAATCGATATTGTAGATGACTTGGATAAGGATTGGTTTAGAATATTTACATTAGAAAGGGACATTTACTAAATTGTACTGTTTAAATGTGAAACGATTATTTTGTATGTCCTTTATTTATGAATTATTCATATTAGGAAATATTGAAAACAAATATTCATCACATCTGTAACAAAGGTACAGGGGCTTAATAATCATCAATACCTAAAATTTGGGCACCAGAGGCTGGAGACTTTAGCTAGGAAAACATGCGAAATATATTCATTTTATCCTGAAATATCATCTCTTACATCAAGTCAATGTCCTTGCTCATTTATTATGTCATGTATCATATGTTACAACCTTTAACAAGTGCTTCAATTCTGTTGTTAAACTTGCAAATTCTATAATTCTTAATAATATGAGCAAGACAATCCCAAATATGCAAGATATCCAACAGCAGCAAATGTTTTCATATATTTTAACTTAAATGCTGCCTACCAAATTCGGCTCCTTAAAATTGGATATAGCCTTTGGGTTGTTTAATTGCACGAATAAGACAATCAATCTAAAGTATCAAAGCAAACTTTGGATTTTCTCTAACCAAAATGAGTTTGTTAGTACATAATAGTCAAAACATTTTGGAAAATGCACATAACAGCTAAAAAGTAAATGATATTGGTTACAATTTTCTTGTTTAAAGGGTAATCTAATTAAAGTAACGTACATAACACCACAGGAAGCTGTAATTTTGCTCCAAAAGAATTTATATGTAGCTAAAGTAGTCAATATGCAAACCATATGAGTAATTTAAATAATTAGCCTTCTTTCTGTAGCTCAAACTTTTAATTTTCTTTTTTTTCTAAATTAAATATGGTAACATATGTAACAGGCTGTCAGAGACTAACGCCCCGGCGAACATAGTGCAAACATCTATTAAAAGACGCAGCTTGAAATCTTTTTTTAGATAGGATAAGCTTGCAAATTCCCCAGGGGGATCTATAACATTCTCAGCCATCAGTCTAAAGGTGGTCCGATAAGCTGGGTATTTATAGGAAATCCACGGTATTTTGCATGCAAAATATAGTTATCGATAAATAATTCATCGTCAAAGTCAGGTAAAGCATTGATGTGACCATCATATGACTAAAATAATTGATATTATGTTAAAAAAAGCGTTCGTCTTGGATAAATATGATCATACCAACACACAATATAGCTTTTATAAACGGGCAGTTTCTTATTATGGTCGCCATATTTATGACGTCATAACTAGCCTTAGACGCGGATTTGAGATGGATGACCACCTTTAAATTAAAGGTAAGACTCCATTGAAGGTTTTGATATAGGTCACCATAAATCGGCACACAATTTGCACGGGACCTATTTTTTGTCCCTAAGGGCCCCGACTAATAGTAATAAAAAGACAGATTTTATGGTTTTGATTTAGGAAGATTCAGATGTGTGGAAGCCTTCCTATTTTACATGTTATTGGATTTAATGCGACATGGTTGTGCGTCAGATGCTAACGCTGATCCCAGTCTTCGTGCGCTGTACACCAAATATACCCACGCACTTGGTTCTTTCCAATTCCCTTTATTCCCTCTCCTTTTCTCTACCTACCCCCTCCTTCTTCTCATAAATTGTTTCTGAAGCCACCTTGTAAAACATATTAAAGGATGATAATATATGAATGTCAACTAGTCATACATCATGCTTAACAAAACGTGACAAAATGTTTTTCTGTACCATTGCAAACAATGCCTATGTAGAACCGATGTCAGAGTCTAGATATCCACCCCAGCTGATACACTGAGTACTGAAGTTTCGTCAGTATTAGGGATTCTGACTGAGTATAGGCATAGCTACTAAAAGGCATTTACTCATGTTTTACCCATTTTGTGGTATCATATTATCCTTATTTTACAGTATGACTACTTAAAACTTGTTTATGGTTAAATGTATTATGCCGATATATGTTATATGATGTTGTTTCTGAAATAGGATAATTAATAAAAAAAATGTATCCTTTTTCGAAAACACTATAGATCCAGATCAGCTGGCTTCGGACTAAGTCACCTGATCAGGATCCACACTACTTTCAACGCCACTTGAAAATGCATGATTACAACTGGAATGTTGCAGGTTATTAACTGGATGAAAGAATTTCTAGCGATAAGGCGAGCAATCTCCCTAAACGAGAAGTTCGTTTTATTTTGTTGAAATAACGTCTGGAGAAACTAGGCACATTCAACAAATATATATAGACGAGCCGGCGATACACCATTGCCCCCAATCTGTATATTTAACACGGTGTTTTCTTCATGCATGTGATAACGCTACTTTTTATTGAATGAGAATTTATTTCGATCAGCAACTGTGCTTGTTATTCAGTAACGTATATGGGAACTAGACCGTTAAACAGGGAACCACGCTATGTACAGTAAAACTATTTATACAGTTGATGTACAATAAAAACGACCATCTTGCAAAGTGGTCTATTTTTGTCAGATATTTAGTGTCTTCTTTCGCTTATACAACCCCTTTCCCCCCTAGACCCAAGACGCCATTTACATATGCTACATGTTTGTATAGCGACATTTAATTGTCCAAAGGGCATCTTGGGTCTAGGGGGGGGGGGGGGGAGCATCTAAAAACAAACTGAAAGATACCAGTTTCATCTTTTCAATGACAAACGTCACAATTTTAAGTATATTTCGTACGCATGCGAAGACGGAATACCGCAAAGTTTTGGATATGAAGGGCACTTATATCCTTAGTATTTTAGCACTTTTACTTTTTGAAAACCTGCAAAGGATCTACTAAAACTATCGTCTAAACGGCACCCAGTCTAAAGACGTTAAATGAGGAGTGGGAGTAGAAGGCGCAAATTTTCACGACTTTGTAAATGATGGATTGCTTTGAAACCTATTTTGATGCTTTCTATGCATATTTTACTACCGAAGGAGTCCAATTTAAAAAACATTAGGTCAATTTGAAAATTTAGGTTTTTTAATCATGTCAACTAGGGAAAATATACGCCATATCGCTAGAGCTCCTTTGGGAAGGAGTGTATTACCTAAAACTATTCAGCTTGACAAAAAAGGCATGAACAAGTAGTAGTCAAGTACCCGGTATGCAAAGGGTTAAAACAGTGTGGGGGTACTCGACTCGTTAGAACTGTGAAAATGAGGTTTTGATATGAGTACCCGTGTTCTATGCATTAAGCCAAAACTAGTTCTCAATATAACAATGTATTTCTGGGTCCCAGGCCAAAATGAGTAAACCAACAAGTAGAGAAGACTCTGATCAGTCTATGCATCAGCTCAGTCTGCTCAGCTTCGCTGT
Organism: Loripinus fragilis; assembly: GCA_964019695.1. Taxonomy (NCBI): domain Eukaryota; kingdom Metazoa; phylum Mollusca; class Bivalvia; order Lucinida; family Lucinidae; genus Loripinus; species Loripinus fragilis. The sequence goes on along the minus strand of OZ026526.1, from coordinate 96,035,414 downwards.
TTGCATGGAAAACGCATTGGTCTTTAGTTACCAACTGAGCGCACTGCAAAGACTCTGATCATAATGGGCGGATGCCCAGACTGGTCGGAGTTTTTGATGGGTGCATTCTGTTATGGCTTAATTGTTGACATTAATGAGCAGCGACATGAGATTTTCAACAATTCGGTACAATACTCTTTAGACTTTGAACACATGCTGTACGAGAAGGTTTGGAACGACCTGTAATCAGTTAGGACTGTTCCAGAATTAATTGTGGGGGAGGCGGGGCGTCGGTCGTATTTTTCGACAGTCTGCTTCGTCCCCGTATTGCATACTAGTGGCCACACAATGTTAACATGTATAAGTAAACAAAATTGGATCAAAATATACCTTGCGGCTCAAGAGTTATGAGCATTTTCACTAATGAAAGACCATGACCGACCGAAATGATGCTCGGCGAAGCCACGTCGTCATTTTGCATACCAGTGGCTGAACAATGTTACAGTAAACAAGTGTGCAAAATTTGATCAACATAAACCATGTGGTTCAAGAGTTATGAGCATCTTTAATAACTAACCACGACCTGCAGGACTGATGCGCATGCGTAACAGTCGTTTTTGATGGACGAGGCGTCCATCAAAAACGACTGTTACGCACGCCAGTGGTTATTGTTTGTTTGTTTGTTTGATTTGATTCTTTACGTCCAATCAACAATCTTTCAGTTAAACAGGGACGGGTCTTTCTGGGTTGAACCAGTACTAAGCTAGGATAAATGTGTCTTGCTCAAGGACCACAACGCAGTGACGCCGTTGAGGCTCGAACCCGCGACCCCTCGGTCTCGAGTCAAACACTCTACCACTGAGCCACTGCGCTCCCATGCCAGTGGTTAGACAATGTTGACATGCATACACGTATGCATAACTATAGCACGTGGTTTAAGAGTTATGAGCATTTTCTCTAACTACTAACGGACGGACATTCAGACAGACGGACTCACACAGTGATTACAATGCGCATCTGCGAGTCGTGCAATGTTTGGTATAGAGACGAAGTCCAAAAACTACAAGTGCCGCAGCATCCAACATGCAGAAGTTATTGTATAGTTTGTGCGTCTGTACTGGAAGAAAATCCACGACCTTTAGCGAGTGGATTATCGTCCGTTTAGACTCAAAACCACACAATAGTTGCTTATTGCACCAGCATGCATTTGTACATTGTTGCGTGATATTTGACGTTTAACATTGGAATATCAATGGATGGTGCAGTAATGAGATATAATGATGTATAATGTCGAAGGCTCTTGCAGACTCCCCATATGGGCATTGAAAACCTCCTATATGCACTGAATGCACTGTAATAGTTCTTGGACATGAGTAGTGCCAACTTTGGATTATTTGATCCAATATAAATTTACGACCGAGTTTTAATTGCTATTGATGAAATTCTCTACCATTCATCGTTTTTGGCAGCAATGATTTTGGTGTTCTATTTACAGGTACAAGTAAAATTAGCCTGCAGCAACGCATGTCTTTGGAATACAAATTAAGGTCAGCCATAAGAAAGCTACTTTTCTTCCTCTTAAACCATTCTTAAAAGTTGTAGGTGCAGCTATGCAGTGGGGTTAAAACGAAGAATACAATCGCAGTTGTCCACACTCAAGTATTGTTGGTTCGAACTAATAAAAGTATCCATGTTATTTTATGAGGGATTATCCCATACATATTGATAGTGATATGTGTGGGCCCATTCTGTACGTTAAGGGTGCAAAGGTAGAAGTCTCTTAATTATTCCATACATATTGATAATGATAAGTGTGGGCCCATTCTGTACGTTAAGGGTTCAAAGGTAGAACTTACTTAATTATCCTATACATATTGATAATGATAAGTGTGGGCCCTTTCTGTACGCTAAGGGTTCAAAGGTAGAACTTTCTTAATTATCCCATACATATTGATAATGATAAGTGTGGGCCCATTCTGTACGTTAAGGGATCAAAGGTAGAACTTTCTTAATTATCCCATACATATTGATAATGATAAGTGTGGGCCCATTCTGTACGTTCAGGGTTCAAAATTAGAACTTTCTTAATTACCCATACAGATTAATATGCTAAGTGTGGGCCCATTCTGTACGTTAAGGGTTCAAAAGTAGAAGTTTCTTAATTATCCCATACATATTGATATGATAAGTGTGGGCCCATTCTGTGCGTTAAGGGTTCAAAGGTAGAACTTTCTTTATTATCCCATACATATTGATAATCATAAGTGTGGACCCATTCTGTACGTTAAGGGATCAAAGGTAGAACTTGCTTAATTATCCCATACATATTGATATGATAAGTGTGGGCCCATTCTGTAGTACGTGAAGGGCTCAAATGTAGAACTTTCTTAATTATGATGTATTTCTATCCTTGAATGTTGTTTTGATCCTAGCAAACAGTGCAAACACTGATGAAATGCAGCATTATGCTGAAATTGAAGGGGCATAGTTGAAGGCTTGGAATAAGCCCTAGGCATCTAGCCCCACTAGGTAGCTGGGTATGCAGGTTTAAAGAATGATAGTATGACAAATGTTTGCGATTGAAGACCAAATCCTCAATGTACGGAATAAGCAAACACCATCTCGGAAAAGTGGAAAGTAGCATGGCACAATATGTGCAAAATGAACAAACACACTCACAGCCAGATGAAATACAAATGCTTGAAGCTTGAACAGGACGTTCTGTTTTCACTGTATTCGCAGCGCTTGTATAATAAAATCACCAAAAGAAGCTAACATTCCATAGTAAGAGAACCACTGTACGTGGATGTAGCAGTGGTCGGGGGCTGTTTCAGTTGGTAAGTTCTGTTCGCCATAGTTTTAATTGTTCAGCCAATCATATACAGTAATTATATAATGTCTTGGTCACAAACATCTATAGCATTTATGCAATGCGCATAATAAGTAGAGCAGTCAGCTGAGAAAATACAAGAATAGAATACAAGATCTTTATTTCGAATTTCGGCCCACATAGGAGCACACAAAGAGGCATATAATATAAAAAAATACAATAATCAAGGCAAGATCTCCAAATGACAGATTACTAACAAAAGAGAGAAAGTGAAATTAACAATTACTATGCAAGAATATACCCACCCTACATTCCTGCACCATTTGTCTGCGTTTAAAAGCAAATAGCATATGGAAGACAGGCATCCAGACTACCCTCACAAGGTGAAGTCAGGGGTGTCTGGCTATCCGCCCATTCAAATACTAATTATGTATATGATGTAGGTTAGCTAGCAAACATAATGCAAGAATGCTGAACAACATATTCCAGCATAATATTCTATACTCTCATAACACGCATATAAATAGTAATTTGTCTTTGAGACCATGATTCTAATTTAGTAACATACTGAGAGACTCATTACACTGTAAAGTTAAACTAATGAAGCATCTGCAAACTGCTGTAGCTCTAAATCAAAGCGTTTACTTGTCTAGATTTAAATGAATGAAATTTGCCAGCTCGTGCATAATTTTTTCATCTTCACAATTTAATAACCAGAAGTATTTGGTAAAACTATCCATCTTAATGAAATTCTTGCATTCGTTGTCGATTAGTCTATTGAGGGATTCTATCGAAGAACTATTTCAGACACACTAATAAAAAGTGAATTTCATCACCTGTCTTTTTAGTGTATCTACCAAATTCAATGTTTAACCTATGAGATGAGATCCGTAATCTAGCGACTTCTCTTCTGTATGTAACAGTAAAAGCAAACATCTTATCAGGGTTGCTATTACAACGTAGGAAAAATAACATTCCAAATTGACAAGAAAAGGGAATATTGTGACTGAGAAGTTTGCTTAACCCATTTGGTTTAAACTTTATTTTATTTGTATAATATATGACAAGTATACAAAACACAGAATACAATTACAATACAACCACTATACAAATGGGATTCAGAAGAAATTCAAATTACTTATTTGAATCTGTATCCCAAGAGTTCACATTACTAATATATGTACTATCATGTCGTAATTGTCAATTATGTAGAGAATAATGGTCGCACTTTGTAGCTGTTTGGCGAAAGGGGTACTAGTTGGCTGTTGAGGGCTCCACGGGGAATGGAATGTAAAGTCATAATTGCAGTGGTCTGTTGTTGGACTAAATTCATTCATAACAATTAGATTTCTGAATAAAATACTATTGGGCGTATGCGTACCCGCATATTAGTATCATATTAGGTTTTTATCTAGTTTTGATTAGTTGTGTGTGCAACTATTGTAAGAACTTTCAAATGTGTACCTTTGTTTTTTAGCAAAAACGTTTTGTTTTTAATATATAATCTTGCACAGCTGAAAAGAGTTCTGCATTTTCAACATCTGTCAGATCAGTATTACCATATAAGAAAACATTGACCGTTGGTTGACAGTAGGTCGAGACTCTATCTAGCAAAGCATGCCTTAATTGTCCATAGAATTTGCAGTGTAAGAAAACGTGTGAAATATTATCAATCTCACAACACTCAAACACAGGATTATCAATGATGTTCTTTTCTGGAAAATATGATACCTCAGTGAGCAGTTCAATCGTATGCGGGCATGGTATATTTGTCCTAATCGTGAACCAGAAAAGTAGTAAGGTGGTGGTTTGGTAACCCATTTAAACCGAATGGACGTTCATACCCATTTCAAATTCAAGGACGAATCCATCTCGAATTTAAAGGGATAATTCACACCTTTTTTCAAATGTGATTATTATAGAGTCTACAGTATGGCAGGAATAATCCCTCATTAAATGTTTGTGAATGCTCTTCTATTAGCCGGCAATTAATCACTTTTGCTTCTTAATGGGAGTCTGGTCATTCTCAGGTCAATGATCTCTACACACCAAAACTGGAATCACTTCCACCTGCTTACACACTACCAAAGCAGAATTATAAATCAGTCAAAAGGCAAAAAATAACAATGTTTCAGAGTAATATTTTTAGCAGTGTGTGCATTGATGAGTATATGTTGATACTTGGTCCATGTTTAATAATTAATTCTAAAATTAAAGTCTTAAAGCACTATTTATTACTATAGCAGACGACATATTTTGTAACAATTTTCTTCGTTTTGATAACAAAAAGACAGAATAAAATCAAATAAAACTTATTGAAAAACAAAATACTTTTCATTTGACAGTTGTTACATTTTAATTTGCAATGATTTGGCTGTTGATTGTAATTAAAACGGAACACCCATTATCCAATATTGAAATAAAGAAATTGACTGAAAGGTGCCGCTTCAATCATTTGCCAGACAAGCATATTGAGGTTAACTCAGGTTAATGTGTGCCAATAGCTGTAAGATGGCTGCTCCCTGAACGGCTATAAAAGCTTCTGTAATTAACTAACCAGATAGATAAATGACCTGTGAAAATAGAATTAGTCCATAACGAAATATCTATTTGTGAATAATGTAAAATGTTAAAAAGCATGAACATACACTTTAAGGTTTGTTGGGTAGTCAGGTTCAATCTCATTGGAAGTTTAAAAGTGCATTCTGTAAGCAAACATTGCAGATCCTGATCAGACGCCGCATAATGCGGCGTCTGATCTGGGTCTTCACTGTTTGCCTATGTCCCAGAGGCTTATATGGGTTAAGGAGTCTAGATGCCTGCATTATGATAATGTACATTCACGGTCACCAAGTGTCTCCTTTGTCCAGACATGGAGTTGCAAGTTCTTCAACAACTTTTTTTCCTTTTCGTGTTTTTGTGTTCTATGTTAAATTGATGTGTTTCTTCGCACGTCATTGCATCCTTAAATACGCACTTCTTTTTAAGTTCAATTATTGACTTTACGCTAAACAGCTGCTTTTGAAGATGAAGCCACGCCAAGAGAAACTAGAGGGATTAAGACCAGGTAAGACCCAAACACGCCAGCTCGGAATCAATAAAAGCAAGCATGTCCATTTACTGGTTAGGCAGCGAACAACAGAACACTGATTAGACTGCGCGGATAATGAGAAGGCTCTTGTTGTTCGCTGTTAGATATGTGCCTTTGGTTTTCGCATATGGAATGGCTTTTGCAAAACTGTTAATTTTTGTTAACCCTTTACATGTCCTCAATGTGGCCCATTTGCCTTAAAATGCTTAAACTAATATGATGGTCACACGAGCTAAAATTAGAAACACATTGAAACGCCACCTCCTCAAAGAACACTGGCCTCATTGCAAAATTTACAACTGTTTTCAACGTTGCCATTAGAGCGCTCAAACCATTTCGCTCTATTGGACTGACCATCTTAGTCGCCATAGTTAAATAGATTTTTATTTGGTATCCCAACCTAAACCGCTGACCCAGTCACAAAAAAACTCCATGTTTACATCTGCTCAAATTAAGAAGCAGTTTCACTCATGTTCACTCATGAACAAAAATGGCCAGCAGTTGAGCTAGAGAAAGATCTTTTTAAAACCATCTTAGAGATGACCATCCACTGACCTAAATTCATTCATGTGTTAACAGTAAATGAAACAAGTACACGAAATTGATTCTCTTGTCGCCCTCTACCTAAAACTGCTTCAATATAAACCAAAACTACAATGCTTCCTTAAAGTTAAGGAGGACTTAAGTTAAGTATTGCTATTTCAACATGTTACATTAAATGTTAAATAAATTGCCAGGATTGATCCAGTACTTATGGCCAAAGATCTCATTGTGGTCTACAGAAAAAATGAAACTATTTTGATTTCGTTATTGTTCGCATCCTAAAAATCAATGCTTAGCTTAATTCTGTTCCTTAACTTTAAGGAGGAATTGTAATTTTGGGCACTGGTAGCTATTTTAGCCATCAAACCAAAATAACAAATTAGTTTAAACTTAATTTTCTTCTAAATTACTAGCCCAGTTGAATTTCAAGCCAAAAATCAACAATGTTACCCCAGACTGCCAGTAATGAAAGGCAATTATTTGCATCAAACGACTACAGCAGATGACATTTTAGACGCATGTTTTGTCGGCGTTATAAGTGATGACAATATATCATCGGTTCTTTTTTAATGTTTAACATAATACAATTTTCAGAATATTCATTTTTTCAAAAGACTATAAAATACTATTTTACTACATTTGAGCCAGCATTTGACTTTTTTTTTTACGGAGTGGCTGCTGCCAGTTAACTGGTAGCAGCGATTTTACGTTAAAATGGCTGCTGCCAGTTAACTGGTAGCAGCGATTTTAACGTTAAATGGCTGCTGCCAGTTAACTGGTTATAGCCATTTTAACGTGAAATCGCTCCTGCCAGTTCGCTTCAGTATTTTTATTGTAGTGTGTACATAGAAAGTTATTTTGCATCGACTGAAGTAGCGAAATGTTAGTGAATGCCTTACTTAATGAGTTGTTTAACGTGTTTCCGAATTTGTTTCATGTTAAAGTGTGAGTATGGGCTATGTTGAGCTTCCAAAAACGTAAAATTGTGACCCAACAATGCAAGAATTTAAACTAAAACATCTTCTGCTGAAATTATTTGAAATTACAATCTCCTATCATTCTTCGGGAGTTAATACTTTGCAATGTCACTTCATGTACAAAAACCTAAAGAGTTTTGTTAGTCGCTGTGAGTGCGTAAGCTGCTTCGATAACATCCTGGTCGTAAACCCCCTTTCTCAAAAAAGGTGGGTTCTTGTTTTTGGGTCGGCTTCGATTGATTTGTCTTTTGTCACTTGTATTTTCTTTCCTATATAGAAGCGTATATTGTTCTGTTGATTAAAGTTAAAGGGTTGCGATGAATAATTATTAGAATGATTTACGTAATTGTAAAAATACCATAATTAGAACGTATGATTATTAATTCCAATTATTGCCAATTAGATAAAGTCGCACAATTGTCAAGAGCAATAAGAGGACATACAAAAAACCAAAGCTGTCGAACACGATGCCAAACATTACGGAAACGGCTCCGTGTGAAATTTGATATTTACGGGACTACTTTCTGCTGATCGGAGATTTCCGTATATACCCGATAACGAGTGTATCAGAACAAGTATTGGCTTTATAAACCAATAGCAGTCATTCCAGTACGGAGACGTTCACGTAATGCAGGATGCACAGGACGATCGTAGTCAAATATGTTTAAATTATGTCACAAAAGGGCCTAATGTATTTGCTAACATTAGTCGTTAATTTTATTGTAGCTTTCTATATAATGTTTGTACGATATATATATGTTCTTCAAAAGCAAAATAAAATTAATAAAACTTAAAATCCCATTTTGTTTCCAAACCCTCTGTGAATAATTACATGCGCGGATCCAATGGGGGAACTGCGGATCCGTCCCGCAGACCCTCCATTTTAAATTGTGCAACTTTGTCTGAACCACCCTGGTCTCCAACTAGACACCCTCTCCCCTCCTGAGACACATTTCTGGATCCAGGTTTACATTATTGCATGTATAAACACTGGTTTGCACCATGCGTCACCGACTCAAACCTTCTTGTCAAAATAAAAATATAAATTTAACTGGAAGCAGCGAATTTATGTTAAAATCGCTGCTACCAGTTAACTGGCAGCAGCGATTTTAACGTAAATTCGCTGATGCCAGTTAACTGGTAGCAGCGATTTTAACGTAAAATCGCTGCTGCCAGTTAACTGGTAGCAGACCTTGCCTTTTTTTTATCAGAGAGTGTGAAACAGATTGGATCCAGATCAGGTCCGTCCAAACGTCGGACCTGATCTGGATCAAAACTGTTTTATCAACGGACGACACTAGCATGTAATGGTAGTTATCACATATGTGCAGTAGACAGGTCCAGGGCCTCTACTTCACATTATTTTGCACTTGCCTTTGAAACGACTTTATAGTTCTTATATACCAGAATTTCAACCTTTTACATTTTAATAATTCAACAATATAAAAAAATATATAATCCATTTGAAGGCAATGGTCATATTAGGCTAACAAAAGATTAAATGTAACACTCCTTGGCTTAACAAAATTATATCATAATCAAGGGATCATGACCTGCATAAAATATGAAAGCTTCATTTTAACACTAATCCGTAAAATTGACCAAACACATGAGATTTTGATAATTATTGCATTGTCGAGTAAAGGCCCTGTCACACTATAACGTTTTAGCCAACGTATGCCGACGTATGAAATATATATCTAGTACGCTGGCATACGCTGAAATCTAATTTAAAAAATCAAGGAAAGCCTCTCTCTGAACTTATGCAAAGCGTATGCGAAACGAACATAGAACGTATGTCTAACTTATGAGTAACTTATTTATAACTTATTCATGACGTAACATAACTTATACTTGTATCAGCGTATAAAAACGTATGCCCAGCGTATCACTAGCGTTCTTGACTTATGAGAAACTTATGCACAACGAACGTCTAACGTATACTGAATTGTACATAAAGTTAACGTATGCATAACGTACATGTAGCGTACATCTAACTTATGTCCAACGTATAAAACAGTACAAAATTTTGGGACCACTTTGTGATATGAGAACGTATACCAACTTACTGTAGCGTGTTCGTAACGTATTGAAAACGTATCTCTAACTTATTCAGCGTACACCAACGCACTTGGTGAATTTTTCATACGTCCTCATACGTTGGTGCTAACGTACCTTAACGTATGCATAACTTACCCGTTGCGTACATCTAACTTATGCCCAACGTATAAGCAATACGTCGGCATACGCTGAAGATTTTTTGTGCAAGTACAAAATTTTGGGATCTATTCGCCGTATGGCAACGTATACCAATGTACTGTAGTGTGTTCGTAGCGTGTTTAAAACTTCTCTCTAACTTATTCAGCGTACACCAACGTACTTGCTTAATTTCTCATACGTCCGCATACGTTGGTGCTAACGTACCTTAACGTATGCATAACTTACCTGCTGCGTATATCTAGCGTATGCCTAACGTATAGAAGCAGTACGTTCGCATACGCTGTAATTTTTTATGAATGCACAAAATGTTGGACCTCTTGGCCGTATGTCAACGTATACCACCGTACTAAAGCGTATTCGTGTTAAAACTTATTTCTAACGTACTCAGCGTATACCAACGTACTCGCTGAATTTTTCATACGTCGGCATACGTTGGTGCTATACGTCGTAGTGTGACAGGGCCTTAACGAAGGTTCAGATGAGTCTGCGCATGTGCATATGCGCAAACACCAGAGCTATCACTGCTCGCATACATAATACATGGATGATGTAGATGAAAGCTAAAACCAAAATTTAGACCTCTGGTACCCTAGCGCCAACAGGCAAAATAATCTGTGAACTACATCAGCCGCTTGACATCAACACAGTCAATTAAGATTACTCACTCCGTGCTCAAATGGTAGCTTCTCCATGTAGACTGCAATGACTCTGACAAAACTGGACAGATTTCCAGGCTGATCTGAATATATGATTTGCCTAGCGTACATTTTGTTTAATTTGTCATGAAGTCTTGCTTATATTTGTCCGCTGGAATAGTAGTATACATTTTTTTTCATTCTCAACTCAACTGAGCACGAAATTTTAACTGCTCATTAAATCTAAACTGCTGACCAGTCTTGATTTTTTTGCTGACCGCTAATAAATTTTAAAATGCCAACAACAAATGGCATTTTAACATTCAAGAGCGAGATAAATTTCACTCTCAGTTGAGTTGAGCATGAAAAAAGTTCAATAACCCCGAGGCCTGATAATGGCCCTCTGTCATTTGCATTCTGAGCTGGTCACAGATGTCCAAGTTCGGAATTTAATGGTGTTTTCCATTTTGTAGATCGTATAAAGTTCTGGTATTGAAAGGATGGAGATGTTGGATTCATAAAGAAAATATATTTTCTCCCAAAAACATCTTTTTTGGCGTCGGTCTAGGGCAAACTTGGTTTGTGAACGGACATGCTGAAACGAAATTAGTAAAACAATTTAAACTGCTGTACACATGTATGAGTGACTTCTAGATTAAGAACAAATCGATACAGGGAGGTAATCAAAATGTACCTTTCTAATCAGAGACCCATTGCTTACATTTCTTAAATCCATAAGTCACACAAGCTAAAAATATGTCATTAAGCCCAACTTTGTCAAATAAGCCCAACCTACTTGAGTACTGAAAGTCTCAATAGCAAACCGCGTTCCTCTAAGAAAATATTGCAATGCCATTTATTTCATATACTAAAGGAATAAAGATAAGCAACAGACGAAATTTTTTTTTGCGTAGTTATATGATGTTTTGCTTAAATTTCTTTTAGAATGTGCTTACTGACTATTAATGGCATGTGATGAAATGCGAAAACGTCTCTTTAACTATAAAACTAACGCCACTTGATGAAACACTTTTAAACTAAAATTTGAAGTGAAAATGTGTCTTAAACAAAAAAAAGAGAGTATGATCAGAAAATACCAGTAGACCAACCCTCGCCACCGTGAAGAAGAGCCACAGGACATAAACAGTAACAAGATGTCAGAAAGACAAGAAAAGCAAAGCAACCAGCTCTCTCTCTTCCTCGTCAATATGATTGTGGCACTAGAAAGGACACAAAATAATGCATACCAAAACAAGGACCAATACAGAAACCCCACAAACAATGGGAGGTATATAAAATATAAATCAACAACCTTAGAACGGACAGCAGCCTAAGCCACCGTGGGATGGGGGGGGGGGGCTTAAATGCTTTTACTGGCGCTTAATCTTCGCCCTAGATTCTGTTGTTGTTAAAACACATAACTCTGTTGTCAAACGTTTGCATTTGGATCATTCATTTGATACTCGTGAATCATCGTGTTTATGATATATCTTGTGGTTTACAGATAAGAATTGTGCCTGATATTAGCCTAGACATTGATGTCATATGTAAACGGGAATTAGAAGAATCGCAGAAGGAACTTGTTAGTTGAAATGATTGGCCATCTCGACAAATTTAAGTTTGGCCATCTTAACAAATATACGTTTGGCCAGTTTAACAAATACAAGTTTGGCCATTTTAACAAATATGACTTTGGCCATTTTAACAAATACAAGTTTGGCAATCTTAACAAATATGAGTTTGGCCATTTTAACAAATATAAGTTTGGCTACCTTTACACATATAAGTTTAGCCACCTTAACAAATATGAGTTTGGCCATCCTAAACAAATATTTCCATCGTATTGGTAAGTGCTTATGCTGCTGACGTGTAATGTATGTTAAATATGTTTACAATATGCCAAGAAGTAACTGTTTGCATTATTCAAAACACCAAAACTTTTGTTAGGGGAAATTGAAACAGTTAATTGCTTTGATTAATTATGCTTTGATCATGGTCTATGCGCTTGCAGCAATGTGTGTAGGTTTTTTTGGTCGTTGTTTTGCGGTGCAGTACCAAGTGTCATTTCTAGTTCTGCAATCATTCCGCTGATATGAGGAAGTCTTCTAGAGAGAGCTGGTTGATTCACTTATATTGTCTTTTTGGTTTCATATGGCTGTTAGTGCTCCATGCGCGGATCCAGAGGAGGTCCAACTTTGACAACGTTTTTTTTTGTTTGTTTTAGTTGACGAAGATCCAATTATCACTACACTCACACAAATTTCACCAAGCAATTCCAAAATTTTGACAAAATTTTTAAACATTTTTTACTAGTTTTAATTTCATGTTTTGATATATTATTTTGAGATACGATACGATACTTTATTAATGCATAAAGCCATAATGGCCCATGAGCATATAAACAAATACAAATACAATACAGTACAGTACAGGATAGCGAGATACACAAAACACAACACAGTTGCAATACAATGACAGCATTTCAAAACAAGATTTAGGTGATAATGGAATATTAGTGTATAGGGAGAGGTGCTTTTTTCCTCTGAAACATGTTTTTTACCTACGGTAATCGATATGTGTCGCATATAGAAAAGCAACATTGGGTGCTGGCAAAAAAGGTGCGTATCAGCCTGCGCATTCGCAAAACCCGATGAGCACATTTTAAGCTGTGGCGACAGTTACTATATATATGAATTAATTGCAGAAGAGGGTAATGGCTGTCTTCCATGAAGAAAAAATATCCCTAGATCCGATCTTGTCGAAACGAAAAACAAGAAAGGGTCAAAGGAAAACAATATAGTGGTATTACTTATCATCCTTGGATACAATCTTGTAAAATACAAGAAAGTATCTTAGGATATCACCTGTTAATCCGAAAGTTTGAGGATAATTAAGTATGTGCAATCAAATTTGTATTTTAGTAAAAGATTATCTTAAATAAATAATGTCAAATGAGACCAAGGCCGGATAATGCTATACGGAATACAGGTTTATAACAGAAATTTAACCTGTGGCAATATGTTTTGCTCATTAAATACACTTCTAGATCCGCCCCGTTAGTCTCACTTACCTGAGCAAGCTTTCCGTGCCTTTTTTGTGTATTGATTAAAGAGGAATTCCGTTAAAAAAGAAAACAAAACAAAACTGTGTGGATCTATGCGTAAAGACAGTGCAAACTCAGACGAGATACCAATTTTTGCGACATCGCGCCCGAGCCTGCAAAGTATGAAGTGTTAATGTAAAACATACAGCTACAGCCCATCAAGTTTAAAGCAATATACAATCAGTATAATGGAAAAGGGAGATTACTTTCAAGCAATGGTAAGTATTAGGTCACATTTGCTAGGTTTTGGCAGTACTGTGGCATTGTCAACCCAAAAGCCCGCTCAAAAATGCATCCGCAACTGCTGTCTGCACACGTCGTCCGCTACATGCATTCTCTTATAATATTTACATATTTAAGTGCATAGGACAACCATTTGGACTCAGATCAGACTGCACCTATCGGAGCAGCCAGATCCGGGTCCTCACTGTTTGTCGAGGAAGGAAATTTATATCATTTCAGCAGGCGACAGAGCGAGCAGACGGCATTTTTGTGATTGGTGCTCCAGGGACTAGCAGCGCGAAATATACGATGGTTTTGTGTTACATACGCGTCGTGTAATCTCGATAGACTGCCTCGGCGAGGCTGTTCTAGCGAGAATCCACGATCGCAAACGATGATAACCACCTACCCAAGTAATCTTGAATGATATGGGATGAAATCTTATACGCTCATTAGTTATTGGGTTTTATCAGATTAAGAGTAATTCTATAACAATGTTACTGTTTTCTTAGTTATGAAACTCAGACTAATTTAGCCAATGTGATAAAACCAATGATAAAACATGTAACAGATTGAGATGAAGACTACTGACTATACATCATCACCATATCATATACTCTACGTCAAATAAATTTGCCTTGTATCAATGCATACCACTATCAGACGCTACCTTGGTAGGCCGACTGGTACAGATATGCATGTATATAAGTTAATCCTATATTTTAAATTAACTGTAAATAGCAGAAGCACAGATTTAAAGATACATAATTTCTTTTCTTAATTGAAATGCCTTTTCAATAAAGACGCTAAGATTTTTCAAGGTTTTGCAGTGTTCTGAACATATTAACTGTATAAATTTAAGCATATTTGGTCTCTGCCAGTAATATTTGGATATATATCTCCTACGAAATTCAACATAAATAGGACATTCTAGCACAAAATGAAACTCGTCCTCCAAAACGTTACAACTTTTGCATTTGAGAGATGTCATACAAAAATCATTCCATGATGTTTCACGTGAAATTAATGAAGAACCAAAATGCCCGTGTTAATAGGACAAATACATGGTGATTTTAAGGTGACCGCTTAGAACTTTGGGCAAGTGTATAAGCGGGCAATCATCGGCCGATGATGACCCAACATTGAACGATGGCTCGGTAGTTTTATGATTTTCCAGGGGATCCGGACCAGTATTGCTAAGAAACCCTATATTTTTGTGATTTTTTAGGGGGGGGGGGTCCAGACCCTCTGCCCCCTTCTGGATCCGCGCATGCGCTCTGTTTATTTTCCTCGTGTTGCTGTAGGTTGGTCTGGTATGAGTGATTGTGGCATTTCCTGGTCATACTCACTTACATTTAGATACTTTTGCGGCTAAAACTTATCAAAATAAAACAATCTGAAATTATACAATAGAAAAGAAATGATTAAATAAAATGATACTGATACTTACGTTTTGTGAACTGCATTTGACTGAGGTCGTTTTGGTATACTCCTAGTGATCTCAACACTTGATAGGCAAGGTGTGTGGCATATGGGTTTAATTTCCGAAACCTGGACTTCACAGACACCCAGGCATCTTTACACATTGGTGGCTCACCTGTAGACAGTTGAACACAATGTTACATCCCTATCACTTTTAATTTAGTCTCCACATGGGCCAGTTTATGATGTTTAGGTACGCATCAAATTTGCCAAGCGACATAGGCTCAGGCGAGTCTGTACATATATATGCAGAATGCCTAGGCTTTCGCTCCTCACATTCACAAAGTATTAGTGTAGATGAAGACTCAGGCCAAAATCTAGATCTCATGTCCCGCTGTATACATCAGCATGGGTGTTCATTGGAGGCTTTTGAACATATGCGATAAGTACCGAAATTTTAAATGTTTGCCCATATGGGGCGTCGAGCGGAGAAAAGCTGTCTTCAGGGGTTTCCACCAGGTTATGCAAAAGCTAGTCTACACAAGTACAGGGACAGGTTAAAATATTAAAATTTGCATGAAGCAAGCTTTAGGTAGTGAATAACAAAGGCACTGATCACATTGCGCTAACGTGCAGGATGGTCTGCACTGTAGCTTTGCTGTTCGCATGCAAGTAAATCAGATTTCCTAGCGGCGAGATCAATAGTCTGAAGAACTAAGGTAAGGTGCGATGAACTAGGTTTAGCATATGCAAACAACCATGGTGCTAAGCATCCTACACACCCTCCAGTTGTTTTTGTAATTGACCAGTACCTCTGTTATTCACAAACCCGAAGAGATAATTGACATTCATTCTGTTAACCTTCTCTAGTTTCTGTAACCAGGTTCTCCTCTGGTCGCAATAATAAAGCTGATGTTTTGCCATCTTCACAGTATCTTAGATTCACCCCAATGAACAATTAAAGCTGTTGACTGTTAAAGGCTTAATGTTTTTACTAGCTGGCATTTTCCATGGCTTTCTGCAAGATTATTGTTTTAAAAACAGCGCTTTCAAACATTTAAAGGAAACATATTTAGTACTATAGTAGGTTTTCAAAAATAAAAGGAAACACACTACTGGATGAAACCGCAGACTTCCATTTATGCGTAAATATATATGTTCTTGTGTCTTCGCGATACCATGAACTGGCTGCTGTGCATTCTAAGGCGGTGATGTTTTAGTTCATTGTTTGTTGTAGCTCCCATTGGGTTTATTTATGGTTGGTCCTGGTTCTATGATATAGTTCTTTGTGTCCTTTCTAGTTTTGCAGTCATCTCGCTGAGAGAAGAGAGAGCTGGTTGTTTTTATTTTTACTTTTCCTCCTTTATGGCACAGGTATAGTATTTTAAGACTGGGTGAGATATTAAAAAGAGGCAAAGACAACGGACATGGTACTTGGTGAGTGTAAGTTTTACACTACTTTCTCTTATTTTCAGTAAGATATGTCGTTGATAAATAGACGCAATTCCAATTTTAAATGCAACATATACCTCTTCAATAAATGGGGTGTGTTATTTATGTCCTGTGTATGTCATGCTTTCGCGTCTGTTCATTGCTGCCTTGTGGTCACCTGCTGGGAAAGGGCTGACCTCTTGGCTCTTGTTTGTGATGATTAATTGTGTTTTTGTCACTTTCCCATGCGGTGTCCGGGGTCAGGTGTTGTACTTCATTGTATCGATTCCTGATCTTTGCCGCCTTCCTTACTTTCATCATGAGCTTGTTTTACACAAATTCTCAGCCACTTTCATTGCTTCAATGAAATGAGCATATAGAAATGAACAAATTTTCAAGCAAACCAAATATGTATGTGTCTTGATCCACATCAGAGATAAGTGTGAGGCTATATCATCAAACTTGTTAAAGTCAGTCTGATTATTGTTTTACTGACCATTCCAAGGTGGCTCTTCTTTTGTGGATCATTTTTTTATTTGTGTTTGTTTTTGTCTAACTGTCTTGTCTGTTCCTTGCAGCCTTATGGCCACCTGCTGTGAAAGGACTGACCTCTAAGCTCTCTAGTATATGATATTTTCTTGAGTTTTGTCAGTTTCCCTTATGGTGTCCTTGGTCATGTGTGGTACTTGATTGTATCGATTCCTGATCTTTGCCTTCTTCCTTACGTTCATGTAGTTGGTCATTCATTTGAATGGCAATAATAGACTGCATATTTTATGCTTTTGACAGCTTATCTCGACATGTTTCATCGGATGGTAGTTGTATTATACCTGGAAATTTAGGCATGTCTCTTTGTGAACATCCCCAGTCAATATTCAATCCATTTTTCACGTCTAGCAGTACGACTCTGACTTCACTGCTCCACACGCCACCTGAAGATACATTACCGTCACAGCGTATTTGACATAATACGCGCACATGTTGTTTTATAAACACATACTATGTAATTTTAAAATGGGTTCGGATCGATTTTGCCATAGCAATCAGTGTAGAACTTGATGATATGACGCCTTATGCAGCATTTCATCTGGGTATTAACTGTTTGCCATAGTTGGTCTTATATTATCTGAACCGAAGTAAAAGAGAGAGCCTACAATATTTGAAAACAGCGCACGCTCTATACACAGCATGCACTATTTAATACCATTGAACTGCAGGAAACTGTTACTACATAAATCGGAACCAAAGAACTTGACTATGATTAAAAAAACATTTTCATCACTTATTCTATATCGATTTAAGGGGAGAAATAGTCTATATCGATTTAAGGGGAGAAATAGTCTATATCGATTAAAGGGGAGAAATAACTCGTTACTAACGTTCCATTTTTCGAACGCTAGTCATAAATGTGTTGCGTTCTATGGCAGTGGTTCTGTTGTTGTTAATTCATTATTTAATGTTCCTCCCATTGTGTGATTGGTCATTGTTTTTTCCCATTGTGTGATTAGTCATTGTTTTTTTTATTCATTACTTAACGTCATAACTAGTTATGCAATCATCTTGACGATGAAGGGAGGGCCTGGTTGCTCCTCCTTATGTCTGTGGCTCTTACTGGACTTATTATGTGGGAGGATCGGAGGTCCAGGCGAGACAGAGTCGGAGGGCCAAAAGGATCTCGGTTCGTCCATGATTACCCGCAGACAGACGGCTACAATGTTGGCACTATGTGGGCACCAATGTCCATGGCCAACTAATATGAGTAATAAGCATGGAAGATAGCTCTTCACTCTGAATGAGAATGGAACCGCTCGGAATTTGTCCAAGAATCCATAGGAGCGACACCAACTCTAGGAAAGCGCTTAAACAAGGCGTGGAGTTGGCCAGAACGCCAGGATCGCAGCGGAAGCGTGGCAGAAGCGCCAAGGTTGACTATGCCTAAATAGCACAGTAGCCGCGGAAGCGCGTTGGTCACGGTCTATTAGTTAGTGTGAAGCGCGTGATTGCGGTATTCCCTGATCATACTCGCTCACTTTTTGCTATTGTCTACGCCCTACCTATTTGGTCCCTAGCTGTGAATGCCCCTTTAAGTTCTGGATCTGGAGAAAATCGTGCAATAGTGCTGGTACAGAAACCCTCTGATCTAAAAATAAACGTGACACAAGTATAAGCTTTTTAAAAACGCTTGTCAACTTTCAGCACTTAACAAAAGTAGGTTGTTGTCTACTGTCTGAAAGTACATAAGCAATTTGCAAGCTGTCTGAAAGGAAAGTGATTAATTTATTAAAAGACACCCCAGCTCATCGCCATCTCCGCGAGCGGAGATTGCGATGAGCTGGGTGTGTCATTTTTATGTGGTGACACCATTAGACAATACATACAAGAAATTTTCACAGAAAGAGGTATCTCATCATGCTACACCACTGAGCCAGCGCTGCCTCACTCAAGAGGAATATAGGTGTTTAACAATCATAATGCAATGACGCCAAAAAGGGAAGAAACAATCTAAATCATAGCTCCTTCGAGTATATTGGCTTAGGATTGGGAATGATAATCGTAGAGTATAATATCTTGATACGCCGTATTTATAAGTGTAAGTTAGCACCAATGGAGGTGGCAGCGGCGGCAACTGAGCTGCCAACTCTTTCGTTGTAAACTTACATTTACTTCCCCCTGAACAACTGAAACAAACTGAGGTCAACTTTTCTTCAGTGATAAATATTAACCATATCTACCTCTTATTGATATTGTTATTCTTCAGATCAATGCAATCGAACATAACATAACTTTAAAGCAATGAAAAGGTTAGACCAAGATCAATGGCTGTTCAGGTTCCACCAAATTGATGTAAAGTTAACTTAATTACCTCAGTATTTGTTTCAATCTTATCTGAAAGGGCTCCTCTACCAACATTTAAATTTATAAACCAAACTGTTATAAAATGGTTTCATTTTGCAAAAGGGCTTCAAACCCAACATAACAGTTAATGTTATTGGACATACATAATCAAAATAAGCTATATCGCCCTAAAAGTCCTCTTCTCTTAGATTTTACAAACTTCATACCCTAACTTTTGAAGAGTGTTGAGAGTATGGTTGGAATGTCACGTGACGTTAACGCTAATAAAGAGCAGGTGTCCAGTAAACGGTACAAGTTCGCCTGTGCGCCCATCGAAGACTCAAATTAGCATGGTGCGGATGCACAGGCTGATCTGAGTCTTCGATGGGCACTCTATGGGTAGTCAAGGGTCCAACGTTTCTTCAGGCGGGAAACTAAGACTCTGATCAGCCTGTTAGGATGCGCAGACTGATTCGAATCTTCGCTGAAGACACATGCCAACTTGAACCGCATGCTGGATACAGATGCAATATAAATACCTCCAGGTATCCTCAGTAATGACATCTTCTCCTATCAAACATTGGAACATCTGGAAATCTGTGAAAACCCGGGCACCGGACCACCCACATGGTATGATTCTACCCAGCATATACCAGTGTCCAAGCCACTGTAAGGCACAGACAAATAAGAAACAAACACGCGTAAGTAAAATTGAAGATGATTGAGTCGAGAAAACAGATAGCCTAGAAGACATTTTTAGGTTACATTGCACCCCAACCCACAAGGACAATTTTTCATGGGTGCCCAATTGTTTATTAGGACCTCTTAGATGTGAAACAAGGCCGTCCTCAAAAATTAACTTGTTTGGGTTATGTGAAAACGCATGGTTTTCTTTGTAACCCATAGTGGATTCGAGGATGGTGGTTTGCATACAAAATCAATCATTTCTCAGCTGTTACGTATCCTAGACTACTAAACTTAGTACCAAATTAAAGATTATAAGTAGTATAGGCGTCACTTTAGGGTCAATGACGTCACTTCCGGTCCAAGATGGCGACCCCCACGACTTCCGGTCCAAGATGGCGGCCCCCACGACGTCAGATCCAAGATGGCGGCCCCCACGACACCAAGATGGCGGCCCCCACGACGTCAGATCCAAGATGGCGGCTCCCACGGCGTGAGATCCAAGGTGGCGGCCCCACGAAGTCAGATACGAGATGGCGGTCCCTGTGACGCGTTCGGTTACACCTCGGAGGGTGAGTCAACGCCCTAGACCACGAGAAGGTAGCGTCACGTCCTAGAGCGCGGTGTCGTTCTTCTATATACAAGGGTGAGGGGCCTCTCATTTATTTTCGGGTGGTTTTTTTACGCAGTTCAGAACGAGATCCAGTCTTTAATGGTGTAGCGCGTCGCAGCGCTCGGCTTATCCCGTTCCCCGGATGGGCCCTTTTTTTTCAGCACGGTCCTTTCACGTCTTTTTCCACGTACTGATAGGCTTCGTAATTGGATCGTTAAGGCTGAGAGGGATATGATTGTCCATCAACGTAGAACGGGTTCCTCGCCATGCATATGGCGTCTGGCTAACTTAGGAGCATATTGCGCAATTATTTGCCGTTCGTCCTTCAGTATCTTAATGAATTCCAGTCCCAAGTTGCTGTCTTACGCCCTCTGTCCGTTATACTATCCTCTCCTTTTCGCTTAAGCTCCGATTTTGCCATTTCTAAAGCTTGGGCTACTGGGGTGACCAGGTTCACTACGGGTTTTTCCTTTTGTCTCATTTCTTTCAACTCTCTGTATTTCCGTCCGCTACCCACAATATAATGACCCTGACTGTCGCGTTCCGCGTAGCCATCTCTAACATCCAGCAAGTGCTGAAACCATTTGTCGGGATCCGAGACGTAAGGAATCCACTTCTGCTGCTGGTAATCGTAAACGAGTCTAGTACCCATCTTTTTTGATCGATTTCCTCCTTCGTGCTCGAGTTATTCTTACGCTCTATTCATACCAATGGGCAAGAGTCTAGTTCACTGTTCTCAAGCACCTCGATTAATCGCTCAGCAGCCTCTCTGGCTTCGCGCCGTAGTTGTCTACATCTCATCCGAAACAACAGTTCATCAAACAAAGCTATACACATAAAAGTAATGGCGAACATATTTACGCCTACTCAATACTTAATCCCTTTTCTTAGTTACCAGTTTTGATAGTCATTCGGGTTACACTCGGAACACCGTAATGCCCCTAAGTGATTCATGTGATCACTTTGCACGTAACAGGATACTACACCATCTAGTTCGGGTAAGGCCCTTCCAATTTCTGTTAAGAGTTCTTTGACGGCAATGTATTCTAGGGGTCTCAGGTATAATCCCTTTTTCGTAGGTATCACCTCTTCTTGCGGCTTCCAATACTGCCTTATATCCATACATGCGCTGCCCTCGGTGATGGTACAATAGACGTTCCCTCCAAGATGACTCTTATAGTTTTGTTTCTCTGTCCTCGCTTGATCCGCGTATTCTAAGTAATCCACCCAATTCTTCCATCGCATCAAGGTTAAGCTGATACCTTTCTTGGTCGGTTTGTCATCTTTCCATTCTCTCAGGTCAACACCGACACCACCACCACCGACACCACCACCACCACCCACCATCACCACCCACCACCACCACCACCACCGACAACACCACCAGCACCGACACCAACCACCACCACCACCACCACCACCACCACCCACCACCACCACCACCACCACCGCCACCACCACCGACACCACCACCACCACCACCACCACCAACCACCACCACCACCACCACCGACACCAACCACCACCACCACCACCGACACCACCACCACCACCCACCATCACCACCCACCACCACCACCACCACCGACAACACCACCAGCACCGACACCAACCACCACCACCACCACCACCACCCACCACCACCACCACCACCACCACCACCACCACCACCGACACCACCACCACCACCACCACCACCAACCACCACCACCACCACCACCGACACCAACCACCACCACCACCACCGACACCGCATGGTGGACCATTGTTTCCTGACTGTACATTCACTGTACCCCAACTGAACCCTCACTGTGCCCCAATATACCCTCACTGTATCCTCACTGTACCCCACTGTACTCTCACTGTATCCTCCCTGTATCCCACTTTACCCCAACCCTCACTGTATCCTTACTGTACCCTCACTGTATCCTCACTGTGCCCCCACTGTACTCTCACTGTATCCCCACTGTATCCTCCCTGTACCCTCAATGTATCCTCTTTCCCTCCTCCTCCTCACCCTCTCCACCTCCCTCCTAATCTCACTGTACCCAAACTGAACCCTCACTGAGCCCCAATGTACCCTCACTGTATCCCCACTGTACCCCTCTGTACCCTCACTGTAGCCCAACTGAACCCTCACTGTATCCTCACTGTGCCCCAATGTATCCTCACTGTATACTCACTGTACCCCACTGTACTCTCACTGTACCCCCACTGTATCCTCCCTGTACCCTCAATGTATCCTCCTTTCCTCCTCCTCCTCACCCTCTCCTCCTCCCTCCTAATCCCACTGTACCCCAACTGAACCCTCACTGTGTCCCAATGTACCCTCACTGTATCCTCACTGTACCGCACTGTACTCCCACTGTATCCCCACTGTATCCTCCCTGTACCCTCACTGTATCCTCCTTCCCACCTCCTCCTCACCCTCTCCTCCTCCCTCCTAGCTCCATTATGAATTTGTACTGTCATGATCACTGTTTTTAAGGCCATTATACTCGTTGTAGAACGTTCTATCATCGTAGGTTCACCTGTAATTGTGGGTTGACCATGATTATATAATGATTAAGCATAACAGTTTCGCTTTAAACAACCAGTCGTCAGCATTTACGCTATGTATAGTCTTCAGATGATGTACTATATTTAGCACATCCTGTCTATGGCATATTGGACACTGGAACTTGTATCTATGAGGCATAGTTTTGATCTGTTTTTAAACACCATTTAAAACGAAACTTTATGTATATCAGCTTGCTGGGCAAGCCTTTCCTTTTAAATCGAAACTTTTATAATACAAACGCGAACCTTCCTTTAAAAACGACACTTTTATGTATAACCTGGCAAGCCTTTCCTTTTAAATCTAAACGCTTATAATACAAGTGCGAGCCTTCCTTTTAAAACGACACTTTTATGTTTCAGCTTCCTGGGCAATGCTTTTCACGCGTTCTTATAATGCGAAGATGAATCACGCTATAAAAAAAACGTGTGGCGTTCGAAAACACCAAACGTTTGAGCTAAATAGTATCATTTAAACTGTTCAATTTACATGTTTATTGTTCGACTGTCATATTAGCTATGACTCGATTGCATACGATGCGCATTATATAGCGAGAGGTTTTTTCTGATGGGTCAATTAAAAGTAATATCGTTATAAATGTATATATCATAAGCCATACATTTCGCAATTCGTCTCTAGACTATGAACAGACGATACGTAAGTTGAATTTAGGGGTTAATTGTCTCATGTACCTACCTGTACACGAGCAGCGAAGGCTCTGGCGAGTCTGGGCTGATGTACCAGCTTGTGTTAAGTCGTTGATGAATACTTTTAAGAAATCTTTATGAGCGTAGGACGCCTAGTCACTGCGAGAGTTAGGAAAGCTCTGTAATGCGATCATGAGTCGACTATTTAATGTCTACATACGATGATGTCATCCAAAATGGCCGTCGCGCATGCGCAGTGAAAGCATTTAATTAAACAACATCTTTATCCGTACTTTGTACATTAGTTCTCAGGTAAATATAGACTCTGACAAAGGCGAAGAATGAGTGGTGTATTTATACACCCTAGACATTTAGCATGAAAAGGGCGAAAATCGCTTTTCTTTCCTAGTACACGCTATAGATACATCAAACGTCTGGTCCGATGGACAGGCTCATCTGCTTGAATAACGCACTCTGATCAGTAAATTCGATGTGGAACAGCGAAGACCCAACGCAATGATACAGCAAAGTCGTCCGTATTGAAAAGGTGGGTTTTCCATGGGCCTGTTATTCTAAAAATACTCCTGAATTGTAAAATCGATAAGCGATTTCATTACATGGATCAAAGTGAAAACAGCCGGTCAGATCCAGTTAGCAGCTGATTATATTGGTGAAGGAATTGAGACAGGCCCACGGAAAACCCACCTTTTCAATACGGACGACTTTGCTGTATCATTGCGTTGGGTCTTCGCTGTTCCACATCGAATTTACTGATCAGAGTGCGTTATTCAAGCAGATGAGCCTGTCCATCGGACCAGACGTTTGCCATGATGTATCTATAGCGTGTACTAGGAAAGAAAAGCGATTTTCGCCCTTTTCATGCTAAATGTCTAGGGTGTATAAATACACCACTCATTCTTCGCCTTTGTCAGAGTCTATATTTACCTGAGAACTAATGTACAAAGTACGGATAAAGATGTTGTTTAATTAAATGCTTTCACTGCGCATGCGCGACGGCCATTTTGGATGACATCATCGTATGTAGACATTAAATAGTCGACTCATGATCGCATTACAGAGCTTTCCTAACTCTCGCAGTGACTAGGCGTCCTACGCTCATAAAGATTTCTTAAAAGTATTCATCAACGACTTAACACAAGCTGGTACATCAGCCCAGACTCGCCAGAGCCTTCGCTGCTCGTGTACAGGTAGGTACATGAGACAATTAACCCCTAAATTCAACTTACGTATCGTCTGTTCATAGTCTAGAGACGAATTGCGAAATGTATGGCTTATGATATATACATTTATAACGATATTACTTTTAATTGACCCATCAGAAAAAACCTCTCGCTATATAATGCGCATCGTATGCAATCGAGTCATAGCTAATATGACAGTCGAACAATAAACATGTAAATTGAACAGTTTAAATGATACTATTTAGCTCAAACGTTTGGTGTTTTCGAACGCCACACGTTTTTTTTATAGCGTGATTCATCTTCGCATTATAAGAACGCGTGAAAAGCATTGCCCAGGAAGCTGAAACATAAAAGTGTCGTTTTAAAAGGAAGGCTCGCACTTGTATTATAAGCGTTTAGATTTAAAAGGAAAGGCTTGCCAGGTTATACATAAAAGTGTCGTTTTTAAAGGAAGGTTCGCGTTTGTATTATAAAAGTTTCGATTTAAAAGGAAAGGCTTGCCCAGCAAGCTGATATACATAAAGTTTCGTTTTAAATGGTGTTTAAAAACAGATCAAAACTATGCCTCATAGATACAAGTTCCAGTGTCCAATATGCCATAGACAGGATGTGCTAAATATAGTACATCATCTGAAGACTATACATAGCGTAAATGCTGACGACTGGTTGTTTAAAGCGAAACTGTTATGCTTAATCATTATATAATCATGGTCAACCCACAATTACAGGTGAACCTACGATGATAGAACGTTCTACAACGAGTATAATGGCCTTAAAAACAGTGATCATGACAGTACAAATTCATAATGGAGCTAGGAGGGAGGAGGAGAGGGTGAGGAGGAGGTGGGAAGGAGGATACAGTGAGGGTACAGGGAGGATACAGTGGGGATACAGTGGGAGTACAGTGCGGTACAGTGAGGATACAGTGAGGGTACATTGGGACACAGTGAGGGTTCAGTTGGGGTACAGTGGGATTAGGAGGGAGGAGGAGAGGGTGAGGAGGAGGAGGAAAGGAGGATACATTGAGGGTACAGGGAGGATACAGTGGGGGTACAGTGAGAGTACAGTGGGGTACAGTGAGTATACAGTGAGGATACATTGGGGCACAGTGAGGATACAGTGAGGGTTCAGTTGGGCTACAGTGAGGGTACAGAGGGGTACAGTGGGGATACAGTGAGGGTACATTGGGGCTCAGTGAGGGTTCAGTTTGGGTACAGTGAGATTAGGAGGGAGGTGGAGAGGGTGAGGAGGAGGAGGGAAAGAGGATACATTGAGGGTACAGGGAGGATACAGTGGGGATACAGTGAGAGTACAGTGGGGGCACAGTGAGGATACAGTGAGGGTACAGTGAGGATACAGTGAGGGTTGGGGTAAAGTGGGATACAGGGAGGATACAGTGAGAGTACAGTGGGGTACAGTGAGGATACAGTGAGGGTATATCGGGGCACAGTGAGGGTTCAGTTGGGGTACAGTGAATGTACAGTCAGGAAACAATGGTCCATCATGCGGTGTCGGTGGTGGTGGTGGTGGTGGTTGGTGGTGGTGGTGGTGGTGGTTGGTGGTGGTGGTGGTGGTGGTGGTGTCGGTGGTGGTGGTGGTGGTGGTGGTGGTGGTGGTGGTGGGTGGTGGTGGTGGTGGTGGTGGTTGGTGTCGGTGCTGGTGGTGTTGTCGGTGGTGGTGGTGGTGGTGGGTGGTGATGGTGGGTGGTGGTGTCGGTGGTGGTGGTGGTGGTTGGTGTCGGTGGTGGTGGTGGTTGGTGGTGGTGGTGGTGGTGGTGGTGTCGGTGGTGGTGGCGGTGGTGGTGGTGGTGGTGGTGGTGGTGGTGGTGGTGGTGGTGGTGGTGGTTGGTGTCGGTGCTGGTGGTGTTGTCGGTGGTGGTGGTGGTGGTGGGTGGTGATGGTGGGTGGTGGTGGTGGTGTCGGTGGTGGTGGTGTCGGTGTTGACCTGAGAGAATGGAAAGATGACAAACCGACCAAGAAAGGTATCAGCTTAATCTTGATGCGATGGAAGAATTGGGTGGATTACTTAGAATACGCGGATCAAGCGAGGACAGAGAAACAAAACTATAAGAGTCATCTTGGAGGGAACGTCTATTGTACCATCACCGAGGGCAGCGCATGTATGGATATAAGGCAGTATTGGAAGCCGCAAGAAGAGGTGATACCTACGAAAAAGGGATTATACCTGAGACCCCTAGAATACATTGCCGTCAAAGAACTCTTAACAGAAATTGGAAGGGCCTTACCCGAACTAGATGGTGTAGTATCCTGTTACGTGCAAAGTGATCACATGAATCACTTAGGGGCATTACGGTGTTCCGAGTGTAACCCGAATGACTATCAAAACTGGTAACTAAGAAAAGGGATTAAGTATTGAGTAGGCGTAAATATGTTCGCCATTACTTTTATGTGTATAGCTTTGTTTGATGAACTGTTGTTTCGGATGAGATGTAGACAACTACGGCGCGAAGCCAGAGAGGCTGCTGAGCGATTAATCGAGGTGCTTGAGAACAGTGAACTAGACTCTTGCCCATTGGTATGAATAGAGCGTAAGAATAACTCGAGCACGAAGGAGGAAATCGATCAAAAAAGATGGGTACTAGACTCGTTTACGATTACCAGCAGCAGAAGTGGATTCCGTACGTCTCGGATCCCGACAAATGGTTTCAGCACTTGCTGGATGTTAGAGATGGCTACGCGGAACGCGACAGTCAGGGTCATTATATTGTGGGTAGCGGACGGAAATACAGAGAGTTGAAAGAAATGAGACAAAAGGAAAAACCCGTAGTGAACCTGGTCACCCCAGTAGCCCAAGCTTTAGAAATGGCAAAATCGGAGCTTAAGCGAAAAGGAGAGGATAGTATAACGGACAGAGGGCGTAAGACAGCAACTTGGGACTGGAATTCATTAAGATACTGAAGGACGAACGGCAAATAATTGCGCAATATGCTCCTAAGTTAGCCAGACGCCATATGCATGGCGAGGAACCCGTTCTACGTTGATGGACAATCATATCCCTCTCAGCCTTAACGATCCAATTACGAAGCCTATCAGTACGTGGAAAAAGACGTGAAAGGACCGTGCTGAAAAAAAAGGGCCCATCCGGGGAACGGGATAAGCCGAGCGCTGCGACGCGCTACACCATTAAAGACTGGATCTCGTTCTGAACTGCGTAAAAAAACCACCCGAAAATAAATGAGAGGCCCCTCACCCTTGTATATAGAAGAACGACACCGCGCTCTAGGACGTGACGCTACCTTCTCGTGGTCTAGGGCGTTGACTCACCCTCCGAGGTGTAACCGAACGCGTCACAGGGACCGCCATCTCGTATCTGACTTCGTGGGGCCGCCACCTTGGATCTCACGCCGTGGGAGCCGCCATCTTGGATCTGACGTCGTGGGGGCCGCCATCTTGGTGTCGTGGGGGCCGCCATCTTGGATCTGACGTCGTGGGGGCCGCCATCTTGGACCGGAAGTCGTGGGGGTCGCCATCTTGGACCGGAAGTGACGTCATTGACCCTAAAGTGACGCCTATACTACTATTATACATATGCCTTTTATCCCTTTGTCGCATAATTGCATATGCATGAATATTAATGAACCCACTAAAATGTGATTAACCTACAAAATCAATAATATCTCAGCTGATTTTACCTTGGAATTCAATATTTGGTATCAACTTAAAGCTCCGACATAGGCCTTTTATAACATGGTAAATTATGCAAATTATCTTTTTGCATAATTTGTGTGTTCATGAATTTTAATAATAGAAATGTTATGAATAAGGGAAAATCACTAAAAACATAAATAAGCTTATTTCATCCCAAAATTATCATTGTTGCATGGTTTTTTTTTATATCAGCAATATTACTTTTTGGCAAGTCCAATCATTCAGTGGTCCTGTATGAATATTATCTCATTTGTATATTCATAAAAATACATGAACACTTTAAAAACAATGAGAGAAAATCACGTAAAAAGAATAAACCTGGGGTGGGAGTGAGGTGGTTGGTAGTAAGATCTACCTTTCACTCCTATGGCGTTTTAAAGCCATACCAAATTGTTTAGTGGGACCCTCTGAATGCGAAAAAAGTAGTCATTAAAAAATAAACATGTTTGGGCTATGTGAAAAAGAATGGGTTCCATGGCAACACATAATGCGATTATGAAAAATTGGGGTGTACCTAAAATTCCATCATATCTCGATTGCTACAATTAATTAAATACTAATGTTGGTAGTCTATGGTAGTAAACAGCTGATATATATACTGAACAAAAGTGAAAACGCTACACTCCATTTATCTATATTTTATGAGAAAGTGATGGACAAAAAGTATTTGCTAAAGCTTAATAATGCTGCCCAGACATCCAGCAAACGATTCGTCGAAACTCAACCAATTTGTCTCGTTTAATGTATGAGTTATGCTCCTTCAAGTGTTTAAAGCTTTATTCACTGAAATTCGCTGTTGCGCATGCGCAAATTAAAATTGTCATTCTTATCAAAATTGGTCTTAATTGTGTTGCATAAAAACACAAGAAAACTGCTTAATCACTTAAAACAAGCTCAGAAATCAATTTCGAATTTAGCGAATTTGTAAAATATTGAAAATTATCTCCCTTTGACAAAAACAAATAGGGAATATTAAACGTTGGTCATCTTCGATTTATCAGGATTTTCGATAATTTTCTTTTGCCAAATCAGGTAGACCTCTCAGCACATTGTTTCTAAAATTTCTCGACTAGTAATGTCCTCATACTAAAATGTAGCAAAACTTTGATTTTCCAATGGATTTTTCAGTGTTAAATTTTTAAACATGGCAATTTGAACGAAAATCCGCTTTTTAAGATTGCTTTTCTAAACAATTAAAACACACTTGAGATAAGCCCTTCACATTTCTGGTTGTCACATGTCTAGACTACCATTTCGTGCAGTCGGATCTCGTAGGTAGTGGATTTCTGAAGGCCTAAATTGTGTTAGATTTCCGTTCAAATCGGCAACCTGAAAAAATGGACCACTGTCACATTTAAATGGCCTTCATATGTTTCCTCGTGACAACATCCATAAAACTTTTTACTGTTATGCATTACCGAGTATTTGAACATTAAGATACACTTTCAATTGCATTCTTGGTTTGCATAATTTTGTATATAGATGGCAAACACTTCAGGTGTAGCGTTTTCCCTTTTGTTCAGTATATGTAATTTTGTAGGTACACATCTTAATTTTTCTGAGATGTTTCTCTTGCTCCGAATGTTTAATTAATATTCATGACTATGCAAATGAGATAATTTGCATATAGGACCATGAGATAAACTTTCTATTTCATAATTTGATATCACGTTTTGTATTCTAGAAAGAGTTGCTGGTCAGATATGAGTATTTTGTAGATATACCCCTATTCTGTAGGATTTCATTCAAATCAAATTTAAATTAATGGGAGTGTACCTAGAAGATAACTTGTATCTAGGTTGCTATCTTATACTACAAATTGTATATTAAATAAAAGCTGCTATATCTTAACATTAATCTGGTACAAGTTTTGGTAGTATAAAACATTTAGCAGCTGATATAAAGCTAATATTCAATTTTCTATATTCTTTCGTCTTATTTCTAATGTCTTCATTAATATTCATGAATATGTAAATTAGATGACTTGCATATTGGTTAATTACTTAAACGTGCCCTATCATAGCACTAATTTGGTACCAAGTTTGGTTGTATAGGACAATAGGTAGCTGAGACAGAGGTAATTTTGTAGGTTCTACCCCTTTTCTCTTAATTCTTATGTTTTCATCAATATTCAAGAATATGCAAATTATGAAAAAACTTTATTGTAAAAATGACCATGGGATAAAAGGCTAGTGGTTGTGTTTTACTTTTGTGCCAAGTTTAGTAGGATAAGATATCTAGCAATTGAGATATGATTGATTTTTTAGGTACACCCCAATTTTTCATAATCGCATTATGGGCTGCCATGGAAACCATGCATTTTCACATAGCCCAAACATTTTTATATTTTTACTGACAACTTTTTTCGCATTCAGTGGTTCCCACTAAACACTTTGGCATGACTTTAAAATGCCGTAGGAGTGCAAGGTAGATTTTACTACCAACCACCTCACTTCCACCCCAGGTTTATAGTTTTACTTGATTTTCCCGCATTTTAAAGTTTTCATGCATTTTCATGAATATGCAAATGAGATATTATTCATACAGGACCACTGGATGAATGGACTTGTCAAATCGTAACATTGATGATATATAAACATGCAACAATGATAATGTTGGGATGAAATAAGCTTGTTTATGTTTTTAATGATTTTCCCTTATTTTTATGCAAATAAGATAATTTGCATAATTTACGGGGAATAAGATTGGTAATTTGGTGTCAATTTTAGTAGTCGATTGTTATCAGCAGCTGAGATATTATTGATTTTGTATTTATAACCCCTTTCGTGCAGCACATTTTAATGTTTTCAGAAATATTTATGAATATGCAAAATAGATCATTTGTATTCACGACAAAGAGACAAAAGGCCTATGTTTAATTTTTAATTTGGTACTAAGTCTCGGATATGTAACAGCTGAGATATAAGTACTTTTGTAGGCATACAACCATCCTTGAATCTGCTATGGGTTGCTAGGAAACCTTGCATTTTCACATATATCGAACAGCTTTAATTTTGAGGACGGCCTTGTATCACATCTAAGGGGTCCCTAATAAACGACTTTGCACCCATGAAAAATTGTCCTGGGAGCGGGAGGGTGGTCCCGGTAACCTTTTGCTCCAAGGCTAAGAGTCAAACAGTCTAACTTCATACCAAAATGGACCAGCACATTGAATGTTGGTTTGTCATGGTCGGATCCAGGGGGCTGGGACAGGGGACCAGACCCCCACCCCCTAGAAATTCACAAGTGACTTTAGGTTTCCTTAAAAATACTGGTATGGGCCCTCCTCGTCCTTGGGGTTATTGTTTAATGAAATGTTCGAAGAAAGATGCACCACATTGCGACAGAGTTAGTTGTTGGGCGTCTGACCGGGTTTGGTCGCATACTTTGGGAGACAATTGGGTTGTCAGTTACTTCTACGAATAGAGTGATTTATCTTAGTAGTGGTTACTTAGTAACCGCTGGAGAGCCTTCTAACAATATCGAAGAAGGGTTTTTAAATTCATTACTCATGTGCGAATCCAGAGGAGGGGACAGGGGGTCCGGAACCCTCCTGAAAAATCACAAAATATAGGGTTTCTTAGCAATTCTGGTCCAGATCCCCTGAAATATCACAAAGCTATCGAGCCAGCAATCAATGTTGGGCCATCATCAGTACGCCATCGAAACCCCATTTAAATGGCGTTTCGCTGGCGGGCCGATGATGGTCCGCTTATAGTGGTATTTGGATCCTCCCACCCCTCATCAACTAAATAAAAAAAATAAGTTGGACCCCTCTTACATGATTTTCTGGATCCGCGCATGTTGCTTGGTTAATGGGTTTCACTTGAAAGCTAAATGAAGACATTCATTTTAGTGTTTGGTCTCAGTAAGCACAAACTGATAAATTGACGTCGAATTACGTTGCAGTTCAATATTGATTCAACTTTGCTTTTCTGTTGGGGCATTTCTAAATATCATTGGGTTAATAAGGTGATGATTTAAGCGGTCATAATGATCCGTCTTTTAGCAAATAGAGTCAAGATTAAACGAGAAGTTACTGTTTCATGTGCATTATCAATCATCACAAATTTCCGTATGACAAATATCACATAAAACAAACGCATTAAAACAAATATTTATGTTATGTATACATATGAATGCCAAACACTAAAACTGATTGAGAATTTCTTACTAGAAGAAATAAATGATTTCAGTCTAGTATATTGAAACAAACTTGTACGAGTGTATATATGCAAATGATTTTTTTCATTTGTATATTGGCTGGGTTAAACATATACTAGGCCTAAAAAGAAACGCCGCATACAATAATTAAAATATTGTGTGTTAAATGAGAGTGGCAAAATTTCATCACCTGTCTATGTTTTGCTATTTTTTCTTCCGCACAATTTCCCCATTGATTTATTGAGTTGAGTCAATCAAAACCAGTGAACTGACCGACTTTCCATTTTCCTGTTTTTCACGTGCACACTCAGTCCATTCAGATTTACATGTATACTAACTACTGAAATCTCTAGTCGAACATCCCAAGCGTCTAAAAACACTTGAAAACTTTGGAATTTTAAATTACACATTGCTAATTTACGGTGATAAAATTGGCACATGTGGAACGTGAACGTGCAAAAGGAATGTTAAAATCTCACGTGACGCCATTGGTAGTAGCCAAACGATTTCGGTGCCATGTTAGGACGATTGGACGTCTTAAGAATCGTTTCAAACAAATTGGGACAACGTCACACCGTCCGCGTCCAGAGCGTCGACGTGTGTCGACGCGACGTCAAGATCAAGACATCCAGACGTCACATTTGCGCAATCGATTTCATCTGGAGTCAGTCACAGCTAGGACATCCAAATGTACTTATTATCCAAAATCAGGGCTCAAACTATGACAAAATCGTTTCCAGAGGTTTGTTTAAGACCCCCACTTCCCAACGTTTGATGGAACTTAACTTTGGTGCAGTATTTACGTCAAATTAAGGAACACGCGGTAGTATGAACGTCTTAATGAATTGAGAAACTGGCAAAGAGCATTCTCTAGCACCATTTTGCTCTAATTTTTCTAAATACTGCATGTTTTTTTAATGAAATACACAACTAGTACAGTTAGCACTTTTCATACATAGCGGCGTTTCTTTTTTGGCCTAGTATATATAAATAAACATTGATTGAATCGACTTATTAATTCTTTGATGCACTGCTGAGACCTAATATTTGCTTTATCTCCTTTTTATATCTTGATTTAAACGTTATAGGAGATAATTCATGGATATGTTAGGGGTCTTGCATGCAAACCAAACATCTATGTGTCTTGATCCACATCTGAACTAAGGGTTAGGTTAGCGCTGTGAAACTAATTAAAGCCCTCCAGTAATGTGTTTTATTTACTGACCGTTCCAAGGCGGTGCTTCTTTTGTGGATCATTTTTGTTATTTAGGTTTCGTGTTTGCCACGTTTTATTGTCTGTTCAGTGTAGCCTTGTGGTCACCTGCTGGGAAAGGGCTGTCCTCTTGGCTCTCTTGTATGTGGTGTTTTTGTGTTTTGTCACTTTTCCATGTGGTGTCCTGGGTCAGGTGTGGTGCTTGATTGTGTCGATACCTGATCTTTGCCTTCTTTCTTATTTTGACTTAAGTGCCATTTGGTTCACATTAATGATACTAGATCTACCATAAACATTATTGGTATATGGTATTGTATATGCCCTCTACTCAAACTCATATTTGTTTACATTCTGAGCATACCGGTCTCTAATGTGCTGTACATATATACCTTATTCTCAGAAGTCAGTTATTGCACAGTTATGTCCAAAGCTCAGTTTATTAAAATTTTGATCATTATTTACCTTTAATGTGTTATTTGTATATGTCCTATGACATATGCATGTTATTGCACAGTTATGCCCTAGGCTCAAATGTCAGTTTCTGCACAGGTTACGCTAGGATCATATTGACAAATGTAGACTCAGACGAGTATGTGCAGCTTCCTTTTAAGCTTAGAAATTCCAAATACTGTTCGGTCAGTAGCTTAACAGTCATAAAACATTCAAGTGACTAGCAAAGGCTGATCTGAGCCTTCGCTGGTCGCACATACCATATTGTTGGAAATCTCATGTTGCTGCTCAATACTTTGCCAATGTTAATGTTCACATAATGAACATTATCTTCTCTAATTTGCTATTCTATTTCTTCTCACAGTAATGGTCACATTTTGAGCATTCATCGGTAAAACCATGTTAGATATGCCAAGGAAAGGTGACAGACAAACCCATGACACTATGAGAACACCCACTAGAACACAGACAAATAACACCAAACACAAAATAGGAACACATCAAGCATATAATTCAGGTACCGAGGGTACAAAAACATTCATGCTCAACTCAAATGAGCAATAAATATGAGGGGGGGGGGGGTCCAAATGAATTTGATAATATTTTGTATGTTGAATACATAGGTCACAGCTACTACAAAAATAAAGTAAGTTTATTCCTCACAGGTTGTTAGGCAACAGGGGCCACCTTGATGTACATCCTCTTTGTGTGTTCATATGACCTATTAAATATTGGTCTCAAATCATTTGCATTACCGCCTGCTACATTCTCTGAGTGATATGTAAAAGAAGATTCCCCAGGGTATACCTTACTACCACCCATTAATGTATATAAATACATCTTAATATACATTTATCAGAAATCAAAATTTGAAATATCCCTAATTAGTGTCAATATGCGATTCAGTCCTAATATTCAACTTGTTCTAGGTTTTGTCAACACATGATATTTATGAACAATTTGGCCACATACATCCTCTTTATGTGAATTTGCATGAAGTTTGGAAAGCGGTAACATTGTCATAATTTGCATGAAATTAGTTCATGTCAGGATTTATTCATAAGTGATTTCGAATAAAATATTCCAGTAAGGTTTTAAAACCCACAATTTTCCTCTAGTAATAATACTGTATTATCATAAAACGCAACGACTATCACACTTTAGTATCTTTATATTCTGGTCATTTCGGAACACTGAGTTTCAGCAGAAAGTAGAATATCACTTAATCCTGCTAGGCGACATGAGAGGTGTAGCACTTTCCATTATGTCTCATGGAGTTTTAAAATTTTCAACCCAAGAAAACCCGTCCCGACATAACTGAAAAATTGTTGGCTGGGGCGTATAGAATCAAATCAAAGCATTAGCTAGAACTTTACACAAAAATCTGCGAAATTATGACTGTTAAGATTGAAAATCAGAAAACATTATTTTATAGACTATTACTGGTTTTATTTTTTCTTGAAACTTTATGATTATAACCAACACATGTGTTGAAATATTTGATATCAATTTCATAGGTTGACAATTTAATTTGTTGAAATATTTTTAATATGTGAAATTTGAAGATACCTCAAGCAAAATTTGAATTTTTTGATTTTATTCATCGAAATATATCTATGGTACATACATAGATACAAATAACTAGACATCCTGTTGAGAAACAAATTAGGTAAAAAAACTGATAGCCTTAGTTCGCTTTTAATTAGGGTATCTATTTTGTCCATATTAAAAATGCTTAAGTTTAAAAACTGAAACAGGTGAATGGATAAATATCACAGAAATATAACACTCATGTAATAGACAATATTTTTTTTTAACTTTTTTTTTTTATAAATTCTATGCGTTGGCAGAACCCTATGTAAATAACGTATAGTGTTGACCCCCCTTTCAATTGTTCATAAAACCAAAATGCTGCACAATACCCGCAGTTGTTTTCAGTAGTAATGAATGCCACAATAGCCCATTACTACTGTTGGCATTTTAAATTTTTGAAAACAGGATTCTCAAGAGAGTTAAGCTTAAAACAATTTAATAACACTGAGGGCTGTTCAATACGGAATGTTGTATCTTACACTGATTACTTACATTATGCAGTTTGAAAGAGGGATCTGGCATTGGAAACTGTCGATTCATCGCCATTGTGTTGCCCAAGATAATGGCCAAAACGATCACATGAGGTAGTAGATGCATTGTGTGTTATTTTTAGCTGAAAAGAAAGAAATTTTCAACCACGAACTCAAATGTATTAGCAATTCATATGTTTCTAACAGTTCAGCTTGGATCTAGTGCGAATTGAGATGAACGAGTCAATCAATATTGGCCTCTAAGCGAGAAAATTTGACTGTTGCATCCGCACCTTTCTTTTTCACTAGCTGAGAGGAATGGTATCTATTCTTTATACCTGCAAAATTTCAGTATTCTAGCTTGTCTATGTAGCTGAGCAGGCTGGTTTGAGTCTTACTTGGTTGGAAGCTCAAGACAGACTTCTAGCGTCACGGTCCATATTAAAGTTAACTGGACAAAACCAGTATACAAATTTGACATTTCTATTTTCATTTATTTCAGAAGATTACAAACAAAATAGATTCAGTGTGTGTGTGTGTGTGTGTGTGTGTGTGTGTGTGTGTGTGTGTGTGTGTGTGTGTGTCATTTGTCTTTTAGACAATTCAAGAGGATGCTATCAACATCGCATTGTCTCACATGGGCGAGGGGGGGATGGGGGCAGGGGGTCCGCCCATGGAAAATCACAAGTGGCTAAAGGTTTCCTTAGAAATACTGATACGGACCCCTCGAGAATCAATTGGACCAATTGCTTCTCGCGAGAGGTTTGTACTGTCCTCTGACAAAAGACAATGTCAGGACCCCCCCACTGCCCCCAACCCCACGACGGAATGTTCTGGATCCGCCCATGGTCTCAGCTGGTGTAGCAAAGAAACAAAAGCTGCATTTTTCCCGAACTGATAGTAAGAATTTGATCCAACTTGCTGCGGCTGATGGTGGACTTTATATAGCTACAGTAGTGTTATCATTCTGATGGTATGCCTCTACTTAAAAGTATTGGATAACAAAATCCGCCAAGGTTTATGCGTTTGATTCTCCGCCGATGTTCTCTTTTCGTATGTCCCTAACTGCTGATGAAACGTTCAACCCTAACATATCGCATACCTGTTTCACCTGCCGATATCAGTATAAACTTTTTATATTCTTCAGCACAGCTGTCAGATTTGTCATAATTGTTGACTGTGTTGTCCCCTTTTTAGTCAATTAATTATCATAACTGACAAATTATGAAAGATTCGACATTCGTAAATAGTTTTATTTGAAGTTCAGAGCTAGCACATGTGATTGTGGTAATGAGTACTTATATGACGAGCCTGCGCATCTGCGCTGTCTCGTCAGAGCTTTTGCGGCCCACTCATTAAGAGAAAGGTGGTAGAAGAAGGCTCATATCAAGCATTAGGCTCTTAGCCCCGCTTGATAGCTGCGCATGCGTGCTTAAACGAAGTTAGTATATTTATCATCTTGTCATTTTCTACTATTTGACCATCACCAGGCCTAGACTGGTACCCCTTCCTTCTGCCCATCACGATGTACAGGCGGAATGGGAGCTAATCATCAAGGGGAGACCAGTCTACATAAAAATGCCAACATCCCATTATGATTTCCGAACTTTTAAAGATTATCGCTACCCATTACTATCACAATTGTATCTGCTTTTGTGGTCAGATTTTGGTGGATAACGCCATAAGGCCTTGTTTTATAAAGCAAAATTAGCAGAGCTGTTATGGTGAGGATAAACTGTCGGATCTGTCTTGATTTTCAGGGAAGGGTAAGGACGTTTATTGCGGATTGTCTGCAATTTCGAGTCGTATGTGATCTCTTCAAGTAGCTACACAAGTTGCTACTGATGGTGCTTAAAAGATTGCACGAAAATATATAAAAGTATGAGTAGTGTTAGTTGCATAACTTACAGATAAACCAAAAGCTTTGAAGTGTGACTGTATTTTCAATATTGATATGCTGTTCTAGAAAAAGGGTTTCAGGCATTTATATACATTTACTATATACAGATGTTCCAGTCCGACTGGCTCATTTTACGTATTCTTCATCAATCTTTTGAAATAGAAAGACCCAAAGGTCATTAATCAGAGGTCGTGGTACATCTATAGACTTTGAGAATTGTGTTTTAGTAATAAAAATAAAATAAGCAATTAAATATCAGAGACAGATGTATATATTCTAGAAAATACATCTTACATATGAACCATATATAGGTTTCAATTTCGTATAAAAATACACAAAAAGAAAAAAGCATCCGAAACATAATCACGAGACACTTCTGAAATCTTACATGTAAGCCCATTGTATTTTGGTACTTATTGCATATACGCAGAAGCCTTCCATAACGCACATCCACTTTCACAAAATACATTTGTGAGTGAATTATGCGACATTTCATTAAGTTTTAATTGAAAAACTGATCTAGTCACTAAAAACAAAGAAAAAATGTTTTTATCGCAAACGTCAAGTACTTGATAAAAGAATATTAATAACCCTTTGTACACTGGAAATCTAAAAACTGGTATTTTGACAAATAGTGAAGACCCAGATGAAATACCACAGAACGGTCCGTACTGTTTGCTTAGAGACTGAATATGTAAAATGATAACAATAGTTGATATTTCTCTCACTTTGTTTCAGTAAAATTAAATTATAATGTAGACATTTCAAAAAAAATATGACAAATCGCAGCAACCAATCTTCTAATAGAAAAAACAACAACAAACAAACAAACAATACTAATTTATAACCTACCAGTCGCAATTCCTGTATATAAAGAACTAATGAACATGCGTTACACAACAATTAAATAATATATCAAGTCTGAACCGTGTCACGTGAAATAAGAGCACACGTTTGTATACCAAGCGAAGACCACGATCAACTAGTTGAGTACAATCCGCATACGGTTACCCGAACTCTGGTAGTTCAAAGCACTTGCTCAATTCGATGTAAAGGGAACTATGATTTGATATAAAAAAGCACATTTTAAATGGTTTATAAGTATCATTGCTGTAGGTTCATAAAATAACCGTCTATGTTCTTTATGAACCAACAACAAATTTTGTGATTGAAGATTATGAACTAATATATTTTCTAAGATATTTTCAGCCAAACTGCTATAATATCAACTATTTGATAACTCAAAGTAAACACTGTAGTTGAGTGCATTTTGAGTGTTACGAAAATGGACTCTTATTTCCTCATTTGCATCAAATTTGTCAAATCATCACTTTGGGACTTTAAATAAATCACTTTAAGCGGTTTTCGTACGTTTACTTATTCAAATAGTGTGTTACGTCACCACGCCTCCTAATTCTGTCCACATACGTGTTTTGTGGTGCGATTTTTTTTGTCTCTTTTCGTTTTTTTTTTTATTCAAATAGTGTGTTTCGTCACCACGTCTCGTAATTCTGTCCACATACGTGTATTGTGGTGAGATTTTTTGTCTCTTTCTATTTGACAACCAGGAACGCGATTTCCCTTCCTTTCAGACTTTTCGGTTGTCGAGATGCCACGATTGGGTATGTCAAACACCAAAATAGTACTTCCTATCTGTAACGGTCGACTGGTAGCTTAGATATTTAAAGCTGGATAGCACACCCGATCAATTGTGGTTTCAGAAATTATACCACCCTTACCAACTTTAGCACGAAATATCTTGTGATGTACAAGGTCTACACTGATGTAGGTGGTATAAAATAGTTATACCATGTTTGTCCACCTGTACGTAAGATAATCCACTCGCTAAAGCTCGTGGATTATCTCCACGTAAGGCGGACAACCCATGATATAGCTATTACGTAAAAATATGACCAGAAAATGCCACAATTACACACTACAGACCAACCCACGGCACCACGAGGATGGGATACAGAATACAAGTCACGTGACATCAAAAGGCAATTAAAGTAAGGACACCAGTTCTATTTTCCCCAGCGAGATGAAAAGACACTTAGTACTGCACAACAAAACAATGACCAAGTAATAGTTATACCATGGGTTGTCCGCCTGTAAGTGGAGATAATCCACGAACTTTAGCGAGTGGATTATCTTACGCACAGGAAGACACTCATGGTATAAATATTTTATACCACCCACATCAGTGTAGACCTTGCACATTACGAGATATTTCGTGCTAAAGTTGGTAAAGGTGGTATAATCACACACCCCACACAAACCAACGGGAGCAATAATAAACAATGAATCAGCAACTTCGAAACTTTACTCAAGTTTTATTGCCTTGTGAAAAAGAAAAAAAAGAACGAGCCGAAAGGGGAAAAAAGAAACACGAAAAAGGTCTTCACACATACATGTTCTGTAATTACAAGTTAAGGCTACATCTATGGAAAAACGGCTCTACGAGGGGCGTTCAAATTGTAATGAAAACAGCCCAGTATATCCAAAAGTTTTATATTTACACACTTCATAATTACTTTTATCAAAAGGTCTGTTTCTTGGGTAAAAACATGTAAAATTGCAGTTGTCCAGCTCCTTATCTAATTTCCGCAAGCCATTTTCAAGATAGGGTACTAAAGTACACTGCGATATGAAATAAAATAATGTTTTCAAAAGCAGATAACTACATGAACATGGATGTTTTCAGTCTGCTTCTTCGCGTGGTAAATATCCATATATTGGTGATTTATACCTGCAAAAAATTTTGATATTGCTTTATATTCTATGAAATACTGAGGCTGCCATTTTGGTTAAAATCCTCCTTGATGCTACATTTTCTGGCATTCCATTGACAGGGTCGTTTTTGCGTGAACTAATACATAGCAAAAATTTATACGAAAATCGTTTGTAACATTCTTTTCTGGTCGATTTGATGTTCATTTGCAAGTAATGCAACCGATTTTTAAATTTCCATATTTAATCTCGTTCATAAAGTACCCCCAAGTACGTCATTTGAAATAAGATAATCACTTAAAAGAATGCCATCTCTGACTTATACTGAAATGGATC
This sequence comes from Loripinus fragilis, assembly GCA_964019695.1. NCBI lineage: Eukaryota > Metazoa > Mollusca > Bivalvia > Lucinida > Lucinidae > Loripinus > Loripinus fragilis. Next base: position 95,993,899 of record OZ026526.1, on the reverse strand, counting down.
AGACAAAATACCGCGTTTCATCGATTATTGCAATCGGATGTATTATTTGGGCATTGTTACTCGTATTTACATGTACTTTATCGGCTGGCTAATTTCAGACAATATAATTATAGGAAACGAAAATGGTATACCACTCAGATGAGATACCCCAAGATATTGGTTTCAGTTTAACTGGTCTGCTGCATATGCACTGTGTGTATTGAAACTTCGATACAATCAAAATTGTCCTTTCCTAGTACAAAGCCACATTTCCGATTTTCAAGAACCGTGGGTATTCTAGTGTTACGTCCATTGCATATTGACGTCAGTAACATAATAAAACCGTTGCACGAGAAATCGGTAGCGGTCAAAAGTTCGTATCGTTATAGCAGATAAAGGGGAAATGAGTCAGAAAAATATGGTTTTGTGATTCATGCATGTTAAATGTTTGTTTTAGAAAATACAGCATGCCTTTCTACCTTTGTTAAAATGAGTCTTTACAATTAGGAGGAAAATATATGCAGTGTATATTAGTGACCTTTTAAAAAATATGTAAATTATTTAATTTGGAATTGTAATGGCGATGCTTTGATCTTTCGTTTGGCATATGACATAAAATCCCAGCGCGTTTGTGGATGGAGTTATGAATGGGTTTTTGTTACATATTGAACCCCCCACCCCCCCCCCCCCTCGTATATTGAGCCAGCACATATCATCGCACAGTTGAATAGCAAGAGCTCATACGAGCCTGTGCGCGGAATGTGTAGGCTCACCCGAGACTCTACCGCTCGCATTCACAAATTATGGGTGTAGATGAAGACGCATGCCAAAGATTAGACATCTAGCCTCGCTTGATACTTCAGCATTAGCATATAAAGAAGGCATTAGCGCATATGCGACAAGTACAATCTCATACGTGTAGTTTGGGCCTCGCCATCTTGGAGATTTCTGACCAGGCCATGCTCAAATTAGCCTACTTAGCTACAGAGGCTAGCTAGAACCTTGAGATTTTGCAAGTGACACGTTTATATTTTGTACATTCCAGTAAGTGAAAAACAAAGGGGCTGATCAGACTGCGCAGGATGATCTTCGCCTTTGTTGTTCATATGCAACAAAATCAGGGTTTCTCGCGATGAGGCAATATGACGAACATAATGTGTTAAACTCAAAACCATGATGGATGTTAAAATTCTATAAATATACAAAATGACAGAAAAGAATAAATAAAAGACAGTTAGATATAAGAATTAACCTTTAGATCACGACACGCTAATTTGGGAGGAATGCATATTCAGAACTAACCAACTTGTCGTATTTAGTTGATATTATGAAACGGTTGCGATAAGTTATTACATAGGTCCTGATTTTTTTCAAGCCTAAAATGCTTTACAGGCTTAACAAGAAATGTCACAAACTCGTGATGAATGCCCCCAAAGAAATTGGTCTAGCATAAGACACATTTGAATTGAAAGTTACTGTAATATAGGAGATATACTTCAGACACGAAAAACCTAGAAATGAGGCCAGAAGTCAATGTCAAGGTCAAAGTGACCCAAAATGGTATGCACCACTCCGCCATCCCAAGAGGAATCAACACTCCAAATTGGGGATTCCTAAATCAAATAATATAGCAGATATGCTCCAGACACAATAATTCTAGAAACTAGGTCAAAGGTCAAATTCACAGTGACCTAATAGTGGTATGCGTCACATCAGCATCCAAAGATGTATCCATACATCAAATTTGGGATTACCATTCAAATAATATAAGAGATACGTTCTGGACACGATTATTCTACAAATTAGGTCAAAGGTCAAAGTCACAGAGACCCGTAAATGGTACAAGACACTCGACCATCCCAAGATGCATTCACACACCAAATTTGGGATTCCTATCTCAAATAATATATGAGATGTGCTCCTGCCACAATTATTTTTTAAAACTAGGTCAGAGGTCAAGGTCACAGTCACTAAAAATGGTGTGTGACACTCCGCCACCCCAAGATGCATATACACACCAAATTTGGAATTCCTACCTCAAAGAATATCAGAGATCAGAGATATGCTCCGAACACAATAATTCTTAAAAATAGGTCAGAGGTCAAGGTTACAGTGACTCAAAATGGTATATGACATTCCGCCATCTCAAGATGCATTTACCAACCAAATTTGGTATTCCTATCTCAAAGAATATTGGAGATATACACCAGACTCAACGCAGTTTCTAGACACTAGGTCAGAGGTCAAGTTCAAGGTCATAGTGACCCAATTATGGTATGCGACACTTTGTCATCCCAAGTTGCATTCACACACCAAATTTTAGATTCCTACTATAATATTAGAGATATGCTCCGGACACGATTATTCTAAAAACAAGGTCATAGGTCAAGATCACAATCACAGTGACCCAAATATGGTGTGCGACACTTTGTCATCTCAAGATGCATCATCACAACAAATTTGAGATTCCTAGCTCATTTAATATAACAGATATGCTCCGGACACAATTATTCTAAAAAACTAGGTCAGAGGTCAAGGTCAAAGTGACCTGAAAATAGTATGTGACACACCGCCATCCCAAGATGCACCCACACATCAGAGGAATTCCTACCTCAACGAATATAGGAGATATGCACCGGACACAAAGCGGGCCGGACGGATGGACGGACGGACAGAGTGATTACTATAAAAACTAAATCGGAGATCAAGGTCAAGGTCACAGTGACCCGAAGATGGTACGCGAAACTCCGCCATTCCAAGATGCATCCACACATCAAATTTGGAATTTCTACCTCAACAAATATAGGAGATATGCACCGGACACGAAGCGGGGCGGACGGGGGACGGACAGACAATGTGATTACTATAAAAACTAAATCAGAGATCAAGGTCAAGGTCACAGTGACCCGAAAATGGTATGTGACACTCCGCCATCCCAAGATGCATTTACACACCGAATTTGGAGTTTCTACCTCAAAGAATATAGGAGATATGCACCGTACACGAAGCGGGACGGACGGACGGACAGTGCGATTACTATATGCCTCCCAAAATTCCTTTGGGGCATAAAAACATGTGTTCTCTGCGCTGAGTACCCACGATATATGTTTTGGTTGAGAAATAAGAAAACCAACTTACTGTAATACGCACGACCCATGGTGATTAATCAGTATCCATTGCCAGACGAAATGTTTGGGACAGACGGACTCACACAGTGCTAACTTGCGGGCCGTGCAAAATTTCAACACCAAGTCTTCAATCGCCTCGTCATCGTTTTACACACCAGTGACTGGACAATTTTAAAATAAATAAGTATGCACTTTTACCCAAATATACCATGTGGTTCAAGCGTTATGAGCATTTTCACTGACCACGATCATCCGGACTGATGCTCAGCATAGCCTCATCCATCTAAAAAGGCTGTTACGCATTCCAGTGGTTAGACAATGTTGACATGCATACGTATGCAAAATTTGATCAAACAAGTCTACTGATTATAAAGTCTCCCAAACCAGCCCCGAATTCCCATGGGGCATCATAGTCAGTGATATTGAATATATCTAAACATAAGGAATATCATTAGGGCCCCGCCAACGAATTTTGGTGGTGCTAAATTGTTTTCAGCTTGTACGTCCGTCTGACTGGACGCCGTACACATCCACAAGTACTTCTGTGGCTACAAATTGGGGACTGTTTCAGTGTATTTCAATGCGATTTATTCCTTAGACACTTAAAATCGGGTGTTTTATTTGGCTAAAATGCCTTTGCGAGGCTAAAATTGAGTCACATAAGTATCCATTTTTTGCTATGATAGTCACTAAAGAGCCGTTCGTTATCCGTCTGTCCGTCTGTCGTATTCTGTTGTGGTCACTCTAACTAAGTCATTGCTTCCATCCAACTCTGGTTCAAGTTCGAATTTGGGTTTTGTCCAGTGAACGATAAACAAGATGACCGACAAAATGGGCGTCGCCTATCAGTTCCGTAGTTGTGGTTTTATCCGACGAACAATAATCAGGACAGAACAGAACAGAACTTTTATTTGCAGTTAAACTCATGCCAAGGTGGCCGACAAAATGGCCGCCGAATATCTATAACGTAGTCATTTTAAATCAGATTTCGTTCAAACTTCAAATATGGATTGCTTCCATCAAACTCTGGTTTAAGTTTGAATACGGGTTTTATCCGACGAACGATAACCGCGATGGCAGACAAAATGGCCGCCGCCTATCAGTTCCACTTTTGTGGTTGCTATAACTTGGTCATTTTCAATCGGATTCCTTTTAAACTTCATATATGGATTGCTTCAAACTCTTGTTCAAGTTCGAATGCGGGTTTTATCTGACAAACGATAACCAAGATGGCCTACAAAATGGCTGCCGCCTATCAGTTCCGCTGTTGTGGTCGATCTAACTTAGTCATGTTTAATCAGATTTTTTTCAAACTTCAAATGTGGATTGCTTCCATCAAACTCTAGTTCAAGTTCGAATACGGATTTTATCCTACGCACGATAACCAAGATGGCCGACAAAATGGCCGCCGCCTATCAGTTAGCATTTGTGGACGCTCTACATTACTGCAGTCATTTATTACCCGATTTCTTCAAAATTTCATATATGGATTGCTTCCATCAGCTCTGGTTCAAGTTCGAATATGGGTGTTGTCCGACGAACAATAACCAAGGTGACAAACAAAAATGGCCACAGCCTATCAGTTTGCTTTTGTGGACACTACCTAAGCCATTTATTACGAGATTGCTTCCAAATTTCATACATGGATTACATTTATCAAACTCTCACCCAAGTTCGGATATGGGCTTTGTAGGATAACAAAGATTGCCGCCAATATGGCCGCCACCTGTCGGGTTGCACTTGTGGATACTCTAACTTAGTCATTTATCATCTGATATGTTTCAAATTTTGCCCAAGTTGGAATATGGGTTTTGTTGGGACCGGGAACTAATTATAGCAACATATCCCATGAATCAAAAACTGAGAGGAGCTCCGAGGCTGTTATTTGGCAATGGATGCTTCTGATTGGATGATATTGCTGAAGTAAAAATAAAAAGTAAAAATGGTGATTTCTAATTTGAACCAGGACGGGGTTTTCCAAAAATATGGCAGCCATTACACAACATGCAATAGTTGAAAAAAGAGCGGGCGAAGGTATGTTTTTTTCTTTCTTTTTCCCTTTATTCATGTTTTTGCTTGAACTTAAGGCATATGGTGATGCCCCACATGTGTTGTGAGATGCAGAATAAACTGTCAAAAACTAGGGTTTCACCGTTGGGGTCAATGGGATAAATAATTAGTTCACGGTGCCCTATACCGAAAGTAGGTTGTTTACATTTTAAAGGCAATTTGTGTCACTTTTGAGAGAATGCTCATTTTTTTCACTAAGAGACATGCCAGAGGAAACAAATGAATGGTTTTAGTGAGTATTTCACAAGTTTAAAGCTGAAATGAAATAATTCTGGCCCTAGCTTGTTCCCAAAAGTTCAAAAATGCCAGTTTTTAGATTTTATGTGTTTTAGGGAGGGGGTGGGGTGTATAAGTAGTCACCCTGGAGCATTTACAGTGGTTTTCTCTGCAAAAGGCAAAAAGATTTCAGCCAAACAGAAGTTTATTTTATCAAATTAGAGATTTTATGCCAAATTGAACCTCATTTTAAAGGATTTAATGGTCATCGGATTCATTGAAAATGTGAAAATAGTCGGCCGAAACAATGCCATTCATCATTTTGACATCTGTGGGTTGTCTATTTTCCTTCAAATCCACTTTTTGCATGGTATCTTGTTATATTAAAGAGTAATGTGTATTTCTGAGGCCTAAAACTGACATTCTTCCCCACATTTGACTGTACCGGACCCCAAAATAGACAAAAATATCCTTTTTTTGCTACTCTAATGGGGGTAGACATTCTAAATCGGCTCTATTGTCTCTCGAAAAATGTATTTTTTACATCCTATGATGCATTTTACTACCTATGTAGGTTCAGAATTCTGGTTTGTTTGAATAGTCATTCTAAAGGAACACACTTGACAACAGCGGGATATTACTTCCAAATGTTTTTCTCAGAATTGCCCCTTATCGGACGTGTCCCCCGAGCCCCGACTCAATTTTTTGCCGACCTGTCGAAAAATAGTGCGATCAATTAATGTTTGTAAAAATTGAAAGCTAATATAGGAAGACCCTAATGATTAACTTTGAGGGTTTTATTTATAGAACTGAAGGAATTGGGTTCTAGTATAGGGGACCGGGAACTAATTATAGCAACATATCCCATGAATCAAACACTGAGAGGAGCTCCGAGGCTGTTCTTTGGCAATGGATGCTTCTGATTGGATGATATTGCTGAAGTAAAAATATTTTTTTTCCCTCTAGGAGATGCAAAATTTAATTTTCTTCAAATTGGTGTGTAGTTTACTACCAGATGCATTTATATTGTGTTTTTCTGGACCAAAAAGTAAAAAAATGGTGATTTCTAATTTGAACCAGGACGGGGTTTTCCAAAAATATGGCAGCCATTACACAACATGCAATAGTTGAAAAAAGAGCGGGTGAAGGTATGTTTTTTCCTTTCTTTTTCCCTTTATTCATGTTTTTGCTTGAACTTAAGGCATATGGTGATGCCCCACCTGTGTTGTGAGATGCAGAATAAACTGTCAAAAACTAGGGTTTCACCATTGGGGTCAATGGGATAAATAATTAGTTCACGGTGCCCTTGTCTGACGAATGATAAACAAGAGGGCCGCCAAAATGGCTGCCTATGGTCAGTTTGCACTTGTGGAGGCTTTAACTTAGTAATTTATCACCAGATTTCTTCCAAATTTCATGCATGAATTACTTTTATCAAACTCTCGCCATCTTGTCCGATGAACGATAACAAGATGGCAGCCAAAAAGCCGCCTCTTTTTGGTTTGCATTTGTGGAATCTCTAAATCCATGGATATATGAATTAATTTCATCAAGCTCTTCCCCAGGATAAACTGTGGGTATTGTCCGATGAATTATAACCAAGATGGGTGCTCAAATGGCCACCGCCTGTCTATTTGCATGTGTAGGTACTCTAACTAGGTCATTTATCACCCAATTTCTTACAAATTTCATAAATGGACTACTTTCATCAAAATATTGATTATATCTGAATACGGGTTGTCCAATGAACGATAATCAAGATTGTCGCCAAAACTGATATCCCCTTTTCACCGAGGGCAGTATGCGGGGCCCATTGACGGAGTACGACTGTTCTAGCTATATATGGTTTAGGGTGGGGGCTGAATGGTTTACGATATATTAAGCCTTTTGTGAAGTCAACGGGATGGAGCATGCCGGGGCACGCCACGGTTACTTCCTTGTCAGTGTTATTGAATGCATCTTATCATGAGAAACACGAATATGTATGGTTTAGGGGTGGGGATCTGAACAGTTTTGGAGATATTAAGCCTTTTATGAAGTGAAAGGGATGGGGCTTGCTTGGACACACCCAGGGGACACCCTCGTTAGTGTTAGTGAATGCATCATATCATAAGGAGTAACATTATATATGGTTTAGAGGTGGGGATTTGAACGTTTTCTGAGATATTTAGCATTTTTTGAAGTAAGCGGGGTGAGGCATGCCCAGGCACGCCAATTGGGACTTCCCGGTTAATGTAATTGAATGCTTCTTATCATAAGAAACATGAATACATATGGTTTAAGGTGGGGAATCGAATGGCTTCTGAGATATTAGGACTTTAAGAATTGGTTGGGACTGGGCATGAGTCCAGGTCAGCCCTTGAGTCCGGGATTTCAAATTGGAAACTTTCTTGCAAAATTATATATCAATAATCATCATATCAGACAAATCCCATAAGTGGTTAGTGAAAATTAGTCTGGAAAATCTTTCGGCAGTTTGGAGCCAGCCTTAGAGTCCTCACTTTTGAATTTTGAATCCCTCCATCCATAAATTTTCACAACATACCAAGAGTTCGTCCGGACACAATTTGGACAGAAAGAAAAAGAAGTGGAATAATAATAATAATAATAATAATAATGATAAACGGTGCCAAAACAATAAGCCTCCCAAACGAAGCTTAAATATACAATGTGGTTCAAGTGTTATTAGCATTTTCACTAACTGGTAGCAGACTGACAGAAGGACTCACTCATTGCGGGTCTTGCAATTTATACCTGAAATGATGATTTCACCCACATACAAGCAAACCAAAGTTTCCGTACAATAATAAAGAAACCCAACTTTTTGCTGCTGTTCCGTGGTAGTTACTAGTACTAGACCAGGTGTGTCTATTGTGCGGGATCATCTGAAGGCTAAACTGGTAGTGTTTCTGGTTGTAAACATCTCGGAAGATAGGGCCACAGCTTAGTCTCATCCAACAGACTGGTTGAGACGGGGATCGAACATTGGACACCTGGGTACAAGGAGACGTGTTTTCTGGTTGTTCAAATGAAACTCTAGGTATTTATGTCTCCACATTAAAACAAATACTGCCACCTGCTCAAAATATGGATATTCGTTAATTCCAACATCCAAGATAATACTATACAGTCCCCTCTATTAGAAAATATTGTTAATATTTAGTATCTGTATCACGAAAGTGTAATAGTGTGCCTTATTGCATTTTGCAACTTTACTAACGTGCATACACGGAAGACAATCTTAAAGTGTATAAGTAAGCAAACTTTAATGAAAATATACGACGTGGCTCAAGAGTTATGAGCATATTTACTAAATGACAATGACTGGCCAGACTGATGCTCAGCAAAGCCTGATGTTAAAATGTATACGTCTGCAAAATTTGATCAAAATATACCCTGTGGTTCAAGAGTTATGAGCATCTGACCACGACCTGCTAGATTTATCCTTGGCAAAGTCTTGTCATCGTTTTGCATACCAGTGTCTTGACAATACTAAAATGTATAATTATGCAAAATTTGATCAATAATATATGGTGAGGTTCAAGAGTTACGAGCATTTTTACTGAAAGGCCTCTACCCGCAAAAATGATGCTCCACAAAGCCTTGTCACCATTTTGCATACCAGTGGCTTGGCAATGTTAAAATAAATATGCAAAATTTAATATAGATATTACACACATTAGTTAAAGAGTTTTGAGCATTAACTGACCACATCCAGCTGAAAAGATGCTCAGCAAACACTCGTCCATAAAAATGGATGTTACACATGCCAGATGTTAAAATAATGTTCACATGCATTTTTATGCAAAAGTTGACCAAAATATAGCATGTGATTCAAGAGGTATGAGCATTTACACTAAATGACCACGAACAGACGGACTCACATAGTGATTATAGTGCAGACCCAAGGGTCAAGCAATCAATTTTCAATAACACGCTCTTATTGGTGGCATAGTTCCTTCAAGTAGTTCCGTCAACCTGCAAGAAGAACTATCCAATAACCCATCAGTGTGCGAATAACAAATTCACTTGTGAGGCAACATATAGTTCTGATCAGACATGTGCTAAGTAAAGTGTTCAAACATTCGTGCACAAAACTTTGTGGCCCTATAACTACCTATTGAAACACTGCGCTGATCGTGCTATGTCAAATTTTCTTTATAGCTATACCATCTAGCAACGTGCAGAATTTCAGAATTATTGTGGCAGAAGATAGTGGAAAACACGCGTTCCCAACTTTTGCATTCGGCTCTATTGATAAAGGGACAAAAGCAATAGCCACCGGGCCGTGAAGCGCAGTCGGTAACGTGTCTGGCTACAGATATGTGTCTCACTTAACCCGTTTGGGCAAGTGGGGTTATAAGCTAGTCACCGAATCGATATTTCGGCTTCTCTGTGGGTCAACTATCTAATTTAATGTGAACTGATTGACAGGTGAGCTAATCGTATTCCAAATCCTTCAACATTTTCAAACACTGGTCTAACTCAGCTCTAATTTCACCTGGAGATTCCTTAAGATAAAGAGTGTTATCTAATTTAAATAGTCCTGGTTTGCTGCGATTGCCGCTTGCCTAAAAGATGGTAAAACCTTCAAGAATAGTCTTCTTCAGATCCAAAAGGTAAATAATCATGTCGGTTTGAGCCTTCTTATGTAACATGGGGGTGTAAGGACCAACCAAAACAAGATGGCTATACCATGAGGACCATGTTGGATACATGACCAAAACAAGTTTAGTAATTCTGAATCTCAATGTTACCCTGAAGACTACCACTAAGATTTAGTTCAATCTGACATGGTTCCGAAGATTTTATTTGAAGAATTTCAAGATGGCTGCCATGACAGCCATTTTAGATATCTGAATAGAACAATTTTAGCAAATCTTGCCCAAGGTTATAAAACTTTTTTCATGCTCAACTCAACTAAGCACGAAATCTTTACTGCTTATAAAAACTAAAATACCGACAAATGAAGATGTTTCTTGCTTTAAGTCTCTCAGATGTTGTATTTATCATGCTAATAAATGTTAAAATGGGCAACAATTGTTGGCATTTTAACATTTATGAGCAGGATAAATTTCCTGCTCAGCTGATTTGAGCTTGGAAATTTTTTTTATAACGACGGGTCAGAATCTTTAAGTTGCCCTGAGGCCTCATACAAAGTTTTGGGTCAATCCAACATATGGTTTCTGAGATGATGTCGTTCAAATATATTCATAGCTGCTGACATAGTGACCATATTGGATATAATAATGGAATGATTTTAGCAATTCTGCACCTTTCACGTTGCGTTGATGCCTCACATAAAGCTTAGCTCATGGTTCAGGAGGAGGTGTTGAAAATGTGAAAAGCTATCGACAGAGGGACAGTGCACACCATGTCATTCCTTGAGCAGGTGAGGCATAATACATCAAAAAGCAATAAAAGAAAGGGATCGGTAGGACAAGAAGTGTTTATGAAGTATTACACAACATCTGGCATGCAGCTAAATATTAAATGAACGTGCTAACATCATCATATCAGTTGGCATTTCACACTTTATTTCTATATTTTTTTTATTTTGAACATTGCATTAGAAAGTTATAAATAAATGCAGTAAAGTTGTTAGTAATAAACACAATATATTATTTTATTAACTTTTATCAGCATGGGTCATAGAGTGTTATTTACTATGTCGTCTAACATCTGTTTCACCGGTCATAGAACGTTCATGTTTAGCTATACAGGAACATATATACTTATCATTGAATCTTCTGTCATAGGAGTATCAAAATAAAAAGTAACCCATATATGGGTTAACATAAGATTTTGGTACATACTAAATATGAAAAACGTTGCTCCTTAAACGTACATTCACAGCTAGCTAGTGGGGCTACATAAGGTTCTTGCATGCATGTACACATGCGTAGGTTTGTCCGAGCCATCGCTACTCGCATATGTGATATGTACCAAAATCTCAAAAAATTGTTCATATATTGTAAACTGTTGACAGAATCATCTTGCCATGTCTAGAACTCCATTTATATATGTGTTTACTGGAATATTATCAGAAACAGTTTTTGAATATTCTTTTGCCATATTCCTGATGACTCTCTTGAAATACTGGCTTTTAACTTGGAGAACATCAGTAAATGCATCGGCGTGTTTCTGAAAAATAGAAATTTTAACATAAATCCAGTTAAGCAAGGTTTAGTTAGCATAAAACTGTTTTTTTTTCTTACTCACTAGATAAAATATGTGTTTTTGGTGCTCTAAAGAACTGTATCACTGTAACGGTGTTTTTGAGTACCCTCAACATATGTTTTGCAAACGAAATAAGCTAAATATCATTCAAATACATATTCTTATGGGAAGGCCTGAATTTATTAAAAAAAACGTTGGATATTTTTAAAATAGACTGCATAAGAAGAAATAAATAGGACAAAGCAGCAATAAATATGTATAGAAAATGCCACAGTCACATATCCTAGCCTACTTTAAGTAAACTGGTCAAAATAAGTTAAGCCCCATGTCAAAGTTAAATTCACAAAGTTTAGTTGTTTATTTAAAAATGTCTATAGCAGTTGAAAAATATAACACAAGTAAGACAACAATATCTTAGATGTAATTAGATAAAATTTAAATTGGAAATACCAATTGTCTCTAGACATATGTTAAATTTTCCGATTTTGTTAATTTTTCTATAGGATTGATAGGAAACAAAATCGGACATAGACTGGAATCTCTGAAGCTCAATGGAAAAATTATCAAAATTAATTACAAGTTTGAACATATAGAGAAAAATTGTTGTTGTTTCTTCGCTGAAATTCTTATGCAAAACTCTTTGCTCAGTGAAATGCTATGATAAAGCAAACATGAGAGTTTTTCCATTAAGTATATGGGAAATTTTCAGCTGGGGCTTTACTTATTTTGACCAGTTTATATTGACTACGTATATACAAAGCAATGCCATCCAAAATGTGGTCTTCGTATGCTTGAATGCACAAGAGGCAGGACGTCCAGTGTTTTTATTTAATTTTTGAACTTTTGATGCAGTGTTTGTATTTGGTTAAAACCACATCTGAATTAAGGGTGAGGTTGGCACCATTAAACCGGTTGAAGCCCTCCAGTAAAATATTTTACTGACCGTTCAAAGGCGGTACTTCTTTTGTGGATCTTTTATGTTTTTGTCCTGTCTTGTGTTTGCTATGTCTTTGTGCGCGTCTGTTTATATGTGCTTTGTGGTCACCTCTGGGAAAGGGCTGACCTCTTGGCTCTCGTTTGTGGTACCGTGAGTTTATCACTTTCCAATTGGTATCCTGGGTCAGGTGTGGTACTTGATTGTATCGATTCCTGATCTTTGCACCCTTACTTACTTTCTATTAATTCAGGAGTTTTATTATATTGATACAAAAGGTACTTAAATTCATTATTACACAACCTAATATATACGGAGAAATTTTAAAAGTATTTTCGACTGTTTGACATATTTTCTGTTTGTATCAGTTCAATCCAGTTTAGAGGATGAGGCCTAAATGGCAGAAACTAGCTAGTCTGGCCCAGGAAATATGCACACTCTAGTTTCAGTTCTTTTGTGCAGTCTTTTTTTCCAAAGGATACCCTTTTAAGAACATATTTGACTTCACTACAGCTGGTGACTTATGTGGCGGCGGTAGAACGTCTCCCTGCCCTTCACTATAGTGTAGATTTTATTTTCTTGTCCTTTGGGATTATGGGTTTCATTGTGGAACTTTAAAACTATTAGAGGGTCACTGATGAAGCCTAAATGGCAGAAACTAGCAAGTCTGGCCCAGGACATATGCGCACTCTAGTTTCAGTTCTTTGGTGCAGTCTTTGCTTCCAAAGGATACCCTTTTAAAGGCATATATTACTGACCAATAGAGCTCATTAAAAGATTAACTGATAAGGGACAGTTTCAATATCTCACTAAATTAAAGGGGGTCTCAAGTGGGGAATAACCTGTATGCAACGCAATTTCTTAAACTTAGATAAAGATCAATATTTTATCATAAATTACCTAATCCCTTCATTGGACCACTTTATTGCCCCTGTAGGGAAGTCATAATCACCTCATTACGACTGTCCCTTTGATCTGCCCAGTATGACCCCTGGAGAGAGTCATAATGAGTGGTACCAGTATTATTGCTCATATTTCTATGTCTTTAAGAACATATTAGATGAAATGTTTCCTAGGATAATATTGTTTCATGTTCCCAGTTACGTGACATGTTGAACAGCTGCTCAGTCACAATACGTCAACAAATATTTAACACCTTTTATGTAGGTGTTTTAAATAAAGTGTTTTCTGGGACAACATTGTTGTTGTGACCCAATCACGTAACACATCATTGCCGCCTTTCTTACTTACATACATTTGTCATTTTAATTACATGCATATTGTTGAAATGAGTGAAGTAATATAATAGTACTTATATGCTTAACACATGAGGTTGCGTTGGAGTGATATGACTTCCAACAATAAAATTGATAAACCACTAGTGGTTAACAGATTTTGTAACATTGCGTAATGACGTCCATTATAACGTTGCGTTAAAGAGTCCAAAATCTTAGCCTTTCATGCCAAAATACGATTTTAATATTAATTTTAATGTCATGTGATAAATAGAATCTGACATTCGTGCTCCTGTATTTTTCAGTTAATTAAACACGTTGCGAGAAAGAGATAAAATGCTTGGCAAGCCTCACATTTATCTCTTTTCCTCAACTCGTTTAATAAATTCAATGAAACATGAGCATTCATGTAAGATCCTCTATTTTGTATAGTTTTCACTCCTATAAAGGTAATATCTTACCAGTGTTTAAATTTTCGAATGACTGAAAGAATATATTTTCCAGATGCCTGTATATCAGAGTTGTTTTGGTGAGATTTCATAGCTTGTTCCACAGTAGGCTCTATGACACTCTTCAACAATTTCACATGATCTGCAAATGAATAAATGATAAAAAATCAGGCTTTTAGACACAAGTGTGAAAAAATTAACTTGTTTTAGTTCTCAGCTAAAACATATTTTGTTGGCACTCACAAATTGTTTCAATAATACAAATGTTTGAACCGATGGATAGAATACCAGAGGACCATAACGTCCTAAGCGCACTCAGCTGACACTGAGCTACAAGAATTTAGATTTCCTTTAAAGTAAAGTTTTACTATGTCAAGATATACCTAGGTTCACCATTTGAACAATGATGGTAGGCCCATATTCTAATGTTATATACACATACCAACACCCAAGGTGATTGGGCCTTTCATGCAAACCAAACGATCCACATCTGAACTAAGGGTGAGGTTGGCGCTGTGAAGCTGGTTTAAGCCCTTCAGTAAAATATCTTTACTGACCGTTCAAAGACAGTACTTCTTTTGTGAATCATTCATGTTATTTCTGTCTTGTGCTTGTAATGCTTTTATGCGCGCCTTGTGGTCACTTGCTAGGAAACGGCTGACCTCTTGGCTCTCGTTTGTGATGTCTAATTGTGAGTTTGTTACTTTCCCATTGGTATCCTGGGGCAGGCGTGGTACTTGATTGTATCGATTCCTGATCTTTGCCCGTTTTTACTTTAGTTTTGAAAAATATTAACCTTTATTAGTTTTTACTTAAGATGGCAGCAAAGCCAATCCGGTTTTGTGAACTGGATCATATGGTCATAATATTAGTTACCTCTCATATTAACTGCATTGCTGCGCGTTGCCTGATAAGCATTTTCAATCTCACGACATGTGCCTTTATCAGGTCATGATGGCGTTGCACTTTTTGAATGACGTCGCTAATGAAGCTGAATCAACAAAAAATCGAAAATTACGCCACAATCGTTAGTTTGAAGAGTGAAACAATGAGTAATCTGATAATAAGAATTCCGGGTTCGCGACTTTTGATATCAAGTTTACCAGGCTTGGCTTTGAGAACGCAAGTTGCGTCACTCGGCAAGCCTAGCCATGTCAACAAGCCGTCTCAAAACTTCGTCTGGTAAACTTGATATCAAAAGACACTCACCTAGTATTCTCTATTTACAGTTGTCTTATCCAAAATATGAGCCAATATGAAATGCCACCTCAATTAGTTTTATGGCTTCTGAGAAAAATATGTTTGTAATCCACCTTGGCTGTAAGAGTTTATGTGAACATTTACCTTTATTAGTAATTGTCTTAAATAATATGTTAAAGATATCTAGCAAGTATGATTTTTGTTGCTATAGCAATTATCAAAATTATGTCCCAGTTTTATCCAGGGATCAAATAGACCTTGCCATAAACTAGGTCAAGGCCACTCAAATCTTATCATTTGTTAATGTCCTCTTATTGATATAGCTGTGCCAGTGTTTTCAAAATCTGGCCATAAGTTAAGAGGATAGAGTGCAAACAAAGCTTTTTCATAGAGTAATATGACCCTGGTAACCTTGAAAATTAGATCCAGATCAACAAAACGTAATCGTTTATTAAGGTCATTCCAATAATATAGCTGTATCAGTTTTGTCAATAATCTGGCCATTGATTAAGAAGATATAGCTCAGACAAGGCTTTTTCACGGTAATATGACCCTGGTGACCTTGCAAATTAAGTTAATGTTGTGAAAATCTAATAATTTATTCGGGTCTCTGAATAATGTATATGTGTCTGGTATGTTTCAAAGTTAAGGTTCAGAAGATCTAAGCAGAGAAGGCTTGTCCAAGAGTTATTTGATCATGGTGACCTTAAAAACTTATTCAATATCATAAACATACAATTATATGTCCCAAATAAGTATGTGTGCAAGTTTGGCTGAAACCTATCTAGCGGTTCACAAGTCAGAGTGCAGGCAAAACACTACACTAACCTTAACACTGAAAACAACGCTAGAGTTGTATAATCCTAGTGACCTTGACAATTATGCAAAGGCCATGAAAATTATATCTTTATGCTGTCCCAAATAAGTATATGTGCAAGTTTAGTAAATATTTGTCAAGAACATAACATCATGTACCTAAATGTGTTCAATTGCCATAGATAAAGTATGGCTTAAAAGACAAGGACAACAATGGTATGAAAGAACAGAAATCAAATAATGTATAAATTACTGAGACAGAACAAACTCTCACTAAATAATTGAGGTGGATAGTCTTTACCTGATCGCAGTATATTTTCTATTGCCATTAACCCAACAGCGTTTAGCTGAGAATTTCTTCTGTGAAATGCCAATGATTCCATTATCACAGCAACTGTTGATTCAGTAAATTTCAACAAGTCCTTGAATTTGTCTGAAAGGAATAAAACGTTCATTTCAATACCAGACCTACTGTGATATCAAGTAACCTTTATGTTGGATCCTGGTATATCCAGTTTGAAAAAAAAAACAGTGCAAATTCACAACAGCTGGATTCTGACAAAAAGTAAGTGAGAATGACCCGAAAATACCATAATCACAGTCTGCAGGTTAAGCCATGGCACCAGGAGGATGAAACAAAGAACACAAACAGACATAAGACAACCAAAGTTAAGCAACCTGCTTTCTCTTCCCCAACAAGAGGTATTTGCTTCTTCAGTAAAAATATAAAAGTAAAGAAGAAAACAAAGATCAGGAATCGATACAATCAAGTATCACACCTGACCGGAGACCATATGGGAAAGTGCAAAAACAGAAGAAAACATCACACACAAAAGAACCATGTGTCAGTTTTTCCCAGCAGGTGATCACAAGGCTGCAATGAATACACAAAACAACATACTAAAGACAAACGTGAGACATAAATAACAACAAGGCAAATTCGTGGATTTATATCCCCAAATGAAGGGTTAGTTTAGAGAAACGTGTAAATCACAATACATGAATCCCACTTAGCCAAGCCCTAAGGTATCATTGGGATCATAACAAGGCCTATCAACCATACTTTAGAGCTTAGGACAGAATATTTGCTTTCATGGTGTCCTTTAATTAAATATGCAACACAACTACTTTCAGAAAAAAAAAAGTTTGACCTTGTGACTCCACCCAGGGGGTCAAGGGCGTGTCTACAGCCAAAATATTTGCTTCCATGTTACTGTTTGTGTCGTTTCCTTTAATTTGATATGCAACATGACCATAATCCGAATAAAAATAATTTTGGCCTCCACCACACACCCTAAGTCCACCCAGGGGATCGGATCCAGGCCCTTCAAACTAAAATACCATCTGATATGTTTCAGATCTATTGTTCTTCTGTCTGCATACAAAAGTTTGGTAAAAATATTGAAAATTGACTTAGTCATTGCCAAATTTAAATATTTGACCTTTGATCCCACCTGAGGGATCAAGGAGGAGGGGTAAAAAATGAACACTGTCATACTTATCTACAGGCCTTGGGCAATCATGGCCTATAATGAGAAGTTGTCCGATATAATGGCGTTTGGGAAATGTGATGTTCATTACACTAGAAAAGGCAAATACAGCTATTGCCTTATAATTGTTTATACTATGTAAAGAGCAATAACTGTAGTATTAATGAGTTAATTTTGACGAAACGTATATGATATCGACTGTCTATGGTACTGATTATTTATACCAAGAATAAATCAAATCTGAACAATAGGTACTGAGATATGGTACCAGATGGACAAAAATGTAAACGAACGGACGGATGGATGGACTACACATAAACTATATCCCTCGGACTTTGTCGGGTGATAAAAAGGATCCAAAAAAGAAGCACCGCCTTGGAACGGTCAGTAAAAAAATACTGGAGGGATTAAACATGTTTAACAGTACGAGCCTCACCCTTAATTCTGATGTGGATCAAAACACATAGATGTTTAGTTCGCATGATAGATCCCTAACTTATTGATGCATCATCACCTAGTACTTACAAATCAAGATATAAAAAGGAGATAAAACAAAAATCAGGAACAAATAGTACATACAACTAAATACCGGAGCAATATATATAGAAATCCAACAGTTAAACCCTGGTGGGCCTGACCAAAGACATGACATCAATGTTGAAGATATTCTTTTTAATTTTACCACAGTGACTTATGTAAGGCACCTATTTTACTCTATGTATAAAAAAGATGTTTTCCTTGTAGCTAGATACTTATAATAGCCACACACAATTCTAAACCAGCCATTTCAGACGAATAAAATTCAACATATGAGATTAATTACTGAACAACTATCAATGATAAAATATGCAAAGACACAATTTTAAACTACAGTAAGTGTAGGAAAACGTCCGTTTTATTTTATGCAAACAACCAGTTTTAATATATTACTAGCCTATGTAAAGCGAGGGGTCGGTCCACACACAAGGTTTTTCCACCATTTGTTACAGAGCTTCTATTAAAACATACAGCAAAGATGCAGTAGACCCCACATAGTTATAGCTCAATAGTGTCTAACGAAACGGGGCCATAACATACCAAAAGAAGCAAGTATCAAGCAGGGTACGACAATTTTAGGAGAAATTTAACAAATAAACATTCTCTAAAAGTAGGTGACTGATCTATATGTAGTTCAATATAGCATGTAGTGCATAGCTTAACACTGCCTATGACTGTAATATATTAGTTAAGACAACATTAACTGGGTGAGTCTCAACTTTGAAGAACTAGCATGACTAGTTTGTTTATCTTAAGTCTAACGATGTTATACAATGAAACATTCACTATACCACACTCACCACTACTGGCAAGGTTAGACACTGTACCACAACATACAACTTACATCACTAGTTTGAGTATCTTAAATCTTACATGTATCTTAAAACTTGCATGACTAGTTTGAGTATCTTACGTAAGTAAGGGTGCAAAGATCAGGAATCGATACAATCAAGTACAACACATGACCCAGGATACAAATGGGAAAGTAACAAACTCACAGCTAGACACCACAAACGAGAGCCAAAGGTCAACCCTTTCAAAGAAGGTGACCACAAGGCACATATAAACAGACGCGTACAAAGGCATAGCAAACACAAGACAGAAAAACATAAAAGATCCACAAAAGAAATCTATCGAAGAAATACAATGAAACATTCACTATATCACACTCACCGCTACTGGCAAGGTAAGACACTGTACCACAACATACAACTTGAATATCGGGTTCTGAAATGTTGTTTCTCATAGTCCTCAACATAACATCATATACTGATGAATCCAGCAAATTAAGGCTCTCCTCTGAAAAATATTACAATCAGGCTCTGAGGTTATAAAACATTTTTATACTCAACTTAGCTGAGCATATAAATTTTTCCTGCTCATAAATGTTTAAAACAATTATTTGCATGGTTAATCAACATCTGAGAGGCTTAAACCAAAAAAACTTCTTTATTAGTCGGTATTTTAATTTTTATGAGCAGTTGAAATTTTATGTTCATTTGAGATGAGTACGAAAAAAGTTTTATAACCTCTGGACCTGGCTTGTATTGAAATCACCTTATCCTGTATGGATATAGTGCATTTAGAGCAATTCAATTGGACTAGGATCTAAGGTTATAAAACATTTAGGCTCAACTCAGCCAAGCAAGGTTTTTAAATTGATCATAGAAAGTAAAATACTGAGACATAACAATATTCTCTGCTTAAACTACTAATTTGTTGGTATTTTAATATTTATGAGCAAGATTAATTTTATGCTCAGCTAAGTTGAGCATGAAACACTTTAAGGCCTTCATGCTAGATGTATTTTTTATAACAATAGTCAGGCTAAATGTGTATTTTTCATAGTTTTTGTCTCTTATGTTGCAAAAATGTATACATCTATATCATCGGGCTCATAATTGTATCTGTCTCCAACGCAAAAACAGTTTACGTGAATTACTTAACAATAGAAAAATACTGAATGTAACAATACTTTAATGATTGTCTAGGTAAAATAATAGTAGTAATTCTTGCAGTCATCAATGTATGCAAAGACAGATAACTTTTTTATAAAGAAATGATACCTAATGTTAATTATCTGCTTTGCCTCTTTAATAGATTCGACTGTGCGAAGCCAAACGCTATAGAGTATCACAAAGAATAACTTGCTCATAGAAAAAGCAATTTTTCAGCATCATTTTCATTTTAAATGATTACAAATTGTATGATACAGAGCAGAACCAACGTTCTTAACACCCTTTATATAATGGACTTTCATGGACACTTACCCATAGCGAGTTTAGCAATGATTTTACATCCAGATATCTGTATGTTTATTTCCTGGAAGCCCTCCATCATTTTGATTATAATATCTAAAGTACTAGCGTTGAACAGATCTTTTGCATACTTGTCTGTAAATAAAATAAAGTTCTAAAATAAGACTTTAGTAATGCCTGATGCATGATATCAACTAACCAATATCCACTGGCTTATATAAATGAGCTATCAAATAATTTCTACATTCGGTTCAATATGACAAGAAGGAGGAGGCATCAGAAAACACTTGCACAAGATGAAAAATGGCAAAAATTAAAGTCAGGATAATGTCAAAACCACATACATACACTGACCTAAAAATGAAAACTTTACATAGTATTCAAAAGTATATATTTTGATGGTAAATTAATTTTCGGGGTTATTTTTTTCTGTCATCGAATCTCCAATGCCTTATTGATGTCTCTGAAAAAACATTTGGATTAAAATTAACTTGCATAATGTTTATGAACATTTAATTCAGTTCAGAGGGGTCTACATGAAAATTTCTAAAGAAAAATAAAACAGTCACACATATTTTGAAACAAGAAATTTCTGATTGTGTGTTGTAAGTGCTGTTGAAAAGGTCATCGGTAACCAGCGTGACCTACATTTTTACAAATGCTTAGCAGAATACGTCGCCTCATTGAATTTATATAACGCTGTATGGGCATGTTACGTTTGTCATTCTAACAGAGGTGCATATTGGAGTCATTTATTGCATTCATTTGATGATTGGATCCGATCCTCCGACCCAATTCATCCTATACTTGTTCTATGGGGTTCATGACTGGGGATTAAGCAGGTCAAGGAAAGACGTTGACGTTATTTTGTACATGGTATTGGTGGTCATTTACGCGTTGTGTGAAGCCTTGCAGTATCATGCTGAAAAATGACAGGTCCGTTATTTGTATGAAATGCTTAAGGATCTTTTGTGCATGTACCCGGTAAAGGCCGAGCAATAATGGTTGCTGGTTGAAACGATTACGTGGGTGAGATAACGTGTAACTGGTTAGGACGTAACGTTGTCACACGTGCACGACCAGGTCTTGCACAGACTCTGGCAGACGCAGTACTGTTGTACCGGTTCATATGATCATGAATAGTCTGTCTAGAGCAGACAAAATGATTCACGATATCATATACTGCAGACCCCGCCTTGAGCACGTCAATAACTTGGAATCTTGGATCTTTTGAATGACGTGCCGTTACTAAATGCAAGCGTTTTGTAACAATAAATAAATTTTTCATTTATCAGTACTCAGCTGCAAATGTTGTCTTGTCGGTTTTAAAGCTGTTAGTGAATCACCTGTTCCTGAGTATATACAACGTGAGGAACACGTTTTTCAGGCGTTGACGCTTGAATAGACCTGGGATTTGAAAAAAAATTGCATAATCGTTATCCGCGACGAAATCTTGATAATCATTCATAAATCTTACAATGACATGTATACTTACAAAACAGCTATTCAAAGAAATTAAGTGTAAAGTTTTCATTTTGGGTCAGTGTACATAACTCCATACTGTATAGAATACATAAGTAAAAGGTTAAAAAAGATCATTATCATATGACGTTGCGTCTGAGAGTGAAATAATGCCATGCAATAAAATCAATAAACCACTAGTGGTTTACAGATTTTTGGGAAACTTTATGACATCCGTAACTACGTTTGACATAATGCCAAAACTATTTTTACGCCAGAATTGAGATTTCAAATTATTTTAATCATTATGTCATACGATAAATAGAATCTAACATTCGTGCTCCTGCTCCTGTATTATTGCATTTATAAACCTCGTTGTGAAAAAGTAATAAAATGCTCAACAAGCCTCGCATTTTATCTCTTTTTCTCGACTCGTTTAATAATACCATTAAAACATGAGCACTCATGTAAGATCCTCTAAAATATAAAAGTGTAAGAGGAGTTGGGCTAACAAGTAACTCACTGTGTATATGGATTATTAAATTACAATGCCAGAAACAGACAAAGTTGACAAGTTGAAACAATAAATAGAGAATACTAGGTTAGTGTCTTTTGATATCAAGTTTACCAGGTAAAGCTTTGAGAATGCATGTTGACATTGTGAGGCTTGCCAAACGATTCAGCATGCATTCTCAAAGCCAAGCCTGGTAAACTTGATATCAAAAGACGCCAACCTTGTATTCTATTTATCAGTTTACCCGTTGTTTCACTCTTTAAACTTGCGGTTATGACGTAATTTTTAATTTTTGTGTTGATTCAGCGTCATTAGCAACGTTATTCAAAGAGTGCAACGTCATCAGGAACTGATAAAGGCTCATGCCGTGCGACAGACGACGTTTATCAGGCATGGTGCAACAATGCAGTTAATATAAGAGGTAACTGATAAAAAATAATTTGTGACGATACTATGCGAAACACATGCAAATTCTCAGACCATATATAAAACACCTGCAAAATTTCACAAAGATCAGAGTAAACCTGTGGAGTAGTTGCGCTCATAAAGTACCCACCTAATTGTGTATGAGATACTGAAAAATAACTACGTTCAGAAAGTTAAAAAAATAATCAGAAATAATTTAACGATACTGTCCAAATCACAAACATATCTTCACACCATGAACAAAACACCTGCAAAGTTTTAAAAAGATTGGAATAAATTTGTAGGAGGAGTCGCGCTCAAAACTAACCCAACCATTGAATCTGAGATGGCGAAAAATGACTAAGTTCAAAATAAAACTGTAAGAGGAGTTGCGATCACAAGGAGCCCCCTTATTGCTTCTACCAATGGACAGACAGCCTGACTGACGGATAGACGGATGAACACTTTTAACATTAGAATGTTAGTCATTATGATAATACTGTTCACAAAAAAGTAAGAGACATTCAAATATTAAAAGTTATAGCGCTTATCAAACTAATGTCATGTACCTGAAACAGCTAGTATTAATTAGCCAAAGTAAGTCTTCTCACTGAAAATATGAATACAAATTTCTCGGATTAATCTAGTCATGTGTAAAATCTGTCAGTTTTAAGTGAATTTTTAAATTTTGTAACCGCCTTATCTCCTAGAAATATCAATCGTGGTACGTGAACAAAATCTTAAAACAAAGATTTCCAAAATGCATTTTTATCATGCATTATCGAAAGCATGTCAATGTTCTGGTTAGATATGGGTTTTGACCCCTAGTTTCTTTGGCACGTCCTTAAGGCCACATTATTCAATTTTAGCCCTTAAATTATGCAGAAAAACTGGCTTTCATATTGCTCTGTGAAAAGACAAAATTATTCACACAACAAAATATGTGTTTAATTCCTAGATTTTTGGCGTCCCAATATCCCCTACTTTTTGTGTATAGTATATTAATAGCAGTATTGTTTGAAATATGCAAACAGCAATACTGCACTTCATGTAATACTATTCCTTGGACATAACCTATACTGATAATAAATATTAAACACATGTAGTAATTCTAAATAGTCACACACTCATGGTTCATTTAAAATGAAGGGACATTGATTTGTATGATAATTGCTTCAATTGAGGTATTACCAAAGAAGGTTTCATGTTAAATCAACATAACATTTTATTGAGGAGGCAGTAATACATTATATTGTACTACATGAATAAATGTCTCTTTGGCACTAAAATTATTTCTGTTTGTTACTTAAGATGTGTAAGTAAATGGTTTTATTTATGATATATCATGTTTCCAGTAAAAACTGTGTAAAACGGCCAATCTCAAAATGCAGGTCAAAAGTATTGCAGAATGCTCCAAGGAAAGCATTCTGCAATATTTTTGACCTTCATTAGACTACCATTTGTCATTAAGATCTTTGTTTGGTCTATTTTTAGTGGCCGTCTTACAACTTTTACTGCAATTGATGTTCGAGCAATGACAGGACAAAACCAACAAAATAAATGTGAGTTGAGTGAAGACTCAGATCAGCCTAAGCAACTGCCCCTTCTGATCAGTCTTCGTCGTGTGATCAATTGGTAATCATTGATTGATGATTTCTTCTGGAGCACAGAGAAGGCTCTGATCAGACTGAGATGATGCCTAGGTTGATCTAAGTCCTTTAATAATGCACAACCACAGTGTTGTTTCCTTATGTCATTTTAGCAGAACAAACACTATCCTGTCCATAAGATATGTAACTTATTCCATATGCCAGAAGCAAAAGCCTCAAACAAGCATATGAAAATGCGTTGTCTCACCAGAGTCTTTGATGCTTTAACACACATAGTAGAGGTTTAGTTTATTGCCAAGAATGATAATCACACCTCTTGGTCTACTACATTGCTGCAAAGGCTTGAATAAAATTATTTCACGCATAAATGATAAGTACCAAAATCTCATAAACTGGATCAAATGGTTATTTTGGTTGGCCTTTGCTGCTTTATGAATTTCACTTCAGTCTAATATTATTTTAATATAAATAAAATGAATATAAGTATTGTTTATATAAATGGCCCTGCCAGCATATGATATTTTGTTCTTATCTCATATGCATATGCATCTAGTGAGTCTTCTTGTCTATATTTGGTATATGTCTAAAATCAACATCAATTCTGTGTGCATACAAGCAACACTGACTCAGAATTGGCTAAGGCTTAATTACTCAACAATATGAGAAGTACCAAAATTTGATATTCAAATACTTACGTAAAGAAATAATGTTCTCAAAGAAGGCAAGTAGGTTTAGTGCAACATCCTCATTTGATGGTAACTTTTTCTGAAGGTACTTTATTGTAGATACAGCTTCTTCCATGGTACTTATTGGTGTCCCTAAATATCAAAATAATAATTGTGCACTTCAATAATGGTTAGGTTTTAAAATCTTACGGCAGCCCAGCCACTGCGTTTATTTTTTAAGAGTGAGTTGAGATTTTGCTTTTCCAGTTAAAATTTCAATTGTGATATCACTTAAATATATTATTGATATATACATGTAGACAAGATGCAATAATTAAAACCAAAAAAAAAATCAGAAAAAAACACTTGTTAATTTGACTGTCATTTTATTTGTCAAAGGGGTCTAAAGTTCATTTATCGATCCTATTTGGTGCTTACCACAACACACTAACATTTGTTACACAAAGACTTTATGGAAGCACAGAGAAAACTAGAGGATTGAGGTATGCACGTACCAAGACACTATCAAGACATTGTAGCTTTTATCTAAGTTTACCAATACACTATCAAATAACTTCTCCATGAGCAAAGTTGACCAAAAAGACCATTAACGTACTTTTTCAAAATATGCATCAAAAGAGTTTTAGTAAGTGTCTCAGAAAAAAACACACATACCAACAAGTAAGTGAGTATGATCAGGAATTTCCACAATCACACACTGCAGCCCGACCAATGGCATTGTGAGGAAGAGTCACAGAACATTTTCAGTAACAATACATCCATAACACAATACAAGCAAAACAACCAGCTCTTTCTTCCTATTGAAGATGATTGCAAAACTTGAAAGGATCAATTAGTGGTTTGAAGTAAGAAAGACAGCAAAGATCAGGAATCGATACAATCAAGTACCACACCTGTCCCAGGGTATCGAATTGGAATGTAATAAAATCACATTAAACATCACAAACAAGAGCAAAGAGGTCAGTCCTTTCCCTTCAGGTGACCACAAGGCAGCAATGAACACACGCGAACGCATGACAAACACAGGACATAAATAACACAAAGGACCTCGGACAGTTTTAATGAAGGATTGCCCATAAAAATCGCCAGACAAAAGTTTCAAAGAAAACGATTGTTTTTCCATCAAAAAGATAGTAGGTTAAACTCTCGAATAATCCGCAAAAGTATTTTTCTCATTCGACAAGCATCTATTCAAAAATATGGGTTGAAAATCCTGTTTTTGCTATTCAACATATAGAAAATAGAAAAAGTTTTACTGAAGTGCTTCCCCCCCCCCCCCCCCCCCCCCGTGACCAAACTAATCCTTTTGCCCACTGTTGTAGTTTTACATTTCACACATCATATAAAAACGGCATGATTGGTCATGGGAGGAACGATGTCAAAATGCTCAAAAACAATTTATTATAAAAACGTATTAGGAACTTATATTGTGCAAACCTGTAGGTAAATATCAATTTACAATGGCATGTATCAAGGGCTTTAGTTATGATTGTGTACCAAGTAATCAATTGTCTTATTTCTCTACCAAAACATATGTTGTGGGTGCTCAAAAGAACCGTCGCAATGAGACGGTTCTTTTAAGCACAAATTATAGATTTAATCTGATGATTAAGAAAATATTTAAAAAAATAAGCTCAAAAGTCTGTTTATCTAGGCTCTGATATATACAGTATGCAGCTATGATACAGCTCAGTGAACATGTCAAACTGGCTGAACCACAGGTAATTGTCAAAAATTATGGCCAGCACATTTATTTAGAAGAATGATGAAATCTTCTCAACCTGAATTTTATGCAAACGCATCACTTTCGTCTCAAATTTTATTCCCCAAACATTATATTTTCATGTATTTAGGTGAATGCACGGCGAAACTTTGACTTTCTGTTAAATAAAATTTGGTCACAAAAAATACCCCCACCCCCTAAACCCTAATGTCCTGGCATAATCATGCAATATTTTCAAAATATTTTTATTTTGCTTGGTACACTAAATGTAAGGGTTTGATTTGAGCACAAAACTATAGTTGTCAAATATGCATTATCCTAGCCACAGGCTGTCAAATTTTGGGCAGATTGAATAGGAGACTGTCCGAGGTCCTTATTCACAATGCATAAAGGACCCCTAACGTATCCATGCATCATCTCCTAAAACATATGAAAGCACATTAACTGTGTTTTAGATGTATTCTGGCTCATTTCCTTTTCATATTGGATACCCTTTTACTTTAGACTTATTATTCAAATATTGAAAAAAAAATCACCAAATTATCTGTGTGGTTTTGTTGTTTGTTTGCTTTTTCCAAGAATAAGTATTACAATCATATTTCAAGAAAATATGTTGTTCATATCTGTAAAATATATATACCTTTTCTGGGAATACTTGAGAGAGCCAGACATCCAAAGTAAATGATTTCCACAGAGTTCTGAAATGTTTTAATGCAGTTTGAGATCGTTTTTACTCCATCTTCTTCAGCTATCGACCAGCACGCCTGATCTGGAAAAGTCATTGGTTTATTTTTATTCATCACATGATGTCGCGTCTTAGAGTGATAAAACGCCATGCAATTAAATCGACAAACCACTAGTG
Organism: Loripinus fragilis; assembly: GCA_964019695.1. Taxonomy (NCBI): domain Eukaryota; kingdom Metazoa; phylum Mollusca; class Bivalvia; order Lucinida; family Lucinidae; genus Loripinus; species Loripinus fragilis. Next base: position 95,966,146 of record OZ026526.1, on the reverse strand, counting down.
GTAAACGGTAACGTTACATAATGGCATCCAAACAACGTAATACTCATGTAAGATCCTCAATTTAAGTGCTGTAAAACATCTTCTTGAGGCATTACCAGCACCACTTGACAGAAGATCAGGATATGATGATGATACTAAATATCAAGGCTCTAAGTCTTCTGGATTCATACACAAAGATTGTTCAAAGATTTTATTTTATATATCTATATTAGTGCATGTAACCTAATAATGCTACAGACTAATATTTGTAAAATATTGAAGTAAGTCTAATATAAATCATTTCTGCCAAGTTTAAATCCAAGTCCAGCCAGTAGTTTAGGAGGATATGCTATTTGAAACAATTGTTGACAGGGATTGGCGTACATCCGGCGATCACAAAAAACGTTTCTTGAGCATATTTTGCTTAGGTGAGGTAAAACTAGAGTTAACACATTTAAGCCTAGCCTCCTTTTTATGGGACTATGAGTAGACAAATAGTGCAGAGCCAGATCAGATGCTACAGAACACGACATCGTATCAGGTTCTGCACTGATTGCTAACGGAATGTACTTCTTAAATTAGAATGAAATTGTAAATCACTACACAACTAAGTAAGAAACAAGGCAAAGATCAGGAAACGATACAATCAAGTACCAAACCTGACCCAGGATACCACATATGAAAGTAACAAACATAAATTCACATCACCAACTAGAGCCAAGAGGTCAGCCCTTTCAAAGCAGGTGACCACAAGGAAGCAATGAACAGACGCAAAACATGCGAAAAACAAGACACTAAAAACACAAATAATCCACAAAAGAAGTAACCCCTTGGAACGGTCAGTAAAAATATTTTACTGGAGGGCTGAAACCTCACAATTAATTCAGATGTGGATCAAGACACATAGATGTTTGGTTTGCCTGAACGACCACTAGCTTATCAATGGATCATCTCCAAAAACATATAAAGATTTAAAAAGGAGATAAAGCAATGATAAAGAACGAACAGTGCATAAAACTGAATATCAGAGCAAATGAAATTTAACAGATAAATCCAGGTGGGCCTAGCAAAGGTCCTACCATCTCATCAATAGATATGTCTTGAAGTTGGAACCGTCATAGAGTCTAAGGTCCGACCCACCAGGGTGCAATTGAAATAGAAAGCAAAGTTGCCAACCGTGATTGGGTTGACCAACAAGCATGCAGTCTGTTGCATTACATTAATATTATAGCCAATGTTTTTATAATGGGAAATTATTTTCATGAACTGTGCTACAAAATTATTAGAACCAACAATCTTCTTCAACTTATACACCAAGTCACCATAGAATTCAGGTTAAGAAGGTCCGTGGCACAAGAGAGATTTAACACTTATTTTGAATGGATTCATTAAATCGATAAGAGTGGGAAATTCCATTATGCATAAATGGGTTAAATAACAAAATATCCAGTTTTCCTGATTTATTTGATTTTCGAAAAGTAAAGTTTTGTCCACACTGGCCTGTATATCTTTATAGATATTGTTCTAGATATGTTTGTGTACAGTACAAATTATATGTCTGTTGTGTGCGTGAATTCAGTCTGACAATATATATTTAGAATCACAATTGTTAGGTTGCATCCCCTATATAAACAAAATGGCCATGCGCTTTGTTGGTCTAGACAGATTCAGAGGCACCAAAGTTATCTGGAGTAAGCTAGAATGATAAGTCAATTTATGAATAATAATGAGCAGACAGATGATCTTTTGATACTAAATGCACATTTAGACTGGCTTAGTCTTAGCATTCTGATAGATTTTCTCAACCATGTTGATTGAATTAGTGTGGGATAGTTAATTTTTGTTTTTAGGGGTCACAGGTCAAACATCTTTTTTTTAATTTTGATGCATTTGTGTCCCTAAAGATTGTTTTAATCTTAACAAACAATACATACCCTGATGGATGATATGCCACCTTATATCTTAAGCCCAAAACTCACAATTCCTGAAGGACCTGAATATGGCAAAAATATCAGCTCTTTTGAAGTAATATCAACTCCACGTAGCACAACGACTGCTATTTTGAATTAAGTTTTAAATCTTACCAGATTCCAGAAGGTTACACAATGCTTTTAATCCGTTTAACAGAAGTTGCTCATCTTTTGAGAAATTTCTCATTGCATTTAAGATTGCAGCAACAGCACCATTCTTCAATATTCTGAATTTGTTGTCTGCCACTGAAAAGAAAACAAAAACATTAATATGAAGCTCATTTTCTTTTCCTAGACTGATATAATATCTACCTGTTCTGTACTTGCATGTATGTAACAGTCACAACAGAAAGTAATAATCACGTCGTTTTACTGAATTTTAAACCCTCTGCCAACTGAAAGAGAGCTGACAAATTTATTCTATATTTTAATTATTAAGGGGACTATAGCAATTAATGTATTATATATAACTTGTTCTCAAATTTCTAATAGTTTTTTTTACAATCAACATAAAAAAGACACTCGACTTGAAGCTAATAAAGTGAAGATAGGTCAGCTAAAATAGTAATAGCATAGGCCCTAGGCGGAATTCATAAGCTCAGTATTATGTTCCATGATGTAAGTGTAATGTGCCTTTGCAGATCTGAGAAAATAGTGAGTATGATTTTCTGACTGACATCTCAAATATATAATGCTTTGAATCTTAAAGCTATTAATAACCAGATATCCTTTTGGTATGGATAACATGGTATATCACAATGTGGTAGAGTAACTATGACCAAATAGTGAATTGGATGCCCTTTATAGATGGTGGCTGGGGTATCTGGCTGCTGATATTATAGAAAGGTTCTTATACATTGCAGAATAACGGTCTATCAACGTTTAAGTCTGGTCACAGATCACGGATCCTAGCTTCCATGCTACATGTATAACAATAAAATGATATTCATGACCTTGGTAGCTTAAAACTGAAAAGTAAACTCACCATCAGCAGAGAGATTTGTCAGTGCCATACAGCCTGTATTCTGTAGAATACCATTATTGTCTAACTTGAACATAGCTGTTACAATTACTTCTGATGCTCTCTCGTCTTCTATGAGATGTCGCAATGATGCTGAAAGATTATAAGAATTCATCATAATTGTGAGGGTGGGATAGAAAAATCTGTACCGAGGATCACTGATTGGCATCAGGAGGCATGTCGAGTGATGACAAACAGTGATCGCGAGTGACAGATTTTTCTCTCCCATCCTCACAAGAATAATGGATTAAATTTTCTTGCTCACCACTAAATACCTCAATTTATATTGGAAAAAACATGATACAGACTTCGAGAAAATCCTGAATACGCTGAGATGCGACATAATGACATCATTTTAATATTACAATGTGCAGCTGGTGCGAGGCTGTTTTTTTTATCGCTCCCACCAGCTGATAAGGGTATGTGAGATAGAATTAGCTCACATGGGTAAAAACAACGGAAATCTCAATTTTTGGTGTGCGAGAAATTATATGCCACTTTAACAACATGTCTGACATGAGAAATACTGTTTTTACTACCCATATTTATCATATGTAATAGTTACAACAAATTGCAGTTTATTTACAGCAAATAAATTAATTCAATGTTCTACTAATTAATTCAAAGTCATACATTTTAGTTTGTGAGGGACGCTCAGCAGATGAAATGGCAAGCGATTGATAATCATTACACTAGCTCACCAAACTTATAGTTACTCCAAGTTGGAACATTAACACTAACCTATAGTATCAGTTGCTAAAAACCTTAATTAGAATACACTCAAAGTAGGCGTGGCCACACTTAGTAAACACAGACCAACCCATGGTACACAGCTGAAGAAATATGTTCATGAAAGAGTATCTTTATTGAATACATTTATTGCTACCTTATGCACATAAAATTGCATTTGATGTAGCCAATGTCTTCTTACTTCTGTTATGAATCATTCACCTGTATCAATTTGAAATTCTTAATTATCCAACCGTTCTATCTTTATTTTGTGTAGTCAATTCTAAACTTTCTAAATTTTAACTCATTTCTTCTTCCAAACTTACCATTAACAGCCAGATTGCCTAGTATTTTGCAGCTGTTGACTTGAATGTCAGCATTGTCTTCAAATATTTTCATTTTGTCCACAAGTAGTCGGATACAACCAGTACGGATCATAACTTCATGAACACACTCTGAAATAATAAAGTGTAACAAGCATCAATTATTGTCTTATTCAATGATATCAATATTATTAGTTACTCAAAGAGCCTTTAAATAAATGCCTATAAAGTAAATGTTAAATAATAATAAGGATATTGCTGTTTTACCTTCAATAATTTTTTGTTTGCTGCTCATATACACATTTTATATATAAAGGTGAAGATTCCAAGCAAACCATATACTTCTAGCAACAAATATCACCAAAACTTATCAAATGTCATTAACATCTATACATATCTTTGTCATGCATCAATGTTATTCTAATCTCAATTTGCCAAAAATATGTATATGTCATGAAAAATGTCAATGGCGTTGCAAACTAATAAGATCCACATAAGATATTAACAAACCACATGATAAAGCAGCAAAAAATGAGTAGACCAGCCTGGGCATCTAGTTAACCTAAAAGAGTATTAAAACACCACACAAACCAATGGCTACCTATTTAGTACACAGTAAATACCCTGTACAAACTGTGTCCAGGCTAATCTAAGTCTCAACCAGGTCCACATTTAATTGTGTTGATTTTATCATGCACTGGGTCATATGCCTTATTTTTCTTTGTGTTGGAAACAAATTTGTGGAAAAAGAGTAAGTATGTGAGGCTACAACAAGCATTTAATCACTTTTTCGGAACTTGTTGAATAAATTTTAATTGTTCATGAGCACAAATGTTAGATTGTATTGAAGCATATGATATTAAATTACATTGAAATTGCATTTTGCATATAAAATTAACATAAAGGCTTTTTTTCATTATAAACATAGCCTACCTACTGACTTCAATCATAGCTTTCTTATATTAGTAAACCATCAGTGGTGTATGATTTCAAAGCATGGTGTTATATCGCTCCCAGGTGCGACTTCATGCTAGAAACTAAATAGAGGATCTTACATGAGTGCTCATGTGTTATTGAATTTATTAAACCGGTTGAGGGAAAGCAATAAAATGCTAGGCTTGCTGAGCATTTTATCGCTTTTTGCGGCAAGTTTAATAAATTCAATAATACAGGGGCACAAAAGTTAGATTCTATTCATCACATGACATTAAAACACTTAAGAATCGCACATTTGGCGTGAAAAAGTCAAGATTTTCCTCTCTTTTACACAAAGTTATAATGGACTTCATTGAGTAACATTACAGAATCTGTAAACCACTTGTGGTTTATCGATTTTATTGCATGGCGCTATATCTCTCCTAAAGGCGACTTCAAGTGATAAACTTATGATACTTGTATCATACCATTGGTGGTAACATAAGCATTTAGAGCAAAGCATATTTGTTCCAACAATTCTACGTTGTCTTCATTGTTCCGGAAACATTCTGTGAGAACTTCTACAGCAGTTGTCATTTCACTGTCCTTCATACCATATGCTAAAATAGAATTGTACAGGTATTTAGATAAAAGGATGAAGAGCTGAACATACAATAAAAACCTATCTTGAGCGACCACTCAAAAATAGCCAAAACAAAGGTCTTAGAGACAGATGGTAGATTAATGAAGGTCGAAAGTATTGCAGAATGCTCTTTTGGAGCATTCTGCAATATTTTCGACCTGCATCAAGCAATACTCGGTCTTTAAAACCAATTTTTAGCCTTCTTTTTGAGTGGCCCCTTAACACAAGTTTTACTGTACCTCTTCAGAACAAATAGGTCGCTGCCATGAAATAAATTTTAATTTGATAAAACATTAAACAGCAATTTCAAAACTAAACCCAAAACTATTTTACCCTAATCTGAGATTACAGATTTTGAGTCAGGGGCATAATCATATTGTTAAGCCAGAGTCATTCCTGTGAACCCATAGGGTAGCATACCTTCTGTAGTTACTACCAGCACACCAGTAAAACGATATTCACATGGCCTTTTTGCAACTATTATACTCCAATATGCCCAATTTTACACATAATGAATTGGAAACAGGAAATAATTTGATGCACAACATATAACAGGGAATTTGAAAAAAAAGCATTCAAACCTTCATTGTACACACAAAAATTAAAGGGTCATGTACTTTAATTTTCATAGGCATTACATTAAAATCGATATGCGTACTTTTTAAAACAAGCTGCAGTGCGAGAAAGAGATTATCACAAACTAAAGTCGGCAGAAATATTGACAATAGATTGAATAGCAATACTTACCCCAAAAGAAATGTGTTGTATAAACCGTATGAAAAGAAAAAAAATCATTTATCAGAATCACACTTTTTGTCCAAAACTGATACCTTTCAAAATTTTTCATTTTTCTTTTAGAAATCAGATTTTTAATCCACTATCAACTAGGACCTGTTAAACTGAACTGGAGTTAAATTAGTTTTGTACAACACACTTTTGAATAGCAGCACTCTCAGATATTTAATATTTGCTCTAAAATGGTAGACTAAGTGTTATTTTTTAGTAAAAATTGGGTTGTTGCTTCAAAGTGATCTAAATCTTAAACCAATGTCCGATTTTATTTCAGTTTAAAAAAATATTGGCCGTATAATCAATCAAACAATCAAAATCAAAAAATAATAATTTTTGAGTGAAAACATGGGTTTTGGAAATTTTGAAATGGAATATTTTCAAAAATTATTTTCATTATTTTTTTTAAAAAAATCTCCCATACAAAAGGCTAGAAGGTCGACATTTAAAAAAGAAAAAAAATATCATAATAACGAGATAACTATCTCGTAATAACGAGATAACTAACTCGTAATAAGGAGATGAATAACTCGTTATAACGAGAATGTTAAGTCGTAATAACGAGAAAAAAATATATCTAGTAATAACGAGATACTTATCTCGTAATAACGAGAAAACTAACTCGAATTAACAAGATAATTAACTCGTAATAACGAGCTGACTAACTCGTAATTACGAGATAACTATCTCATAAAAACCAGATAACTTGTTTGGCACCAGAGATTCCTGGAAGTCTGTCAGGGCGCCAGAGACAGTCACAGACTAGTGATTTGAACTTAGGGGGTCCATAGAGGTCTAAACTTGTTTGGCACCAGGGATTCCTTGAAGTCTGCAATGGCATCAGGGGCAGTCGAATACAAGTGCTTGTGACTTTGGGGAGTCCAGAGAGGTAAAAACTGGTACTAAGTGTTTGGCATCCGAGTTCCTGGAAGTCTGTGGCGGTGTCAGAGACGGTGTCAGAGACAGTGGCAGACCAGTGCATGAACTAGAGAAATTCCCTAGAGGCTTTAAATAGAGATCTTAAACTGGTCTTAACTTGATTGGCACCAGGGAATCCTGGAAATCTGCTAGTATATAGGGGTCCCTAGAAGTCTAAACTGGTCTTACCCAATTGGCAATAGAGATTCCTGGAAGTCTGAGAGAAGATGATACAGAAAGTCGGACATCGGTGCATTTAACACCGATCCATCCATAGAGGTCGAAACTGGTTTGAGCTTGTTTGGTACTGGAGATTCCTGGGAGTCAGCAACTGTGTCAGAAACAGTCCCAGACCAGTCCATTAAACTCGGGGGGGGGGGTCCATAGAGGTCCAAAACTAGTCTTAACTAATAAAGTGAGAACTATCTCGTAATAACGCGATAACTAACTCGTAATAACGAGATAAGTAACTCGTAATAACGAGATAATTATCTGGTAATAACGCGATAACTAAATCGTAATAACGAGATAACTAACTCGTTATAACGAGATAATTATCTCGAAATAACGAATTAGTTAACTCGTTATAACGAGATAACTAATTTATAATTACGAGATAACTTGTTTGGTACCAGGAATCCTGGAAGTCTGCGACAATGTTAGAGACAGTCGCAGACCAGTGCAATCAACTGGAGAAAGTCCCTGGAAGTCTAAACTGGTCTTAACCCGATTGACAGAGGGGATTCTAACCCACTTACCTCTCAAGACAAGATGTTCTATAGGCAAAACGCAGTGCGGATTTCCTTATAACATCCACGTGATCATCATGCCCCATCAACATGACCTGCTCATACCATCCAAGTGCTAACTTCAATTTATAACAATTTTAAGCTGTTTTCAGAGCAAAATACAACCTAAATATTATGTAGAAATGCGTCATTCTCACATTGTTGAATGACGTCATAACATTTCCTGACGTCACTAAAATGCAACAACAATGTGACGCAAGTTATTTACACAGTTTTTGCTCCACTACGTCTTTCTCAATAGAGACGTTAGTTTCAAATCCCAATTATCATCTACCAGTCATTTGTATCCCCCACCCCGTTGGGGCCGGGGAATAGCAGGACTTTTAATTTATTCAATTTTGAAAGCCCTGCTAAAAGCTCTGCACTGCTGGGCAAAAGTTGTTGTAAAATTCCTCCTAATGCCCCCGCTCCCAGGGGTTGACAATAATTCAACAGTCATTAAAGAACTAAAGACTAGTTTGGACCTCTATGGACCCTCCGAAATCAATAAGAATATCCCTGACAAAGTCACATACTTATAGCAATCCCTTTTGTCAAACAAGCTTAATCGAGTGTTGCTTGTTTGTTTGTTTGTTTTGATTCTTTATGTCCTATCAACAATCTTTCAGTTAAACAGGGACAGGTCTTCCTCCGTTGAACCAGTACTAAGCTAGGATAAATGTGTCTTGCTCAAGGATAACAAAGCAGTGACGCGGGTGAGGCTCAAACCCGCGGCCTCTCAGCCTAGGGTCAAGCACTCTACCACTGAGCCACTGCGCTCCCTTATCTAGTTTTGACCTGCATGGGCCCTCCCAAGAGCATTGTAGACTCTTGGACAGTCACAAACTTCCAGGATTTCCCTGTGTCAATCAGGTAAAGACCAGTTTAGACTGCTACGGACATTCTCGAGTTCAGTGCACTGGTCTGCTACTGTCTCTGACACTGTCGCAGACTTCCAGGTGCCAAAGAAGTAATCTCGTAATTACGAGCTGGTTATCTCGTTATAACGAGATATTACGATTTAGTTATCTCGTTATAACGAGATAATAATCTCGTTATTATGATTTTGTTATCTCGTTATTATGAGTTAGTTATCTCGTAATAACGAGATAAAAATATTTTCTTTTATTTTTCTTGTTATTACGACTTAACTTTCTCGTTACAATGAGTTAGATATCTCGTTATTAAGAGTTAGTTTTCTCGCAATAACGAGATAAAACTATTTTTTTTTTTAAAAAAATGCACCTTCTAGCCTACTCCCAAACCATTTTCAAAAATCTTTATTTGATTTCTTTATGCACCGGTTTGAAATTCAGTTCAGTGAAAGCATATAATAGTGAGTATGATTAGGAAATACCACAATCACAAACTGCAGACAAACCAAATGCACCGCGAGGAAGAGCTACACAGCAATCATGAGATAAACTAAGCAACAAGCTCTCTATTCCCTGATACCTGGTCCTTTAATTTTTTATTGAGTATATAATAATGTGTCTAAAATGAAACTACCACTTTATATCATTCCTTTAAAGGCAGAGCATGAGTATGGTACATATTTGTATAGAAGTGAGAGTTCAATTTAATGAGATTTGACTGAATCTAACCAACATATAGCCCACCTACCTAACACTGACATATTGCACAAGGCCCAGCATCCATATTCTTTGATACTTGACACCAGTGGAAATGCTTTCATCGTTTTAATAAGGATCTCAAAACCTTTGATTTGTAGCAGAGATTTACTTACAGAATCTGCAATAAACAAAAGCATCACATTAGTCCAAATGAAGTTATATTTGAAAAGTAAAGTTCCACTATTTTTTTACTTCAAAATTGCTGACGTAAATATGCCGGCTTATGAGACTGTGGTACTTATCATATATAAATGACCGAAAATTCAAACTGCCAAAATCCTGAACTTTAGAAATTCCAATCTTAAAACGTGAGGTAGGCCCACTAAATTTTCAGAACATGAACTTTTAATGGTCAATTGTCTTTATACAGACAAAATATAATTCTGCGAACCTATTATAATCTAATAATTCAGCATTTTGAGGCTGACTTTCTTTGTAAATTTAGCCTCAAAATCCTGTATTCAGGAACAATCATGAAAACGTTCACCAATGTAAAGCCTCTTTTTAATGTTCATGCTGAAATAGCAAGCATGTCCAGAGAATAGAAAAAGCCATTGTGTGCCATTTGTACACACACAAAAAGGAAATTGCTGAAAGAAAGGCTTATCTGTTATCAGATTATTATATTGGCTTTAGGCTCAATCAGGTTTTGTTTTTGTCACTTTCACATAAAGTGTCCTGTGTCAGGTTTGAAATTTGATAGAATTTATTCCTGACCTTTGCTTTCTTTCTTTTAATAATTAATCCATTATAATGGAATAGTTAAACTGCTTAATGTGTTTGTTGTTGCATGTAGCATATGAGGTAGGTTGCCATTGCATCACGTCCTGATAATGTTTGTACTGAATACACCAGCTGTCTTGTATCACGTCCTGATTAGACTGGTTCTGAATGCACTGGCTGCCCCTAAATCACGCCATGATTATGCTGGTGCTGAATGCACTGACCGTCATTGCACCAACTCCTGATAGGGCTGGTGCTTAATGCTCTGGGTGTCGATGCATCATGACTTGATTTGCATGGTACTAAATGCACCAACTGTCGATGAATCATACCTTGAGTTGGCTGGTGCTGAATGCCCTGACCACCTTGGCATCACTTCCTGATTGGGCTGGTGCTGAATGCCCCGACTGTGTTTGCATCACTTCCTGATTGGGCTGGTGCTGAATGCCCCGACTGTCTTTGCATCATTTCCTGATTGGGCCGGTGCTGAATGCCACGTCTGCATCACTACCTGTAGGGCTGGTGCTGAATGCCCCGACTGTCATTGCATCATTTCCTGATTGGGCTGGCTCTGAATGCCCTGACTGTCATTGCATCACTTCCTGATTGGGCTGTTGCTGAATGTCCTGACTGTCATTGCATCACTTCCTGATTGGTCTGGTGCAGAATGCCACGTCTGCATCACTACCTGTAGGGCTGGTGCTGAATGCCCCAACTGACATTGCATCACTTCCTGATTGGGCTGGAGCTGAATGCCCCGATTGTCTTTGCATCACTACCTGTAGGGCTGGTGCTGAATGCCCCGACTGTCTTTGCATCACTTCCTGATTGGGCTGACGCTGAATGCCCCGACTGTCTTTGCATCACTTCCTGATTGGGCTGGTGCTGTATGCCCTGGCTGTCATTGCATAATTTCCTGATTGTGCTGGTGCTGAATGCCCCGACTGTCTTTGCATCACTTCCTGATTGGGCTGGTGCTGAATGCCCTGACTGTCATTGCATCACTTCCTGATTGGGCTGGTGCTGAATGCCCCGACTGTCATCGCATCACTTCCTGACTGGGCTGGTGCTGAATGCCCCGACTGTCGTTGCATCACTTCCTGATTGGGCTGGTGCTAAATGCCCAGACTGTCGTTGTATCACTTCCTGATTGGGCTGGTGCTGAATGCCCTGACTGTCTTTGCATCACTTCCTGAATGGGCTGGTGCTGAATGCCAAATCTGCATCACAACCTGTAGGACTGGTGCTGAATGCCACGTCTGCATCACTTCCTGATTGGGCTGGTGCTGAATGCCCCTCACTGTCTTTGCATCACTTCCTGATTGGGCTGGTGCTAAATGCCCCAACTGTCGTTGCATCACTTCCTGATTGGGCTGGTGCTGAATGCACCAGCTGTCGGTGCATCAAGAAGTAAGTGATTATGATCAGGAAATACCACAGTCACACAGTGCAGACCAACCTACGGTACTGCGTAGAAGAGCCACAGAACATTAACAGTCACAATACACCAGTGAGACAATTAAAGCAAAGAACCAGTTCTCTCTTCCTCATCAAGATGACTGCAAAATTAGAAAGGACACAAAGTAATGCATACCAAAACAAAGACTTAACACAGAGCCCCCACAGACACCAGTTACATAAACAATGAATCAACAACAATAGAACTACCGCCTTAGAACGAACAGCAGCCTAAACCACTGGGGGGGCTTAACTGCATTTTATTGGCACCAAATCTTCGCACTTGATTATGCTGTTGGTAAAAAACAAAGTTGTTAAGCTCATATGACGGCTTCCTAACTAATACAATGCATCATCACAGAGAAAGAATATTATCAAGTAATACACTGTGGTAAAACAAAGAAAAGGGCTCATGACTCACAGATACTGTAATCAGAGCTAAAGAATACATCAAGTTGAGCCACCGTGGGCCCAGACAAGTGTCAACCAACATATTAATGTTTTACGTCAGAGACGTCATTGAGTCTGAGGCCTGATCCACCGTCGTGCAATTAAAGAGGAAACAATAGCTGTAACCGTGATTGGGTTTACAACAAGCATGCAGACTTTCGCATGATATCCATGTTGTATCCCACGTTTTTAAACGTTTAATTATCGTTTTAAATTGATCACTAAAATAGGGCTTTCCAAAAATTCTTTTAAACTTATAATCAAATCACCATAAAATACAGGTTGGTGCTGAGTGCACTGGCTGCCATTACATCACATTCTGGTTTGGCTGGTGCTGAAGTCATGGTCTGCTGTGGCATCACTTTCTGATTGGGCCAATGCTGAATACATGGTCTGCTGTCGCATCACTTCCTGATTGGGCTAATGCTGAATGCACTGGTTGCCATTGCATCAAGTTCTGATAAGGCTGGTGATGAATACACGGGCTGAGTTGCATCCTACTTTGATTGGGCTGGTGCTGAATGCATGGGTTGCCATTGCATCACTTCATGATTGGACCGGTGCTGAATGCACTGAATGCCATTGCATCACGTCCAGATTGGTCTGCTTTATGAATGCACGGCTGGCGTTGAATCACGTCATGATCAAGCTGATTCTTAATGCACCAATTGACCTAGACTTAAGTATTCTAGATATAATTTACGTGCCTTAATCTAATTTTGACCAGTAAAGTGCAAATCGATGCAGTGATATAATCAGTCGCCTTTATTCATCGACCGATACAGTTTTATAGAAGTAATATAAGGTAATCTGCAATCTGACACTACCACAAAATCTTGAGTTAATAATTATATTTACATTTAAGTTCAACATTATTTATAAAGGCATACTTTAAATATTTCAGAAGTTAGATCAAATTAATGCATGTTTAAATATAAACTAAAATCATTCTTTGAATATGCATGCGCGTCTACATTTTGATCTAGCAAGAATAGCATCCTAAATCTAATCCGAGCTTTTATCTAAGTCGCTCTTCGATGTGTGTAGAGCAGTAAAGGCTCTGGCAAGTCTGTAAGGGTGTGCTGACTTTTTAGCCTCGCTGCTCTCACATATGAAAAGTGCGCACATTTTTGAACAGGCTTAGAAATTGACATAACAAGTAAAATTACAAAAATGCTGATTAAAATAGAAATTTAATTGAATGTCTTTGTGATATCCTTGAATAAACTTTTGAAGGGAATAAAAATCTTGATGAAAACTAAAGTAGCATTATAAGCACCTAAATGATCTGTAAAAGTACATTGAATGTACTTTAAAGTCGGGTCTCGTCACGAGAAACTGTAACTTTGTGATATGCGACATAATAAGGCTCTTTGCAGCCTTACTTACATAGTAAGGCTAGCCTGCGGTCTATGACATTTCTGTGAACCATCTATATATACCATACGATCCTGGAAGCGAATTCCAATGGTCAAAGTCAGACTGTGTAGATGTGCAGACTGGTCTGTGCATTTGAAATTAGCATACAGCAAAATCGGGTTTTTGTGAATAGGCTCATTTATGGTTGGGTGTACATTGTAATGAAATGTTTGAATCTAAGATATTTATTGCTTCAACAATTCACTACCTTGTTTATTACTTCGAATTGGTCTCAAATAGCTAAAGACCATGTGAATAATTATGTATCAGACCTTGTACTATCAGCATTTTCCTGAAGGTCGCCCCCTTATTACTTTATATGCTGTATATCTTGTAGCATGTTAGAATTGCCAATACAATTTTGTATTGTATTATTGTATTGTGTTGTTCGTATTATAATACACTCCTTGAATCGTTTAAGCATGAGACAAACAGTATTCTGATAGGAACTATCTCTCATGTCCAATATAATACCAAAGTACATCAGCAGTATACCTTAAAGCATGTGTAAAACGGCCACTCAAAAATAGACAAAACAAAGGTCTTAATGACAAATGGTAGCTTAATGAAGGTCGAAAGTATATCAGAGAGCTGCAATACTTTTGACCCTCATTAAGCGATAATTGCGAAAAATCTGTCCCACATCGCTACCCATGTGAGATAAATAGAATCCATCATTGGTTTTCAGTGGGGACAGAATAATCCCAACCCGAGGGCCCACCGTTCCAGTGGGAAACGAGGCTTGTCGAGTTTCCCACTGAACGGCGGACCCGAGGGTTGGGATTTTTCTGGAACCACTGAACACCAATGATCGATTCTTTTTCTCAGATACCACGACCGTACGGTACAGTACTGGCCCCCCAGTGGTTTTGGGGATCTGGGGAGAATGGCTATTTATTTTCAGGGAGCTGGGGAGCACTGATAATTATTTTAGGGGAGCTAGGGAACAAGCTCATAATTTTGGGGATATAGGGAGCCTTGCCAAAAAGCAAAAAAAAAAAAAAAAAAAAAATAAGGAAAAGCCTCCATTTTGATTTGTTTATTTTTTATAAATTTCTTCTGCTTCTGGGGGGGGGGGGGGGGCTAGCCACCAGACCTCCCCCGCCTGGTCAATTCTAAATGTATTTATTTTCGTACTAAAATGCTTATGAAGATTGATCTGAAAAGAAATATGGCAATTAAGTTTTCTTGTTTTGTTTTTTTTTACTTAAAATTGTTGATTATTAGGTTGGTAATAACATACTTTGGGACGACCAAGATTGCATCAGATCACACCATTTTTTGTCAAAAATTTTCGGGGGAGCATGCCCCCGGACCCCCCTAGCAACAGTGTGTGACACAATGTTGTGGGGCCACCTACACACCTGCTATTTTATTATCTTTTTAGATAATTAGCCCTTTTTAATGGAAATTAAAATAAATGCTTATCAGATATATACTTACTTGATTTAACTGAAGTTAAACAAGCATATAGCCGCTGATAAAGCAATTGTAGAAAAGACTTTTTATAGTTAAATGCTTTCACTAAAGTGTCTAGAAAAATCTAGTTTAAGCTGTTGGTAAAAACCAGCCCCTGTTCCAAAAAAGAAAAACGAATGGTATGTCTCTAAAACCTCAAAGCATACTCTACCAGGTACAGCAACAACATTTTAATTAAGGATGGCCCCATATAATGCCTTTCATTGAAATTAATTATATGTCATGCATTCCATGGCTTTTATATGTCATGAATTCCATGGCAAAGACCTGTCTTTACATGTATAAGACAAAATATTAAGTGATCATTTAGTCATGCGCTCTCATATAGCTTTATAATTTTTAAGTATGTGATTTTAATTCTACGGAAAGATAAATACATTTTAGGGAGAATTGGCTTATATTTTTGGGGATTTGGGAGAAGCTGAACTATTTTTAGGGATTTGGGGAGCAAAGGCAAATACTTTTAGGGAGATAAGGACATTATTTGCAGGGAGACAGGGAGATCAATGCATTATTTTCAGGGATCAAGGGAGCACAGACCCTCCCTGGGGGCCTCAGTACTGTGTAATATTTGTTGGTGACGTCACTGAGATCGATGTTTACAGTCAATGACGCGCGCAGTACAAATCAACTTGAAACAGCGAATTAACAGTGCATAAGCAATAAACAAATGATTATTTCATCAAAATGGATTTACAAGAACTAGCTCATCAAGTAAGTAATTTTGTTGAGGAAAATGTGTGTGTGTGGTGTATTTTACATCGTCAAGTCTCCCCTTCCCGGTGTCAGTCACTCGGTCAATGCCCAACACAACAGGTCAAATATGTCAACCGCAATGCACTCAGCATGTTCAAAGCATTGAATAAAGGTTGAAAGTAAAAATGCGCTGTTTTTCTTTTAAACCAAGTTGAAAACCGACTTAAATCGCTGAAAACTCGACATAGAATTTTTTCCTGACTGACCACAATTCAACTTTCGTTTTTGAAGGAATACAGTCATGCGCCAAAAATGTTATCTCACATTAGCAACCGGCCACGTGTGGCTTATCTCGTATTAGTTACCCTTATCTCACATGGGTAGCGATGTGGGACAGATTTTTCGACAGGGAGCTTACAAAGGGATCACTCAATCTCGTATGCGTTGGTATGTGAGAAAAGCGTAACTTATACGAGATAAGCCACATGCGGCCGGTTACTAATGCGAGATAACAGTTTTGGCGCATGACTGTAGTCCTTCAAAAACGAAAGTTGAATTGTTGTCAGTCAGGAAAAAATGAAAAAAGTCAATAAGCAATGCTTATTAGATATCCCCGCACAGTAAGGTAAAGTGATAAACTTACATTGTGGCAAGTGATAGTTCAAACCAGCAGACCTTGTTGTCATTTCATCAAAAAAATATTTTTTTCCAAACCAAACTCCTTCACGCATAAGCTCAATGTAGCTAGGCAAAGTTTCAAATTGCTCCATCAAAAGCTGTGGTAGGAGTTGATCTGCCCATGAAGGCACTATCCATGCATATACAAAAGCCATATAAGGGAAAATTCTCATAGCTTTCATTTAGTCAAAAAAAATGTTTTTTAACCAGACCCTTCAAGCATATGTTCAATAAGTCTATATTGTATAGGCAAAGTATCAAATTGCTCCATCAAAAGCTGTGGTAGGAGTTGATCGGCCCATGAAGGCACCATCTTTGCAAATATAAAAGCATAATAAGGAAAGAATTGTCCAAGTTCTCATAGCTGTCATTTGTCAAATTTTTTTTGGCAAGCCTCGTTTCCCACTGGAGCAGTGGGCCCTCGTGTTGGAATTTTTCTGTCCCAACTGAACACCAATGATGGATTCTATTGTTCTCACATACCAACACATACAAGATCGAGTGGTGCCTATGTTAGCTCGCTGTCAAAAAATCTGTCCCACATTACCAGTAAAATGCATTTAAGCCCCCCGGTGGCTTAGGCTGCTGTCCGTTCTAAGGCGGTGGTTCTGTTGTTGTTGACTTTCTGTTTATTGTTACTCCCATTGTGGGAGTCTGTAATTGTTCTATGTTTTGTTGTACGTTTCTCTATGTCCATTTTAGTATTGCAATCATCTTGATGGGGAAGAGAGAGCTGATTGCTTTGCTTAATTTGTCTTCCTGGTGTCTCGTGATGGTTGAGCGGCTCTTCCTCACGGTGCCACGGGGTTGTCTGCAGTTTGTGATTGTGGTATTTCCTGATCATACTCATTTACTATTTTTTATTACCAATGTGAGATAAGCGTAACTAATACAAGATAAGCCACTTGCCGGAGGTTGCTAATGTGAGATAACCCACACGCGACATTTTTGGCACATGACTGTATTCCTTCGTAAACGAAAATTGATTTAGTACTTCTTTTGCGGATCTTTTATGTTTTTGTTCTGTCTTGTGTTTGCTATGTATTTGTGCGCGCCTGTATATATGTGCTTTGTGGTCACCTGCTGGGAAAGGGCTTACCTCTTGGCTCCCGTTTGTGGTGTCTACTATGAGTTTGTAACTTTCCCATTGGTATCCTGGGTCAGGTGTGGTACTTGATTGTATCAATTCCTGATCTTTGCACCCTTACTTACTTTTATTGTTAGTAAGGAAAACTTTCAATGTTGAAATTTTAGCGATTTAAGTCGGCCTTCAACGTGGTATAAAGTAAAACTGCGCATTTTTACTTAAAATATTGATTCATTGCTTTGGACAAGCTGATACGGGGAGCCTTGACGATGTAAAAAAAAAAAGAAACACATTTCCTCAACAAAATTACTTACTTGAGTTACTGTGGCTGATAAGCTAGTTCTTGTGAATCCATTTTGATGAAATAACTTTTTTTCATTGTTTAATGCGCTGTTTATTGGCTGTTTCAAGTTGATTTTTACAGCGCGCGTCATTGAATGTAAACATCGACTTCAGTGACGTCATCAACAGATATAATACTGTACCGTACGGTACTGGTATATGAGAAAAAGAACCGATAATTGGTGTTCAGTGGTTCCAGAAAAGCCTCCTTTCCCACTAAACAGTGGGCCCTCGGGTTGGGATTTTTCTGTCCCCACTGAACACCAATGATGGATTCTATTTATCTCACATACCCTACCAGCCTTGGGGAACGATAAAAAAAACAGCGGCACGTCGATCGCACGATGGCCGCACATCGACCGATTGCGTCATTGTAATGTTAAAATGACGTCACTATGTCGCATCTCAGCGTATTCAGGATTTTCTGGAAGCTTTTTCATGTTTTTTTTTTCCTATATGAAATGAGGTATTTAGTGGTTAGCAAGAAAAGGAATCCATTATTAATGTAAGGATATGATAAAAAAATATGTCCCTCGCGATCACTGATTGTCATCACTCTGAAAGCCTTGTGATGCCAACCGGCCATCCTCAGGACGGATTTTTCTATCCAATCCTAACAGTCATGACGAATTCTTAAATCCTATTTAACAAATCTGGGTTTACTTACCACATCTTGAGAAACAAGCCAGCGCCCAGCAACAGCTTTCTTGTATACCAATATGATGAGAGAATTTGGTCATAGCGGCTAGTACTGCCTTGGTAGCACCTGCTTCAGCAACATTCTCACACGTGTCATCTGAAATAACAGGCTAGTCAGTTATCATCATGATGAGAGTATTTGGTCATAGCGGCTAGCACTGCCTTGGTAGCACCTGCTTCAGCTACATTCTCACATGTGTCATCTGAAATAACAGGCTAGTCAGTTATCATCATGATGAGAGTATTTGGTCATAGCGGCTAGCACTGCCTTGGTAGCACCAGCTTCAGCAACATTCTCACATGTGTCATCTGAAATAACAGGTAAGTCAGTTATCATCATGATGAGAGTATTTGGTCATAGCGGCTAGCACTGCCTTGGTAGCACCTGCTTCAGCTACATTCTCACATGTGTCATCTGAAATAACAGGTAAGTCAGTTATCATCATGATGAGAGTATTTGGTCATAGCGGCTAGCACTGCCTTGGTAGCACCTGCTTCAGCTACATTCTCACATGTGTCATCTGAAATAACAGGTAAGTCAGTTATCATCATGATGAGAGTATTTGGTCATAGCGGCTAGCACTGCCTTGGTAGCACCAGCTTCAGCTACATTCTCACATGTGTCATCTGAAATAACAGGTAAGTCAGTTATCATCATGATGAGAGTATTTGGTCATAGCGGCTAGCACTGCCTTGGTAGCACCTGCTTCAGCTACATTCTCACATGTGTCATCTGAAATAACAGGTAAGTCAGTTATCATCATGATGAGAGTATTTGGTCATAGCGGCTAGCACTGCCTTGGTAGCACCTGCTTCAGCTACATTCTCACATGTGTCATCTGAAATAACAGGTAAGTCAGTTATCATCATGATGAGAGTATTTAGTCATAGCGGCTAGCACTGCCTTGGTAGCACCAGCTTCAGCTACATTCTCACATGTGTCATCTGAAATAACAGGTAAGTCAGTTATCATCATGATGAGAGTATTTGGTCATAGCGGCTAGCACTGCCTTGGTAGCACCTGCTTCAGCAACATTCTCACATGTGTCATCTGAAATAACAGATAAGTCAGTTATCATCATGATGAGAGTATTTAGTCATAGCCGCTAGCACTGCCTTGGTAGCACCAGCTTCAGCAACATTCTCACACGTGTCATCTGAAATATCAGGCAAGTCAGTTATCATCATGATGAGAGTATTTAGTCATAGCGGCTAGCACTGCCTTGGTAGCACCAGCTTCAGCTGCATTCTCACACGTGTCATCTGAAATAACAGGCAAGTCAGTTATCATCATGATGAGAGTATTTAGTCATAGCGGCTAGCACTGCCTTGGTAGCACCAGCTTCAGCAACATTCTCACACGTGTCATCTGAAATAACAGATAAGTCAGTTATCATCATGATGAGAGTATTTAGTCATAGCCGCTAGCACTGCCTTGGTAGCACCAGCTTCAGCAACATTCTCACACGTGTCATCTGAAATATCAGGCAAGTCAGTTATCATCATGATGAGAGTATTTAGTCATAGCGGCTAGCACTGCCTTGGTAGCACCAGCTTCAGCTGCATTCTCACACGTGTCATCTGAAATAACAGGCAAGTCAGTTATCATCATGATGAGAGTATTTAGTCATAGCGGCTAGCACTGCCTTGGTAGCACCAGCTTCAGCAACATTCTCACACGTGTCATCTGAAATAACAGGTAAGTCAGTTATCATTATGATGATACCCTATTAACATCAGACACATTGCAAGGGCCTGAACAATAAAGCAGGTTAGTAAATTGTCGGCTTTTTACTAGAGAATTTGGTTACTATCGCCCATTTGTAAATTCACTGTTCAAACTATCGTAATACAGGTCTAAATGTAGTCCCAGCCTTTATTATCTTTCATAGTATGTATGTGCTCAAAAGAGAAGTGTCTTCTCGCAAGTGTAAAAATAACAAACTGGCAGGTGCCAGCCCAATATTTATTTGAAACAGAAATAATGATAAAACCCCATCAAACATTCGATATCATTCATATGACGATTAATTAGGAAAGGAAAACATTAAGTTATATTCTGTAACTTGCACTTTAATAAACATAAAATACAAATCGATTCCGGCCTGGTCCAATACTTTTTTGGAGATTGATTATGAAAAAAAATGTATACGGCCATTCTCCTCCCATCTGCTGATTCAAGAAGGGTTGTTGTCAATTACAAAGCCAAAGTATCTTCACGAAGTACTGGTTAACTGCTTAGTCAAGCTTGCCCAGAAAAAAAGTGTGGTTAGGTGAACTGACCGCCCCGACATGGCCATAGCTGTTGACTGTGACGTTAAGCATTAAAACAAAATAAAGCAAAGCATGTTACCAGGTACTACTCTATTTCAAATAAACAAAACACAAATTTTACTCAATTTGCAAAATTTCTAAGCTTTGACCCGTCACTATATATAGTGAAAGTAAGAAAGAGGGCAAATATCAGGAATCGATACAATCAAGTACCATAAAACCCTCAAAACATTATTGTAATAAAATCAGAACAGATATCCAGCAGTCAAAATGTGTTAAAGATAACATTAAGCCGTCATGAGATTTTCCATCTTCGCAAGCGTGCGTATGAAACAAATGGACTTAGTACCATTGGCTTGCAAAGATTGCAATTTTGGCAATAGCCACATTGTCAAGCAACCACGACTCTGGTGTGTCTGTGCATTTACTCACCAGAGACTTCGCTGCTTGCACATACAAAGTCTAAATGTAGATAATCTGTCTGAATGACAAGTTTACTTCTAGTCCCGCTGGATACGTTCTCAAAGACGGTTAAGAGAGAACAAATAAATTACTTTTCAGTTCCATGTGTGTAGGACCAGATATATTATATTTTTTCATAAGCAAACAGAGTAAACCCTGATCAGGTAGCTCTTACAAAAGCTACCTGATCTGGGTCTACTCCGTTTGCAAAAGCGTTAAAAGACGTATATATGAGGTAAGGGTTCAAGTTACCATGAGAAGCAAATGTGCCCAGAGCTGTACATCCATGTTGTAACACATCAGTATTGTTGTTGTATTTCTCCATCATGTGGATAATGCTATGTACACCTCCAACATACATCAGCGTACGAGCAGTGCTATCTGTCATACAGAAATGTATACAATCAAATTAGTTCATTGTAAAAATGTCAATTATTACACAGACGTTATGTTATTCTGGTAAGATGTCACCTACTTTCATAATTTGTATGTGTGATGAAAGTAGCAAATACTTTAGAGACAGTTTTAATTTTGATGGAAAACTCCATCAGTATATAACTTGGTTTTGGGTAAAGAAATAAGCTTGTTTTTAAGCGTTAGCAGAAAGAAGTTTTTTTTAATTTTTTTTGGATAAAATTTGTTGTGCCTAAATCATTTTCTTTTTGTTGTGTAGAGAAATATAACATAATAGTGAAAAGGAATGCTATGAAAGAATGAGTGGATTGTAATCCAAATATAAACACAGTAATAAATGGAACTAAACAGTGATATAATAGCAAAACTAGAAAGGTTACACATATTAACTTCTCAAAAAGGACCAACACAAAAACATCTCAGACAGTGTTGTGCAAAATATCAGGTAAAAAAGTTTGATAGGGGCGAATCTGCAGTAATTAGAGGATATTTTGGTGAGTCCCCTAGACTATTTCATTGTGTGGGCTGGAAACACTTACACGCTTGGATTTTTTCAAAACACAAGATAAAATATTTTGAATTTCTCAAACAAATATACATGTTCATTGTTCTTTATACATTATTTGGAGATAACACACTTTACCAGTAACGTAAAGTAGTACTGGCGATCGCGATATACAGTAATAATTTAATTCGTATCTTTATTGGTGTGAATAAAATTTATATTTTAGCATGCACAAGAGAATTTGGAGAGCTGGTTGCTTTGCTTAGCTTGTCTTCCTGAACTCTTTTGAGTGATGTGTGGTTCTTCCTCGTGGTGCCATGGGTTTGTATGCAGTTTGTGATTGTGGTATTTCCAGATCATACTCACTTACTAATTTTGGTATTATTGCATTTACAAGCATGGACGACTCAAGTATATGTGCAGACGCATCAGAGACTTCGCTGATGATTAGCATAGACTAGAATTGTAACTGAAGCATTTCAAAATACCCTGGCCTTGAATAAAGTTTTAAAAAGGGCCATATCAGACACTGACTTCTGTGTTATGTGAAAACATTGTGGAGAATATGGAAGTTGAACTACGAAAGCAAATTTTCCATTTGACATTGGCATGTGTTCGCCCATAAATATAGATGAATACTCTTATACAAGTTTATACGGCTAGCTCCACTGTATATGTTAGCATGGGTGATTATATGAGGCTAATTGGTATATCTAATAGGTATCATACCCAAATCACATGTGCTGACCTGTTTCATTGAAATAATTAATGATACTCAGAATAAAATATATTTTGATATGGTTTGATCATACCTGATGTTACAATATTGCCAATAATTACGCAGCATTTACGAACAACTTCAACATCACTTTCGTCACGTGACATGGTCGTCAAGAAATCTGATTGGTTGCCCATTTCAGCAACATGGCTACGGACGTCATCTGTAAAAAAGATTTCCAGTTATCAAATATTTTACTGGTTCCAAACATAAGTAAATTGATAAATTAATAAATACAATTGGAGCTCAATATAATAGTTCATGCAGATTTAGACTTTTTGTATTTTTGTCAATTTATACGAAAGTTATAAGCTTAGAAAATCTGAAGCAGGCTCCAGTTAGTCAGTAGAGAAAGAATATACTAATATTTAATTTTCACCAGTGGAAAGAGGTTATATATTTTTTTTATTTCACCGTCATATGAAAGTATAACTTTTAAAATATACATTAATATACATTTTATATAACTAATATATCCCAATAATTCAACGCTTTGTATATACATGCAGTACATAAATAACATTTTCAAATATCAAATTCAAACAAGCAATTTTTTCAGACAACAGTCTTAATACATGACTAATTTAAAAACGATTTGTGTTTTAAAATGTTACTCATAATTATATTGTGCTCATAAATAGAAAAAATGTCAACAATTGTTGGCATTTTAAATTTTATCAGCATGATAATTACAACATCTGAGAGTTTGAATGCAAGAAACATTCTTTTCTTAGCATTTTATTTTTTATGAGCCGTTGAAATTTCAAAATTATTTTAGTTGAACAAAAACAATCTATATAACCTAGAGGCCCGGTTTATAGATTACTTACCATGAGAAGATAGATATCCAAACAAATCCAGTACAACCAGTTTTAAATCTCTTTTATCAGGAAATTTCTTCAGTAAAGTATAAAGAAGGGTTATTCCGTCGTATTCAGCAATGTAACTACAAGCAGCATCTGAAAGCGAAATTGAAAACTAAGGCTGATGACAAGTTGGTATGTGTGTACAGCTAAGATTCAAATCTGTCTGTGTATGCGCACATTCTGGTCGTCTGAAGAATCGTTGTGTAGAGCGCTTATCAAAGACTGATTAGACTTCACGGATTCTCTGGCTGATCTGAGTATTTGATTGGCGCACATACCAACTTGCACCTTTTGCTGGTAACCTGCTCAATCAGTCTTTTAATGGTATGAAGTAGAAGGGCAAATTAAGGTAAATGCGCTTAAAGGGCGCATCTACGTAAATAGATAGTGCTACACATGCAACGTAAATTAAGGTGTAGTATCGCCAATTAAAGTTAGTAACGACCTAAAAGACTTACTCACACGTAAAAGCCTAATAACGTGAGTAAAAGGTTTGCTAAGGTGATTCCAAAAAGCGTACAAGTATGCATTTATAGCAAAGGGTGCAAAAACACGAACCTTGCCAAAAAGACAAAACAAGAAGTAAAGCGACTCAAAAAGTATAATAATATTAATGAAAGACGTCATTATGCAATTTAAAAGGCGTTCCCAAATACTAAATTAAAGCGTAGTGTATGCATTGCATGTATGAGGAAGAAAGAGCTGGTTGTTTTACATTAATTGTTACATGGCTGCGTTCTGTGTCTTTTCCTCCCAGTGCCATGGTTTGTTGGTCTGTTGCTTTTGTTATTGTGTCATTTTCGGCTCATATTCGCTTACTTTAGATTGCAAATAAGGCAATTTGAAGACGTAATTGAAGAAAGAAAGACGGCAAAGATAAGGAATCGATACAATCAAACACCACACCTGACCAAGGATACCAAACGGGAAAGTGACAAACTCACAGTTATGCACCGCAAACGAGAGCCAAAGGTCAGCCCTTTCCCAGCAGGTGACCACAAGGCATCAATAAACAGACGCGAAAGCATGACAAACACAAAACATAAATAACACAAATGATCCACAAAAGAAGTATCGCCTTGGAATGGTCAGTAAAAATATTTAACTGTATTGGCTCTGTTTGCCTAAGTACCTGTTTTTGGTGTTTCCATTATGAAAATGGGTATGTGTTAATAGGGTCAAGTTAAGCTTTGAAAGTTTGCACCTGACATTAGCCACATTGTTTTGACACTCTGTTTGTAGCTGTGTAATTAATTAGATGTCATATTAGCCAAACACATCCAGAGTATTATATTATACTTACCAGACAACTGAGCCTGTCGTATTAGTGCTTTACAGGCTTGGAACAGCAGCTCTGTTTTCTTAGGGTATTGTCGCATAGCACTCAGTAGACATTTTACAGCATTTTGACGAGATAACACCACCTCAACTGAATCTGTAACAACATCAATTTGAATAAAAAACTATTTTGCATTAATGTAGATGTCATATTCATGCGCTCATCCAAATATATGCCGTCGAGTTGTGTGGTCAGTTGTGGTACTTGATTGTATCGATTTCTGATCTTTGCACCCTTACTTACTTTGGGGAAAGTGATAAAATGTGAGGCTTGCCGAGCATTTTATCGCTTTAACTTAACTCGTTTATTAAATTCAAAAATACAGGAGTACAAATGTTAGATCCTATTTATCATATGACAATAAAAATACTTTCAAATCTCGTTTTTGGCGTGAAAATGTTAGGTTTTTGCCATATATATGTTAGAGGTTCTGTATTTTTTTCTCGAGGTGCCGTGTGTAGGTCTGCGGTCTCTGATCGTGGCATTTCACGGCCATACTCACTTGCTTTTTAAATAGGTTACATAAATACAGTAGATATAACATGGGCGCCCATGCATTATTAAATTTATTAAATGAGTTTAGGAAAGAGATAAAATGCAATTAAACTGTGTTTTTTGTACAAACAGGTTAAAAGGACCTACCATCTTCTCCTACATGTTCTATCTCTTTACAAGCTTTAAGTACTTCATCGTAGTTAGAAAGTTTATCTTGCATGAAATCAACAACTTCTTTCAGTGAAGATCTTCTTCTACTGGAGTCATATCTAGTCTCTGTAACACACATATGTGATAAGTAATGTGTAAAATTTTCACACTTATCAAGCAGAATTTAATTAAAATACCTTTTGCATATCAAAGTTTCAATATCGTATATTGCAGCCCTTTCTGTGAGGGTTCCTATTCTCTATCTCAAAACAAACAAACCGTTTTCCCACTGTTGGAATATTTTAAAGTCTTCTGACATGTGATGTTCTATACCGGTGACCATTTAAATGTCTAACATTTTACCTCTAACGTCTTACTTCTAACCTCTTACGCATGCAAACATAGAAGAAGTTAAAAGCTTGAAGCATGAAGTAAGAAGGTGGAACTAAGAAGTAATAGGTTTGAAATTAGAAGTGAGCGGGTAGAAGTTATAAGTCATAAGCTAGAGGTTAGAAGTAAGAAAAATAGTAAGTGAGTATGATCAGGATATGCCACAATCACCAACCGCAGACAACCCCGTGGCACCGCGAGGAAGAGTCGCTCAACCGTCACGAGACACCAGGAAGACAAATTAAGCAAAGCAACCAGCTCTCTCTTCCCCATCAAAATGATTGAAAAACTAGAATGGACATAAAGTAACGTACAACAAAACATAGAACAATAACATACTCCCACAATGGGAGTAACAATAAACAAAAAGTCAACAACAACAGAACCACCGCCTTAGAACGGACAGCAGCCTAAGCCATCGGGGGGGGGGGGGGGTGGGGGGTTAAATGCATTTTACTGGTACCAAATCTTCGCCCTAGATTCTGCTGTTGTTGAAGTACAAGAAATGAGGCCATCTAACTAATGCAATGTATCATCATGGAGAAACACTCTAATCAAATTAACACACCATGATGAAACAATGAAAAGGGCTCATGACTCACAGATAGTCAGAGCTAAAGAAAACCTCAAGTTGAGCCACGGTGGGTCCTGCAACAGATAAGCACCAGGCACAAACCCATCGATTAAAGCTTTACGTCAGAGCCGTCATAGAGTTTGAGGCCTGGCCCACCGTCGTGCAATTAAAGAGGGAACCATAGCTATAAACCGTGATTGGGTTTAAAACCACACACACACACACACACACACACACACACACACACACACATACACACACACACACACACACACACACACACACACACACACACACACACACACACATTAGCTGTACATAGACATACGGGCGGGTCAAACTATACTTTATAAGGGAACGGGCGGACGGACGCAATGGACAGACGAACAGTGCATGCTCACATGCCCGTATATATATGCTCGATGCATACGCGCACACAGGCATATGTACGCACGAGCACTCGTCCGCTAGTCATATATGACCAACACGTAGTGGAATATAATTTACCTGTCGTTGGTGGCATCTTGGAAAGCTTTTCAAATCTTGTCTTGAGGTCTGTTGAATCTGAAAGTATTTAACCCATTTAAGCTGAATGTATCTACCTACCTTCATCAATAGACGAGCTCATTCCCATGTTTAGGGGTGTTGTGTAGTATTTTCGTTTTTTAGAAATAAAATAAAATAATAGAAAAGTAATGTTTATTTGAACAAATTTGAAACTGCCGTCACTCATTTATTCCTCATTATATTTTGTAAGGTTAATCTGATCTTCAGAAATAGTTCGTAGCTTTATTCGCTGGTTTGAAACACACTATGAAGATGGCTTTAAATTTTAAGCGTATAAAATGCTGTCTGAAACGAAATGAGCCGTGACACGTGATTTCCATCAATGTGGCATTTTGACAAGTGTAGACTCAGTCGAGCCTATGCAGCCTCCTTTTAAGCTTAGAAATTCCAAATAATGTTCAGTCAGTAGCTTAACACTCGTAGAATATTCAATCGACTAGCAAATGCTCTGATCAGACTGCGCGTGATTCTCCTGATTTGAACATGGTGTTTCGTTCATTTGATAATGGGTGTAAACAGTTATACGAGAGTAAAAATTAACCCATATGAGCCTAGCGTCCTTTTTATGGCACATGGGCAAACAGTGCAGACCAGATCAGATGCCGCTGAAAGCGGCGTCTGATCAGGATATCCACTGATTGCTTACATTATATTCTATTGAAATTAAAAATGTAAAATACCACCCAACAACACTTAAAATGGAAATGGAATTGTCTAAAAACAATAGTGGGAAATTCGATTCGCCTTAGATGGGTTAGTATGATCGTTAATAAGGATATTGATGATTTAAAACAACAACAACAATTAGAATAATAACAAAAACCCTGTACATGTGTAACACCGAAAAGAATTGAACAAAATACAACTAGAAAACGACTAGAATACGATTACATTTCTCTTCCTGTCGATGGCCAAATGGATTTCACATTTTTGCACAATAATTACTTTTTTGAATAGTACGCTGGTTTGTCGTAACTTAATGTACATTTACACTATCCAGTGGGTTAGAGTCCTTGATCTTAACTTCACGACCGTTTGTTTGAAGAGCAAAGACCATGACAAGTATGTGCGTCTCCTAGACTTGGAGAAACTCATGCTTGCCTTAGTCGTCCATGATCACGAGTCAGCATGCAATCTCGGACCACTGTTGGCCCATCCTCCAGCGAAACACTATTTTAATCGTGACGTGCTTTTAAATTAAAAAAAAAAAAAACTGGGCAAATACTCAAATCTCATGAACTGACTTAAATCATGAACACCAAATATCCAAACGTCCAGTCACTGATAAATAAACACAAATCTTACATTCCAAATATCCACTATATAAGGTATAAATAATAAAGTAATAAATAAATAAAGCTTGAAGTTTAAGAGTATTGAATGTACTTGAGGAGAAACCAGCTCCCGACTGATATCTATTTCAATAGGTGGAATATTTATACTATGGCCGTGTGCCATATCACAATATAAAAACAAAAGTGACCGGACAATTACGATTGAACGACGCTTGTGATACTGTGTGCTTTAGTTCTTGCGCTATTATCGGGAGAACTAGCGCGAAATCGCGTCAACGTTAATGTGTTCCCAAGCCATGCGGTACTGCCAACACCATGGAACTAGTTTACTAATGTGATGGTCTCCTTGGAATTAGAGCATGAAAACTGAGCTACCTAGCTACATTTGTAGATGATGCTGGATCTACAGCGCCTGAAGCTTTTGTCACTAACAGTACATGAGCGGATTGATTTTTACATCATGCATAACGATGGTCCAGTATACACAGAACATGCGTCAAAGGTTCTTTTTCAGCGAAAACTACATATACGAAACATTTATTTATCCCTTCGTAAATGACATGCATGTAAAACATTGAAGGTCGTTCTGGGTTCAATTTGTTTACAGTCGCCATCTCAGTGCAAAGATGTTTTCATTATTGTATTCGGCCTTCTTTGAAAGGTGAATCGTATGCACATGGAATAGCACTGGCGAAAGTTTACACCGTCTGACCATTATTACGTTTGCACTCGCGCAAGCAATCCCGAATGTAAGAATAAAAAGTTGATGCTATTTCACGGTGGTTTCCTTGACGCCCACCCGAATGCAATACATGTACCACAAAAATTTCCACAATTCAGAGCTGGTTGGTTGGTAAAATAAAATTATTTTGAGAGTGGAAATAAGCAGCTTACCCAATAGGTCAGTTATTCATGATTGTGGACCCAAACATGCAAGTGGTGTCCCCGTGGTATTCTATCGATATATCTTGTTACCAGGATGATTGCAATACATATTTTGAACAGATGGTCAGTCTAATATATCTCGTTGAAGTTCCAATGATTAAATTAGCTGGATAAGTCAGGCAGTGCGTTTTAGTTTACTGCAACTTTAATATTCATATCTGGGTGTGGTTCGGTTATTTCATCTGCTCGAGAAGGGAAATCAGGTTCTATCTATTTGGTAAGGAGTTAATATGTTGTTTGAGCCGCGCAAACGTGCGTGCATTTCATGAAAACCCTGACCGTTTATACACTGAACTCAAATTTATTAACCCTTAAAGCGCTTATTACAACATATGTATTTATCGTCTGCTGAAATATTTAGAAGCCTCTTAAACAAACAGTGTAGATCCAGATCAGACTGCTCCCGCAGGAGCAGTCTGATCTGGGTCCACACTGTTTGCCTCTATACTTATGTTAAATAATAAACAGACACTTTCAAATGTAGTTATTTTGCTGGCGTCTTATAGGTTAAATCATTACTTTCGTGTGCAATATGATACAGTTACTTTCGAATTAATTCTTGCCTCATTTTCAGGTTTTACCTTTGTCTAAGGTAGGCCAGTCCTAATAACGCATTCATGAGGTGCCACCTTTACAGTATCCAAAAAGTTCTATAATATATGCGAGGAATACCAGACTCTCAATGTTCTGGCCCAATTATATTTTATGTACATTGGACGTCTTGGCCAGAATTTTATTCAATATGAAAATAGTGACAGCCTACCTGAAAGACGCTCTAAGGCTGCAGGACATGGTACCACCACTTGTCTCCCACATTCACAGGACACTTTATGTCCCCTCATCTCAACTTCCGGTATAGCATACTTGATCTGTCGCTTCAATTCTGGCATTCTTTTACCGTCCAGTTTCTCTGTATGAACCGCCGATGGTGGTCTTAGGCTGATTTTGCGACTGAGCTTTCGGCTTGGGCCTGTATGATGTATATAATAAATTAGTGACAAAACATAGATCTATTCATTTTTAACCCCTTCCCCTCTAGTGACGATTTTTGTCGTCAGCCGCCAGGCCTGCAAACATTTTAGACTTAAATCTCGAAGCCAAACTATTTGACACTCTGGTGCATTATAAGAAGTTTTATTTTTCTAAAAGATAAAGTTGATTTAAAAATACATACAATAAAAAAATCAGAACACGACAAAAAACACAAAAAATACCCAGCATGCAAAGAGTTAACTATTTGCATGCTAGGTATTTTTCTGTTTTTTGTCGTGTTCTATTTTTTTTCAAAAAAAAATATAGGAAAACTATCTAAGTGTCAAACAGTTTAGATCCAGATCAGACCCGAAATTTAGTGGGACCTGATATGGGTCCAAACTGTTTACAAAGTTATCAGCAAACGACATTAGTAGGCAACTAGTCAATTGCATGAAATTAGCCGTATCGTAGATTACTTGGAAGATCAAATTCATGTCGTTATGAGCACAAAATGCGAGAAAATGGCCCACCAAAAGCTTTTAGATTTCGCTTCATTTGAAATCATGGTATGTTACTATGATTATTTTATATAAACATAGACTTGCTCGGTTCTTTTTGTTCAAAATTTTATAATTTCGACATGTTTTGGGGTGTTTTTCAGAAAAATGAATGTTTTTGGGGTATGTAACTTTTTAGGATATATTTGGGGGCCACCACCAAACTGGACTATTTTGGGGCATTTCTATGTGTTTTAGGGTACATAATGGGAATCATGTCTTGGGGGAATGCAAACTGTTAAGGTATATTTGGGGATATGCCTGATATGCCTAATGTTGCCTGTGTGTGTGGGGGGGATTGGGGCGGAGGGGGGGGGGGGGGGTAAAGGGCCGGTCCATATGTAACAAGAAACATTGAGAGTACATTCACCCACTTGTGATTTGTGTATTATTTTGATAATATCATGGAACAATATTAGTAATGGGCGCCACTGGCCACATTACTGCTTGCAATCCCCAACTTTATAAATCTGCTATTCAGCTTTGAATGCAGTCCAATCTGGTTCCATACCGTTTGCATGCAAGTTAAACTAATTTGCTGTTTTAAGAGAAAACAAATCAATCAGACGACAGGGGAGTCCAATTCTAATTTAAGAGTTGTTATGTGGTACTTTCAGTTTAATCAAAATTATTATTAAATTTACTGCAAGCAAAAATAGTGAAGACATTGATCAGACGCCGCGTCTAGCGGCATCTGATCTAGGTCTGCACTGTTAACTATGTCTTAGGCTTATATAGGTCAACGATGTGGTGATGACTGCCATGAAAACTTTGAACCCAGGAATTGCCAAACACCACAAGCGTGTATTAATAAAGCTTTTATTTCTGATTTATACTTGTGTTTGTGTTAAAGCCCTAGTCAACACATTTTCAGTCATTTAGGGACAAATTCCTGTCTTCCTGGGTTGAATAAGTACTTAGAAGAGGATACAGTATCTTGCTCAAGGACACAACACAGTGCCTCCGGAGAGACTCGAACTCACGACCCTTCGACCCAAAGCTCATCCAAGCAATTTTCTGTATCGTTTTCCAGTACCAGTTTTAAAAGGTAGGTTTTGGTAGGTCACCCTAAAATAAGATTTGGTTAGGATAAACATAAACATTATTTTAGGGCTGGGTTATTCACCATTATAATGTTCATTTTATTACAGATGTGATGGCCCGGATGATGTTTAACAGAGGCGGATCCGGGATTTCTAAAAAAATTGTTTCATATGTACAATGTATAAAGGTGTTGGGGTTCGCTTTGCTGATATTATCTCATTATTCCGCTTAAATATCCCATGAAAATGAAATAAATTAGTCTCACGGAGACCAAATTATTTCACTTTCATATGATAATTAAAAACAGGGTGCGGGGAGGGGGGTTCAGGCGAACTCCCCGAACCCTAGCTGGAGCCGCCACTGCTTAACTGAACTGATACGAATCGAACTTTGCCGGCATATCAATACAAAAACGGTATGTATCATATATATGCGCATAAAGTCATACATTAAATCTACATTGGCACATGTACACGATTCCGTCGTGTTATATCTTATACTTTTTACCGTTTACTGAACGATAAGGTAAACGTTCTGATGAGACTGGGTGGATGCGCATGCTCAGCTCGCCTACTAATGCAATAGGTACCGTTTTTATATGCCCGTGGTCGCATATCCAACAATTATTCTGCATTATGGAGCATCGAATATCCAACAATTATTCTGCGTTATGGAGCATAGCTTATTAATATCAAAAACATTAACTTATAAACATTAGATGTTTTTTGCGTTACTTTTAAAAACAGCACGGCACCCTTGCAATCATTAGCCACGTCAATGGCAACCTTCTCCATAGCAGGGACGTCGGAACTATTTTGAACAACCGCCATTTTGTTTAAAAATCAATAAAGTGTTGTGGCCATTTTTCTTTTGTTTTTGGTGCTGGTGTATATCAATGAAGTACACAGTGCACTAAAATGGCTAAAAACGAAATGGTTCTGATATCTGCGCTGCGGCGTTGATTGATACCACTGCATTTTAGTCCCTGTAATGCATGTTTTGCCTCCAGCCCCGTCCCGTGTCATGAATGCTTTAATCTGAAGTCACACAAAGATAGTCATTCCTAAATATTACATGTTGTTCAAAAACTGAGATTCTGGAAAAGAAAAGACAAACATGAGAGTTTCTAGATTTGACCTCAGACGCCTACCTGGGACATAAATCCAAGAGTCTGAAGCCATCGAGTAAAAGCCAACTTTGAATGGTATCAATAAAGCTTGGTTAAATATCTACATTAGTCGGAAAAAAGGAATAGCACTTTAAAAGTGGAACAACTTAGTGCAACGCTAATCGAATGATTTTTTAAGTCACCTCATGACAAAACCCCAACAAAATGTCATGTGCGCACAGTGGATACTCAGTCTGACCAGAGTCTTCGCTGCCCGTCTGAAGATTACGTCGGTACTAAACTACCAATAGAGTGCAATGCGAGGATTATGACGAAACTTTGAAGAAATACCATGCTTATCTGAGTCTTCACATTGCGCACACGCCACTCTAATGGTTCGCAATGGGGTGACACTCATATCAAAAAGAATGAACGAGGAAGTAAACTTTGAATAGCATTTAAAAGTAATAGTGCATGCATGTAAATGCAGTGTTACCCTTATCGTGCAGAGTGTTTTATTTCTCGCACACCATATTGGGCCAGGACCTGTAATTGTTTTTCCATAGACCTCCATTATAGCTTTTAAGTAGGCTGTGGTCCTCACAACTCTTCACAATGAGGCTGCCATAGAATTACAGATTGGACCTAGTTCAATCAATAAACAAATATGAAATACCCCGGTGACCGCCATGTTTACCACTTTTTGGCTCCTGAAGGTGTGCACCCTACATGAGAGGAAAATTCTTCTGAAAAAAAAAGTACCAGAATGCAAGGTCCTTTTTTCTTAGCCACACCAGTAAACTTAATCAACAAAAGCAATGAGATGTTGTTTCAAAAAGTACAGCAAAGATATACCCATTCTAATAAATACAATATATTTCTTAGTTTTATTATTGACCATTCATGAAACACCTTACAACTGAAAATATTGTGCTGAACTTCCACCCACCTTTTGAGCCAATCACTGCCTTTTTTACAATAACAGGTCTGTGACCTATTGGGATTTCCGTTGCTTTTTACCCATGTGAGATCTATTTATCTCATACACCCGTACCAGCCCTAGGGAAAGATAAAAAACGAATTGCCGCACGTCGCCCGCATGCTGGCCGCACGTCGATCCGTGACGTCGTTGTAATGTTAAAATGACGTCACCTTGTCGCATTTCAGCGAATTCACTATTTTCTGAAAGCTTTTTTATGTCTTTTTAAAATAAAAGCAGGTATTTAGTTGTGAGCAAGAAAAAGTATCCATCATGAGTGTGAGGATGGGATAGAAAAATCCGTCAATTGCTGCCAATTTTACATTTATGGGCATGATTAATTTCATACTCAGTTGAGTTAGGCATGAAAAAAGTTGTTAAACCTAGGGTCCAGATTTGTTGACACATGTTTATTTGTATTGTAGAGAGAAGGTTATACTTGATAATCTGAAAATAACATTCAAGATTATAGAGAATGAATTATAAACAGAAGTTTGAGTTTAATTCTTACCTGCTATAGTGTCGTCTGTTTGTTTTGTTTGACTTGATTCTAAGGTAGGATTAATGTGCTCAAAGTCCCAACGCAGTGACGCTGGTGAGCCTCGAACCTGCGGCCCTCGGTCTCGAGTCAAGCACTCTACCACTGAGCTACTGCGCTCCCTTCTATAGTGTCGTCTGCTGGTAATGTTTGAAACTGTAAGGATCTATCGAAATCAGGTCCGACAAAACGCCAGACCTGCTCTGGATCCAATATATTTGACATCCTGATGGTATTTCTGCAATTCGTTTTATCATGAAAAAAAAATATCAGAAGAAATCCTCATGCAAAATAGATAGCTGACGATCTTCAAATTATATTGAAATACCACGGATTACTGCGCATTCGGATAAATTGATTAGCGCCATGATCTCTGTGTATAACTAACACTGTAAAAATTAGTGTTTTATGTATTTAACACAAATTTTAGTGACAGCTAAACTGCCACTGCTATTTGGTATAACTTTTCAACTCCTTTAAAACTTATGTTCTGTGTAAGTGTATTAGAATGACTCCAGTCCTTAATACAATTTTTCATCAATGTGTTATATCATATACTTGTAGCTAGTCTCTGTTTTAAACAGAGCCAACAGAGTAAGACTTGCTACAAGTATATGATATGGTATATTGATAAAACATTGTTTTAAGGACTGGAGCCAGTTTATAAGTGTATTGATCCCGAGAATCATTGGAGAAAGATTGGCTTCAGAAAGTAAAACTGTAAGTTACATAAAAAGGGTAGCATTTCGGCTGTCAACTCTTTTAATGTAAAGTTACACTTACTTTTTACGTTGCATATATGCATAGCGTCTTTTTATGGGAAATAAACAAACAGTGAAGCCCAGGATCAGATTCCACAGATTCGGAAATCTTCCACTGTTAGATAACAGCATGTTTTTGAAAAGTTGAATAAAAAATAATTAGACCCCCTAAAATTGGAAATGGAATCGCCTCGTGATAAAGATAGGAAAGTCCTCTCGGTTTAAATAGGTTACAGTGCTACGATCATATTCGAATGTTTAATGCTTACATGCTTGTCGATTACCAAACCAAAACGTTGATTGGCCGAAGTGTGAAGCTATTTCTTTCTGATCCATGTTTTTCAAAAGTCGCAAATTCTTCTTCCTTTACTTGATTGTACTTCTGATCACAGAAAAATAAAGTATACCACAGACATTTGATTTCCCTCACGTATTAAACAGTTTGTTTCCTTTTTAAACCCAAACCTTGTTTGAGAATAGTACACAACAGTCTGGACGAGTACAGCGCTATAATTGAGCCGCGACACGACTCCAATAAGCCTAGTCAGCAGCTCCTTCTGATCAGAGTCTTCACTGTCCGCTTGATGAAAGCTTACGTCCTTAGTAACTAACTGAGCATACAGTGAAGACTCTGACCAGTCTGGGTTGATGCCAAGACTGATCTGAGTCTTCACTTTTAGCACACTTATTTTGTAGGTTTTGTCATGTTATGCCTAAATATTGAAACGAACTGCTTTGGGCCACATGTACATGTATGCCTTATCCAACTAGCAACACAGTCTCCCTAACATAGTTTATTTTATTAAAATAGTATTTAGCATGTTCACTTTGAAGACTTTCTCATGACCAGACTTGTAAGTATTACGTAAAGTGCTTGTAAAGTTTGAAGAAGGTTTTATATTTATGATCTTATTTTAGGATATGTTTTAAAATCTTAAGTGGACTTGTATTTATTCTGTAACGAAATGAACACTACTTTTTATGTTTAAAGGCCCATTATAAGAGAATCTCACCAGGTTAGCAGGAATATCTCTGGATAAGCATTTTCACTTTGAGTTAAAGATGGTTTAATGCTAACTTTTCAGCGAGACAATTCTTTTAAGTAACCACAGCACGTCTTTTAGGTTTTTGATAGGTAATAAAGTTACAGAAATAGACCCTCTGAGATCGGAGCAGCTTATTTCAGTTGATAAGAGTGCTGGACCCGTGAGCAGGGGGACACGAGTTCAAACTCGGCCCTTCCGTCATTGCAGTTTTGTGACATTGAGCAAGACATTTAATTTTCCTTGCTTAGTGCTAGATCAAACCAGGGACGGAAAAGCCCTGCCATAACTGATTTTATTTAACCGAGGCGTAAAGCACTAACTAAAATAAGGTAATGCCATCTAATCTGGCACAAACGTATCTCAAAGTTACTCGACGAGTCGTTTCTTTAAAATATCCAATACATGTATCTTTTGAAAGGAAATTAAGAAGATTAAGCAGGCATGTACATATTCATTTGCTCAAATACTTCCACTCTTGTAGATACTTTCAGTTACCATGGATCGAACAAAATAGTCAACTGTTATTACTGAGAACACGATGTTGACAAACAGTAAAGACCAATATCGCGAAGTCTTATGTAGTATCTATACAATCTTTTATTGAAACATGTGGATTCTGTAATGGGCTGGTTGTTCTATGAAAAGTTTTGTTGAAACTACATGTAAAATAATGCTAATCACAAGCTAAATCACGTTTCACAATTACTTAAAATGGGACGGCAACATTGAAATCAAGAAAATGCAAATTCTTATTAAATCATTAAATCTGCCGCGAATCTGATCAAAAGCGGGGATCAAATAAGAAGTTTATTTCAATCCGAAAATCAAGACTCCGACTTCCATTAAATCAATGGAGGTCGTCATTTTGAATATTCTATTTCCTTCCTGTAAATTCGGAATAGCCAATAAAGTTTCCTAATTTCACTACAAACTGTACAAATCTTTTTCCAAATTCTACTATTTTCTACAGAAGAATCTATGAAATGCAATCTAAGTTACTTGAAATGAACAGCAGGGAACTAGTTATTATGCTTATGCATATTCAATTAGGGTTGTGTGACGTCACATGGCCTAAAATGGCTGCCCTCCAAAGCTTTCAATTCTCTACATACACAAACAGCTGTAAGGATTTGGATCAGGTTTGTGGCAAATTGCATGATTTTATAAGGGCTTGTATTTCTGATGCACTTGATTTCCTCCTACTTCTTTTATGGATCATTTTTTATTTGTGTTTCGCGTTTGTCTTTGTCATACTGTTTTGTCTGTTCCTTGCAGCCTTGTGGCCACCTGCTGTGATAGGGCTGACCTCTTGGCACTTTTATGTGTGTTTTGTCACTTACCTTAATTGTGTTCTGGGTCAGTTGTGGTACTTAATTGCATCGATACCTGATCTTTGCCTTCTTCCTTACTTCAACGTTGCCTTAAAAGTTTCCTGTTTAGTCATTTTGGACCAATCAACTACCATCGTTCATTCTAGGGAAGTAAGGCTGTGCTTATACAACGAATATATTCATAATGTTTCGCAAAGCAAATATGAGCCGTGGCATGAGATTTCCAACAATGCGGCATTTTGACAAGTGTAGACTCACACGAGCCTGTGCAGCCTCCTTTTAGGCTTCAAAACTCCAAATGATGTTCAGTCAGTAGCTAAACAGTCATAAAATATTCAATTGACTAGCAATGGCTCTGGTCAGACTGCGCGTATGCGCAGGCTGATCTGATGCTTTGCTAGTCGTGCATACCACATTGTTGGAAATTACATGTCGCGACTCAATATATAATTACCAGAATGCTTTCCTGTTTCTAGAGTAAGTGATGCCGATCTCGATCTACGCTGCACCATTTTGAGAGGTACCACCGAATCTTTCCTCAGTGGTTTATGTGCAGATTCTAAGACCTTTTCCAGAGATTCACGGCGGAAGGATTCTATTTTCGTTGGAACTACTTTTATAACATTGAACTTCATCTTATCATACTTCAGCTCTGCCCTGAAAGAAGATTTAACTAATCTAAAATAGTATTCCTTATGCTAGAAAGGACGTATTATTACCAGGTTCATGAGGCTATATATTGTATGTAGCAAATTACGCTTTTATACTTGAGAGAGAGAGAGAGAGAGAGAGAGAGAGAGAGAGAGAGAGAGAGAGAGAGAGAATGACAAAGTCGCTGATCAACATGCGCGGGTGAGCATGCCAGTCCCCGACTTTGCTTTTGGCATGTTTAAAATCAGCTTAACTGGCAACGACGCCTTGAGTTGGTATGCAGTCTGTCATTGTGGCATTTCCTGGTCATGTTCACTCATTTGTTCTCCCCCCCCCCAGTATAAACGGAATCTGATAGAAATTGGTGAGTTGGGCTGCATAGTAAATTGTATCCAGCATGATAAGCGTTTAAGTGATTAACTGTTCAGTGTCATATTCATTGGATTACACTTTACAATAAACAGTGTGATTCCAGATCAGAAACTGCATATTGCAAAACGTTACTTTGAAAATGGAAGGCTACAGTACACCAAATTGTCAAAATACTAAAAGAGCAGACACAATATGGGAACATTTTAAAGAATTCTAAAATCGTCTTAAAATACAATCAATGCATTCTCATTATGACACCTGTGGATTCAGGATTATTCGGTAAACCATCTATGGTAACCCTGTGCCTAGGCTTCAGCTTTACTTCTTATAAAATATTATAAAAAGATATGAGGGGAATAGTATAAATCGATTTTGTGCTATCAAAAATCAGATGCATTCTCATTGAAATAAATTTCTTTTTTTTTCTAGCAGCTAGTTTGTCTACAATCATATAGTTTCACTACTCTCTATATTACATTGCCTCACACAGCAGTTTCAGGTCTTGGCAATAGGCAAAAATATAGTGTGTGGTCATTCCAGAAAGTCTGTGACGCATTCCATTATCTTGTGGACAATATATTAAATTGTATAGACAAATTGCAGGTATTTGTATAGGTACTGCGTGTTTTACTCTTGCTGCAGATTTATTATTGCTTTGTTATGGGAAAGACTTTAAGTTGTTTCTATTTTACAATTATTGAAGCCCTAAACTCTACTTCGAGATATCTAGATGACTAACTCAATTTTTTGATAATCTTTAACTTGATTAAATGGTAGTTAGATATATCCCGCTCCACTTCAGCTAAATAAAATTCTTTTGATACAGCAACCTTGTCCAAGGCATGGAAAATGACATATAGTTCCATGTAAATGTGAGGAAAAACGAAATTATTTTAATTTGAAATAGTTAATATCCCTTCCGTTGTGTGTATATAGTTCACAGCTGAGTATGTTCTGATTTTAGTGACTTCAATAATAGATGTAGTTCTAAGGCGGTGGTTTTGTTGTTGTTGATTTATTGTATCTTGTTGTTCCCGATGTTTGTGTTTGGTCCTTTATATGTAATGCAGTTTTAAAGTCATGTACTACTGTCCAATAGAGATCATTAAAGGATTAACTGATAAAGGACACTTTCAATATCTCACAAAATTAAAGGGGCCTCAAGTGGGGAATTACCTGTATACAACACAATTTCTTCACTAAGATAAAGATCAATATTTTATCATAAAATACCTATTCTCTTCATGGGACCATTTTATTGCCCCGGTATGGAAGTCATAATCACCTCATTACGACTGTCCTTTTGATCTGCCCAGTATATTTCTCTTTTTTATGGATACTGAACTTAGACAGTTTTCCATCAAACTTTGCATAATGGCTGTTCACACATTATAAATGTGAACCTTTTATTTAGTGCACATTTGATATTATTATATTATTTTTGGGAGTGTTGAACATAAACATTGTTACGTCTACACTACCTTTGGGGTGCTTACACTGTGTAATCTGTAACTCAAAAAGTTTTCATTCCTGGTTATTTAAACCTTGCATATGCTGATTCCTGACATAATGAAGATGTGCACCTCCTATCTTGTGCAGTTTTGACATATATTTTCCTATATTTTTTGACTAGTGAACTTTTTTAGACTTTTTTACGCCTACAACACGTTGAACTTAAGCATTGTTAACGTCGACAACGCTTATGTGGTGGCTGCTTTGTGTATTCTGTAACGCCAGCTTTGTGTAATCTGTAACGCCAGCTTTGTGTAATCTGTAACGTCAACAGCTTCAATTCCTTTTTATAAACATCTTGCATACATGCACATCCTTCCGAAATTCCTAGGCAGGTGTGTGTGTATGTGTGTGTGCGCGCGCGCGGCGCGTGTGTATGTATGTGTTGGGGGTCAATTAATTTACATAATCTCCCTTAAAGCTGCATACTCTGTAACTATGAACATTTTTCGAATTTTTTTATTTTCTTTTTAAATCATTTGTAAAAGTAGAATTAAGCTATGTTTTCACAATAAAAATGTTCAGTACAGCTGAAACTGCATGGAAAAGTGAATTATCTTATCAAATAGGTGTTTATTTCTCTTGTTGGTAATTATTTGCGTCCCTCCAATAATTCTAGACCGTTGAATTTTAACATAAATGCAGTTGTTTTGATAGTGATAACTTGTTAAGATTTACGAAAATAGTAAAACCGTTACCTGAATTTGAGTATTTTTACTGTGTTCTTGAAAAATAAAAACATTATTTTTAAAATTAGGAGATCAAAAGTTACAGACCATGCAGCTTTAATAGATATGCCAATAAACAATCAGTATTTTGGCGATGTAGCTCCAGAACAAAGTTTGGTCTTGTTTATGGTTTACCGCTACATAGACTTACTTTAAACCAATGTATTTCCAATCAAATTTATTACAATATTGTTTCTGTTGTTCAGTATATATCCTAAGCTGTCATTTACTTTGAATTACACATAACTATCTTGATCAGTCCCTGATGATGTAAAATTATACGGATCCTGATCCACTGATGCGTTTTGTTGCTTTTTGTAAAGGTCTTCACTGCTAACCAAAAAGCTAATTTTGGGATTACCAGTCTTAAACGAGTAACATTAAAAATGTACAAAGTATGAAACAAAAAATCACAACGATGTATCAGTATTCTGTACCTTTAAATAAATCCAGAATACTTGAATAATGGATAAAAAACACTGCTACTTCTGTGCAAAAGAAAGTTCAATTGTTAGTTTCATAGATCCAATATTACGTTGTTGTTTGTTCATAAATATATATAGACCACACTCTCATACTTCATCTAATTGATTTCCTAAATCATGTATTACCAACATTAAGTAGTCCTCTAAGATTCCTAAAATCAAACAAATAATTTCAGTTTGGGTTCTGTCTGGGTTAGGCCTGTTTTTTAATTACAGTCAAACCTGTCTTAAGCGGTCACTAAAACAGAAGACCAAATATTGGCTTTCAAGACCGATTATCGCTTTATGCAGGTCAAAAGTATTGCAGAATGCTCCAAGAGATCATTCTGCAATACTTTCGACCTTCATTAAGCTAAAATTTGTCTTTAAGATCTTTGTTTAGTCTGTTTTTGAGTGGCCGCTTAAGATTGGTTTTATTGTACTACTTGGACTGGCACATTAGTGTCTTTTCTAGTTTGGAAATCATCTCGCTGCGGAAGAGAGATTTGGTCGCTGTTATTGCCGTCTTGTAGATGTCCATGTTCGTTGTCTTTCCGCGTGGTGCCATAGGCTGATCGGATTTGTGTGATTGTGAAATTTGGTCATGCTCATAATATTACGTTGGTCAAAGAACATAGAAAAATGTACACTTTTTCCTTCAACCAGATTAAATTAATGTCAGGCTGATTGATTAATTGACATATTTGGTTGTCCCTTTTATTATATGTCATCAGTGTGATAAATTATATCTTATATTCAGGGTGGGTAGTCACGTGGTTTTTGCTTGGGTAAACTGTACGGAAGTTCGAATACACTGTACAGACATTCTGATCGAATGTTAGTAGATGTCTCTATGTTTTCTTATCTATACCCAGAAAGTTATACACCATTTTCCAGCCCACACTTTCCCGATCAAACGCTACCAGGATATCCTCTTTAAGCTTCTTACTTTGAGTACAGACTCTATCACAAAGAAAATACTTGTTGTCCGTACAGCTTATTTCTATAATTCAGGCCCGATCTTCGACGTTTAAGAAGTCAGAAGCTTTATGAGGATATCCTGACATCGTTAGATCGAGAAATGTGGGCTGGAAAAGGGTGTATAACCTTCTGGGTAAAGATGGAAAAAAGCACGGAGAAATCTCTACT
This sequence comes from Loripinus fragilis, assembly GCA_964019695.1. NCBI lineage: Eukaryota > Metazoa > Mollusca > Bivalvia > Lucinida > Lucinidae > Loripinus > Loripinus fragilis. The sequence goes on along the minus strand of OZ026526.1, from coordinate 95,923,137 downwards.
TACTTTTGCTTAAACATCGTTGTGGAAAGAAGTCAGCCATTATCCCGTACAGTGTATCCTAACAGAAACCACGCGACTACCCACCCTGATATTTGGTTAGCTGGAAATGTATTCAACTTATTTAGATCAGTGTTTCATTCGTTTGTCTGTAATAAGTTTGAATCCACAGCATTCTCGGCGGCTCTTTCTAGCTACCTTTACTTAAATTTCGAATATTTATTCTATCAAAGCAGTGAAATTATACTGTTGAAAACTGGGATATTGAAAATACAAATCTAATAAATTCCTGTTTACGAACCCGTTCTCCTGGCATGAATTCCTTCGCAATGCCATTATTGCAATTGAAGCACGCGATGGGCTTTAAAACTTAAGATATTGAACTTGAATTTTAGTGGATTGAAATAAACAGCTTCCGGTTATTATGATAATCAAGTAATCTGGTCATTTTAGTTATTATTGGACACAGCTGGTCTAAGGCTATACAAATTTAATCTTTGTTTACTTTTATTTCTGTGATTTATGAGTTGTAGGTTTTTTGATAACATCATAGTCATTTCTGATACTTAGACAGTCGACTCTTATGGAAAGTCCGTGGGACCAGAACATTCTCCTGAACCGTTTTGAGACCAATAAATTTTCGATAAAGCCACATACAATCAATTTAATATATTGAGGGGTGACAGGTTATAATTTCCTAAAACATATTTCTTTCTCTGAAGATGAATTTTGTCTCAGCAAACAGTGCAGATACTGGTGAAATGCCACATTATGCGGCATTTCATATGGATCTTCACTGTTTGCCTTAGTATCCGATAAGGAGTTTTGCCAGTCCTCAATAGGTTAACTAAACTTGTCGTGTGTGAAATGAGTCCGTGTTTAAAGAATATTATTTAATTGAATATACTGTAGCAAAACGGATAAGCTGCGAAATATTATACACCGTAAGAAGGATAGCGAGGAACATCTCCATCGAGAAATGGAAAATGAACTATTTCAAAATTAAAATCTCGTTTATCGCTAATTTGAAATGAAACTATGCCAATGCCAATGGACAAGGTCATGTCCAAAACAGGGCTTCAGCAGCAAACGAATTTGCTTTATTTAACTGAAGCTCTGTTGGATATATGTCATTTTTACCATTCTTTTTCAAAATAAAGAGTATCAATATTCAGTAAGTCAGCTAAAGATAAGCCAAAGTCTTTGAAGCGTGACTCTATTTACAATATTGATATGTTGTTCTGGAAAAACGGTTTCAGACGTTTATTTACATTTACTATAAAAACTTTGACATACACATATGTTCCAGTCGGACTGGTTCATTTTACGCATTCTGCGTCAATCGTTTGAAATAGAAAAACCCAAAGGTCAGTGGTCAGAGGTCGTGGTACATCTGTAGCTATCTTGAAGTATACTTGAACGCTTCAATAACATCAGTCTGATTATTGTCAGAAAGTGACACTCTCCCATAGCGAACCTGCAATAAAAAGAGCAAAATTAGTAACCACTGGAATACGTACATACAACTTGTCTATACCGTTTAGAACTAAATCTAATAAATATATTTACACGAAAGATAATGGAGAGCGTCACAAACTTTCTGACATGACCATAAATTATATTTTTTGTATTGGTTGTTTAGAAGTAGAAAAGCGTTTTTCTCGGCATATGCTTAAAACAGAGAGCCCTGTCTATTATTAATTCAGAAAGTGTTCCACTGATTCGATTATGAGGCAATGTAGTATAGAGAAAATAGATATCCTTGTAAACATATCTTACTTTTTATGGAAAAAGGGCAAACAGTACATTCAGAGATCAGACGCCACAGGAAGCGGTATTTGTTCTTTGTCTTTACTAAACTCGTCAAAATAAGTTAAGCCCCATGACACTTTTTTCCATAGCCTTAATGTTAAATTACCAAAGAACAGTTGTTTATTTCAAAAATATCGAAGGTATTTGAAAATTCTTACTCCATCCAAGTAAGACAACAATATCTTAGGTGTAACTACACAAAGTTTCAATTGAAAATACTGATTTTCCTTGGGTATGTGCTAAATTTTCCAAGAGAATCCAAACTTTTGCCAATTTTACTATAGGAATGATAGGGAACGAAACGGGACATTTACTGGATTGTGTGGAGCTCTATGGAAAAGTTATCAATGATAGTGAAACCTGGCACATGCAGAGAAGAAACACTGCTGCTTCTTGTCTGAAAATTTGATGGACTAAGCTTTATTCAGTAAAATGTTATGATAAATCAAACATGAATGTATTCACATTAGGTCTATGAGATTTTTTTTGGTGGGGCTTAAATTATTTTGACCAGTTTATTTGCTTAGAGAGTGTTCGATTAAAATTTGGATTAAATGATTTTGTCACCTACCAAACCTCAAGCTGAGAATGGACTTGTCTAATTCATAAGGATCGGAAATTTCACTCGGCTTAAATGGGTCAAAGACGACAAATCGAAGGTTATATAATTTAGTATTGCTATGGTTTGCATCATTGAAGTCGCATACTTGCATCTGTATTTATATCCTAGACGTGGTGTATTGCATTATGAATTTAGCTTTGTGCCAGTAGATGAGATTTTGGTACTCGTACTTATCTCATTGACAAACAACGAACGCTCAGACTTCGCCGCTCGCATATTGACGCATAAGCAAATCATTGCAGTAGATGAAAGCTTATGACAAATTGTAGACCTCGAGCTCCACTGACTAGCTATGGGTCCACAAAATGCTCCCCTACACAATATGCTCCTTTTAGTAGCATATTGTGTACCCTGCATACACAATATGCTCCACTGGTGCATTTTGTGTACCCTGCATACACAATATGCTACCAGTGGAGCATATTGTGTAGGGTCGATACATATGTTATTTCAGTGGTCGTCCGAGGGTACACAATATGCTCTTCTTGAAAACATGTCTCGTGGTATTTGCCTTTCTTTTTAACTGTCCTCTCGACATCCATCTGTCTATCTTACGAACCTTATGTCTAAAGCCAGGCCCGCATCATAATTGTATTATAGTGGTCTTTAATCTCCATCAACAACATTTTGGAGACATTGGGGAAACGCCGGGGGTTAAATGTAGAAATGCAATGAGCCTGTATGCGTCGAGGACACCATGGACATTCATAAATGCTATACCTGTTCCATTGGAATATATAATATGTAGCCATCTTGATATCCTTCAAAGACCATCTTTTCCCATCCCTACGTCAGATTGAATCTAAACTTGGTTTGAGGGATAGGGGCAACATGGACATTCAGAATTGCTTGAATCATTCGATTCTGATATCTAATTTGGCTCCCATGGCAACTATTTTGATTTTTTTTTTCAAAAGGCATAGCTCTCCAAACCATACATGTATGTCAGGTTATACTGAAACATGTTGGAAGGCATGGGGCTAACATGGGAATAGAGACTTTCTGAACGCGGTTAAATCAGGTATTGACCTCAGAAACATACAATGTTCTGCACTGACACTTACTAGTAAGCTGGCACTCGCAAAGATATGAGACGATTCATTATAAAGGTGACGAATCATTTATTGTATGTATGTTTTAAGATTATGATCAGAACTAATACTGAGTAAACTTGAATAATGTATTTTGACAATTTGCTTGCTACTGACAGTTTTATGGTGATGCTTTAATGTATGCACTTACTTCATATCCTTCGGCGCAGTAGTTTCTTGCTCTACAAATTCTTAACATATAGCGTTATCTAACTTTGACTAGTATACCATCACAATGATTCTACCTAAGTACCATTTTACTGAACCGTACCTACACAATCAGCTTCCAATAAAAAAAAACCTACTAAGGTAGCGTATTTTGTACCTAGCATACACAATATGCTCCAATTATAATAATACTACTGAGGTAGCATATTGAGCACCTTACCTACACAATATGCTCCAATTATCATAATACTACCGAAGTAGCATATTGTGTACCTTACCTACACAATATGCTCCAATTATAATAATACTACCGAGGTAGCATATTGTGTACCTTACCTACACATTATGCTCCAATTATAATAATACTACCGAGGTAGCATATTGTGTACCTTACCTACACAATATGCTCCAATTATTATAATACTACCGAGGTAGCATATTGTGTACCTTACCTACAAAATATGCTCCAATTATAATAATACTACCGAGGTAGCGTATTTTGTACCTAGCATACACAATATGCTCCAATTATCATAATACTACTAAGGTAGCATATTGAGTACCTTACCTACACAATCTGCTCCAATTATCATAATACTACCGAGGTAGCATATTGTGTACCTTACCTACACAATATGCTCCAATTATAACAATACTACCGAGGTAGCATATTGTGTACCTTACCTACACATTTATGCTCTAATTATAATAATACTACCGAGGTAGCATATTGTGTACCTTACCTACACAATATGCTCCAATTATTATAATACTACCGAGGTAGCATATTGTGTACCTTACCTACACAATATGCTCCAATTATCATAATACTACCGAGGTAGCATATTGTGTACCTTACCTACACAATATGCTCCAATTATAATAATACTACCGAGGTAGCATATTGTGTACCTTACCTACACATTTATGCTCTAATTATAATAATACTACGGAGGTAGCATATTGTGTACCTTACCTACACAATATGCTCCCTTTATCTTAATACCACCAAGGTAGCATATTGTGTACCTTACCTTCACAATATGCTCCGAATATCATAATACTACTGAGGTAGCATATTGTGTACCTTACCTACACAATATGCTCCAATTATCATAATGCTAACGAGGTAGCATATTGTGTACCTTACCTACACAATATGCTCCCATTATCATAAAAACACCAAGGTAGCATATTGTGTACCTTACCTACACAATATGCTCCAAATATCATAATACTACTGCCGTAGCATATTATGTACCTTACCTACACAATATGCTCCAATTATTATAATAATAGTACTGAGGTAGCATATTGTGTACCTTACCTACACAATATGCTCCGAATATCATAATACTACTGTGGTAGCATATTGTGTACCTAACCTACACAATATGCTCCAATTATCATAATACTACCAAGGTAGCATATTGTGTACCTTACCTACATAATATGCTCCCATTATCAAGATACTACCAAGGTAGCATATTGGGTACCCCACCTACACTAAATGCTCATATTACCATAATACTACCAAGGTAGCATACTGTGTGCATTACCTACACAATACGCTCGAAATATCATATTACTTCTGAGGTAGCATATTGTGTACCTTACCTACACAATATGCTCCGAATATAATAATACTATTGAGGTAGCGTATTGTGTACCTTACCTACACAATATGCTCCAATTATTATAATACTACCAAGGTAGCATATTGTGTACCTTACCTACACAATATGCCCCCATTATCATAATACTACTGAGGTAGCATATTGTGTACCTTATCTACACAATATGCTCCAATTATTATAATACTTACGAGGTAGCATATTGTGTACCTTACCTACACAATATGCTCCCATTATCAAGATACTACCAAGGTAGCATATTGTGTACCTAGCCTACACAATATGCTCACATTACCAAAATGCTACCAAGGTAGCATATTGTATACCTTACCTACACAATATGCTCCGATTATCATATTACTACCCCATTATCATACTACCAAGGTAGAATATTGTGTACCGTACCTACACAATATGCAACAATTATAAAAATAGTACTGAGGTAGCTTATTGTGTGCCTTACCTACACAATAGGCTCCAAACATCATAATACTACTGAGGTTACATATTGTGTACCTTACCTACACAATACGCTCCCATTATCATAATACCACCAAGATAGCATATTGTGTACCGTACCTACACAATATGCTCCGAATATCATAATACTACTGAGGTAGCATATTGTGGACCTTACCTACACAATATGCTCCAATTATCATAATACTACCGAGGTAGCATATTGTGTACCTTACCTACACAATATGCTCCCATTACCAAGACACTACCAAGGTAGCATATTGGGTACCAAACCTACACAATATGCTCACATTACCATAATACTACCAAGGTAGCATACTGTGTGCCTTACCTACACAATACGCTCGAAATATCATATAAATTCTGAGGTAGCATATTGTGTAGGTAAGGTACACATTATGCTACCTCGGTTGCATTATGATAGTCGGAGCATATTGTGTAGGTAAGGTACACAATATGCTACCTCAGTAGTATTATGATAATAAGAGCATATTGTGTAGGTTGGGTACCCAATATGCTACCTTGGTAGTATCTTGATAATGGGAGCATATTGTGTAGGCAAGGTACACAATATGCTACCTCGGTAGTATTATGATAATTGGAGCATATTGTGTAGGTAAGGTACACAATATGCTACCACAGTAGTATTATGATATTCGGAGCATATTGTGTAGGTAAGGTACACAATATGCTACCTCGGTAATATTATGATAATTGGAGCATTTCGTGTAGGTAAAGTACACAATATGCTACCTTAGTAGCATTATGATAATGGGAGCATATTGTGTAGGTAAGGTACACAATATGCTACCTTGGTAGTATGATAATGGGGTAGTAATATGATAATCGGAGCATATTGTGTAGGTAAGGTACACAATATGCTACCATTGTAGTATGATAATGTAAGCAAATTATGTAGGTACACTCCATTCTGATCTTCAACATGATTGATTTCAGAAAAAAATGTTTTATCTTTTGACGCACCCCGAAGTCACGGTGTGTCATCTTGAACAATACTTGCTACCATGTTGCTGCATGCATAAGTCCCTTCTATTTCGTATGCAGCATGACCATATTCAATAAATGAATATTTGACCTTTTGCCACTACCCAAGGGGTTAGGTTGTATGTAAGGACAGAATGCTTGTTTTCAAGGTGCTCTACGAAACATGACTAATTTCAAGGTAAAAATGCGTTGACCTTTTGACCCCCTTCCTCAGTGGTCAAAGGTGTCTTAGCGTGCTAAATAATTGCTATCATGTTGCTGTCATGTGCTGTTCCCTTAATTTTATATGCAGCATGACAATATTCAGAATAAGTTTCATTTTGGACTCGCCCCATCCCCTAAATCTACCCAGGGGATCGGACCAAGGCATCCAATCAAATATCCAGTCTGATATATTTCATATCTATTGTTGTTTTTTATCTGTCTGCATACAAAGTTTCGGTAATAATAGTGAAAATTGACTAAGTTATTGCCAAATTAATGTATTTGACCTTTGACCCTGCCTAAAGATTCAAGTGGGCGGGGTATTTATTTTTACATTTTACACCGTCATACTTATCTACAGGCTTTTTATACATAATAGCTTTGGGGATATGTTTAGATCATTCTCTAAGAAAGCCATTACAACTTTTGCATTATAAGTGCCAGAGCAATAATGATTTTATCAGTTGATCTTGACGAAACTTATACGATATAGAACTGTCATGCGCGGATCCAGGAATTTTGTTCAGGGGGGTGGGGGGGGGGGGTCCAGGTCAATCTGACAAAAAAGCTCTGACAACCTTTTTTTAGTCCTCAGCTTATTTTACAGTCGCAAATGGTTAATTTCAAAGAAAACTATCATTTTTCAAGGTTCCCGAGGGGGTCCAACATTTTCCAGGGGGGGGGGGGTTCCAACTTTTTCCGGGGTGGGGGGGGGGGGTTCCAGTTGCTTATTCCTATAGAAAATATATAACTTGTGATTTTCCGGGGGGAGGTCCGGACCCCCTGCCCCCCTCTGGATCCACACTTGGGACTGTCCATGGTACTATCCATTCATGCAGAGAATGCACCAAATCTGACTAATAGGTACTTAGGTATGTTTCTGGAAGGACAGGTGGACAGACAGACAGACAGACAGACAGACAGACGGGTGCATAGACGGCCGACGCCAAAACAATATTGTTGCATAGCCTAGTCGGGGTAGCTAGGAGTCATCACTCCACACGTTAGTGCAGGCCCACTATGTAGTGTCCATGAGTGACCAATAAGTCGCCGGGCCTGGGACAAGTCAGTGACTAGTCATATGTACGGTTTTATCATTTAATAATTCCTAAGACAGCCCACTGCAGAATTACTCTCAGGCACACACTAGACAAGACAGTTATATTTCAGAACCAAACGATGCCCGATTAACAACTAATAATTGCTAACTAACAACTCTTTCATAACTAACAACGACTCCCCCTCGCCCCTCTCGCATCCCGGTATTTATACTTTTGCTGTCAGAATTTAGTCGGGCAATGACGTACATTGGGTGTCAATGACGTACATTGGGTGTTACCCTAGTAATAATATAATCTTGTTTATGTGGCAGACTTGTCCGATAAGCCATTGAGCTTCCCATAAACCTGTCGGGCGTGATAGGAAAGCAGCTCCCTAACGCCTCTAATAAGATAATAAAGTAGATAGTCAAGGCGTGTCTTGACAGTTATATCAAATTTATAGTTTTGTTTACAGAATTCCAGAAAGGCCAATTACCTGAGAAATGCACTTATCATTGTAAAAGTATCTGAGAGACATAATATTTCTACAATATTCTAAGCAATATTAAAGAAGGATTTTTGAGACGCAAACCCACTAGGTAGCACAGTCTATTATGTCACATTACTCTCTACGCCAGGGGTGATTTATTAGATTTTAAATAAAACACCTAGCTTACTTGGATTAACTATTAACACGAACATTGCCCTCACCCAAAAACACTCCTAATATGAACATTGACCTCAAAAACATGAGATAGTAATTAAACATTGGCCTCAAAAACATGTACAAGAATACTTTACACAGAATACGTGGATTAACCTAAAAACATGTAAAAGAATATTTACAAACCTTGTCCTCAACTCATGAATTGTACCTTAACAAAATATTGGGTAATAACACACTCACTCCTTCTGCAGTGGAAATATAAATCCAGCATGCACAGCACTAACTGAGTTCACTAAACACAGAACTACTTGTCACTACTTATCATATATATAACACCGTCACTATTTACACATCACTCGTCTGGTCTTCTTGGTTGGGCCCATCAGATCTCTTCTCAGTAGAGCGTCTCCACCACAGAAAGTCATGCACCTGTTCTAGGTAGTTAGAACAGAATGCATTAATCTGTCATTCTTCCAAAATGTTATCAGTATAAAGTGCCCAATTAAAAGTTGATATCCAGGTGTAAGATCTTCAGCTCATTAACTGTTTCCAATTACGCAGGATATTTCCCAATAATGAAATCATCAATTCACACCTGTCTGTAGAACAAGCTTTGGAAGATTAATACACAACAATGTAAGAATTGTGTTCACTTTATACAATGCTTAGCACTCTCAGTTCCAAGGTCCCTTATTCATACCATTACGGATGCCTAAGAACAGGATACAGGGCCCGTATAAGTGGAACATTTCCACTTTGACCAGAGTTCTGCACCCCTCCACCATGGGCGCGTTCTAGGGTGACTGGTGTGGCGATCTCTTCTTCACCAGGCGGCGCTGTCGGCACCCCTTTCTTAGACAAAGGCACCAGTTCCAGTGGACTTGGGGGTTCGTCCGAAGCCCCTTCTACCTGTTTATCCCTAATGGCTTTATGTCGGCAACAAGATAGGCATTCAAAAGAGTGTTTCCCCTTTTTGTAATACTGAAAATACCAAAACAAAAGGCCAGTAATTACCGTAGAGACCCCGAGATTAATCAAAATGTATGCCCACAACGGCCAAGATGTGTCTTCAACCTCGACTCGCCGCAGGCCCCTTAATTTGAGGATCAAGTCATTCATGGGAATATTGTCAACCTGCTCCAAATTTTCGGGTAATTCAAGTTTTGTGAAATTAGGAAGGGCTTGTACAAATGGCTCCCATATACGAGACAAAGTGTCATTGCGAATTTCAAGAAGTTTCTGATTAGGATCGATTATGGTTGCTTGTTCTTCAAAGAGATAATAGGGTGGTAGACTAAGGAAGTTATTAACAGCGTGGCATCCCGTGTCAAGTTGAATTATTCCCAAAGGTGGGCTCACGCTTTGCTTAGTCTGTGTTCTTACTGTTTTTCGACCCGCAGTGCCAAGACAAACAACCGAAAAGTCAAGCTTTTCTTTAGTTCCAATGGCCCACTGACCCTTAGTCAAGTAGGTTCCCATCGGCAAAATCGCGTTTGTTTGTACCATTTTTCGACAATATTCATTAACCTGCTCTTCTTTCTTGAAGTATAATGCTAAGACGCAAAGCTTGTTTAGGTTGACTGGCAATATCGCATTCCTCGGGCTACAATATTTCGTAATTGGGTCACTACAGGCATCAATTTCGCTTTCTGACAGCAAGGTGTACCGGTTACCATCTTTATTAATTAAAAGTCCAGGGTACTCTATATCATACTTTGCTACCATGGTCGGAATGGAATGGCTTGGACTCTTGGTCTGGGCTTCATGCATGGGTAAGGGTATATTATGTATTTTAATAACGTCATATTGGCCTGTGAAGTCAAGGAGCGGTATGCTCATGACAACAACTATTCTATCGTCCTCTAAAATGGTGGTACAGGTAAGAGTACGATAATAGTACCAGATGTTGGACCTATGATCTTCTGGCAATTTCAAAGTAGGGGGTAGTTTCGCCTTGATTTGGGTTAGCAGCCTTTTTAGGTCTTTGGGAGTTATCAGGCTTGGTGACAAATGATTAAGGGACAGCATATTTAGTTCCAACCGTAGATTCCCTAAATAAAGGTTTCCACGTTGCAAAGCATCTCTTATACCACCTAAAATAAGATCCATTTGGGCGTAGACATTCGCGAACATCTCAACATGTTTGAAACGTTCTTGAATGGCCTGAGTCAAGTTACTCATGCGAGATTCGAAGGTGTTCAAGCACTCAACAAGATCCAGGAGTGCCTGACGGTTCTCAGCGATGTGAACCCTAGATACGTTAAGAATGGTCATTTGTTCTTCCAACAAATGGACCACCGTTTGTTGATTTCCTGATAGGTCATTGATAGCCTGGCGTATGTCGGATAAATCTGTTTCACTAAGGGTGCCGAACAGAAATGATAATATACTTCCGCCAATCGGCAGTAAGCTTCTCTTAGCCTTAGCCCCAAGGGCCCTATAATCCGCAAAATTGCTCTGGACACTTTCCACTGTGTCCCCAAGGTATTCAGCCTCTCGTAGCAGGTATTTAAGAGTACCCAGGTAACCTTCTTGCTGTTCACCCGTAAAATGATTCCTTAAAGTTTTCGCTATTTCTATTGCTTTGTACACATCCCTACCCACCGTTTTTACGAAACTTCGAAATGGTTGTAGGTCATGTACAAATGTAACTAGCCATTTTGCCCTGGTAGACGTAATTTCATTAACTTTTTGAAATACTACACTATCATAAACAACAATGCCAACGGCATAACCCGCCATTAGGAATAGAACAAGGCCACGCATTCCGCTGCGTAGATCTGCCTGTTCTCTGCAATGGAGAAACAGACATTACATTAAAATACTAATTATGCAATTAAATGAACTATGTACATTGAAGCCTATTATAGCTTAAAACATGTCAACAAGAGCGTTAACAAGGGTTTTCACCTTACGCTGACGCGCGTGCGCCACGCTTCTCTTTTTCTTTGTTAATGCATCAACATTCATGTAATCGGACCAGTCGTAATCAACTGTTCCCATCGAGTCAGCGTCACTCAATACACTGTCATTGTCAGAAATTGGGGAGGTCTCTTCACGTTCCCTACGCTCACGATTTCTGATGCGTTTTCTTAGTTCCATAGGAGGGATATCGTCCTCCTCATCTGAGTCATCTCGTTCTCTGCGGTATTTCGGTACCACTTTATCTATGGGATTTTCCGGTTCAGACTCAGAAGACCCCTCTGTTTCCTCAGAGGCATCTGATTCTGGGGCTACCACGAAGTTAGCCTTTCGCCGCGGTTTACCTGTGGTAGTTAATGGTATTTCCCAGTCATGGATTTTCGCCAGTTTCAGATGTCCCGCATGCGCCTTGATTGTTTTACCATTAAGCTGATTTTTAATGACAAAAGTTACTGGTGAGGTCTGTTCGATGACCCGATAAAAAGGTTCCCACTTAATGTCAAGCTTTCCAGAGCGTGCATGCTTCCTATAAAATACAGGGTCACCAACTTGTATCTGTACTTCTTGTGCATTTTTATTGGCATACTTAGCTTGCCGACGTTGCTGTTTCTTCAGCCGGCCATAGACTAACATGAATGCTTTGTGCTGTTCTTGCAAGGCCATCTGGTGCATGTCACTCCCCTGATACTTGGATCTGGGTTTAAGCAAGTTGTCAATTGGCAGGACCACGTCCCTGTTGTACACCAGATAAAAAGGTGTGTAGTCAGTGGCTTCGCTGACATTAAAGCGAATGGCAGCTAGTACTTGATTTAAATAGAGGTCCCAGGTGTCTAGTCTGTCAGCCAATTTCTTAGCTAGAATGTCATGGAGGGTGCGGTGGAACCTCTCAACCTTTGCGTTTGATTGGGGACGATAGAAACTAGTGGTCACGTGATGAATGTTCAAGGTTCTCAATGTTTCTTTCATGACCCGATTGACATTTTCTGTACCATTATCCGTCACAAGCTCTAGCGGGCAACCGAAACGAGGGAAAATCTCTTCAATTAGTAGGTGGGCAATCGTGTCTGCTGTTTTGTCTGGCACAGCAAAGGCTTCTGGCCAACCACTGAACCTGTCAACAAATGCTACAATGTATTTGTTGCCAGACAAGGTCTTGGGATACGGGCCTGATAAGTCTAGACTGACTTTAGCAAAAGGATATGGGGGAATGTCTGTCTCCTGGACAGGGGGTTTTGTTTTTAGAGCTGACCTAGTTTGGCAGGTCACGCAAGAAGAAATGTAGTTATAAAGTTCCTGGAAGAGATTTGGCCAGTAATACTTTTGGCTAATCCCTGTAAAGGTTTTCTGGACGCCCATGTGACCATTGTCATCATGGTACTGTTTCACCACTGCTTCATGCAGATGATGGGGCACATATAATCTCAAGGTGGGATTATCATCTGGGTGTGACAGATAGTAAACAACATCATTTTCTATGATGTATCTACGTTTTATTGCGGGGGATGGTGCACCAGTCTCAAGACAAATTTTAATATCAACTATGTCTTTGTCCTTAGCTTGTTCCACTGTCATGTCAACGTCAGTCAAGTCCCAAGTTGGCGCCTCCTTTTCAGGGTTATCAGCAACTTCGTAGCTTGCAAATTGTTTAGGGTCAATTTCATTGGAATTGATCACATCAACCTCAAATGTATTGTCATTTATATCAACCTCAAAGGGTTCGGCCTCCGCTTCGGCATGTCCGCCGTCAGGTTTACGTGATAGCAGATCAGCGCAGGTGTTTTCTGTACCTGCTATATACTCTACGGTACAATTATAGCCAGCCATGCTAAGTGCCCAAAGCTGAATTTTCTTGTTTTGCATTGGAGACTCCAGCAGATACTTTAGCGGCTTATGATCGGTCTTGATAACGAACCTAGCACCGTGTAAATAATAGTCCAGCTTGCACAGAGCATAATTTATGGCATACGCCTCTTTTTCAATTGTCGACCATTTGCATTGGGTCTTACTCAACTTGTGCGACAGGTAATAAATGGGTTTCTCATTTTTGACATTTGGCAAAACGTTTTCCTCATCCTTACAGGCCTGTGTCAAGCATGCACCAATACAGGAGTTACTTGCATCTGTATAAAGAGTATAAGGCTTGTTTGGATCAGGGTAGGCTAATAAAGGTACCACAGTCAGACTTTGTTTCAAATATTCAAATGCATTTTGGCACTCATCTGTCCACTTAAATCGTGCATATTTTCTGGTCAAAGCAATTACAGGTTCAGCTATCTCAGAGAAATTTGGAATAAACCTACGGTAGTATGATCCCATACCAATGAATGAACGTACCTCCCGCACACATGTTGGGGGAGGTAGAGATTTAATGGCCTCTACCTTTTGGGGGTCAGGTTTTATACCTTCAGAACTGATTATGAATCCCAAATAGGTTGTTTCTGACCTTAAGAAAGAACACTTCTTCAGTTTAAGTTTCAGTCCATGTTCTCTTAATCGGTCAAACACTTGTTGCAAATGATGTAAATGCTGGTCGACTGTTTCACTGTATATCAAAATGTCATCAAGATAGGCGGTTGCAAAATGGCCTAGCCCTTGCAGGACTATAGACATTAGTTCCTGGAAAATTGCAGGTGCATTTGAAAGACCAAATGGCATTACATTGAACTCAAACAGACCACAATGACATGCAAAGGCAGTCTTTTCTTTATCTGCTTCATCCATCAACACTTGCCAGTAACCTGACTTTAAATCTAACGAAGTGAAGTATTTTGCTTTCCCTAAAAGAGCCAAGATATCATCTATCAAAGGAAGGGGGTATGAATTTGGTTTAGTGATTTGATTTAGTTTCCTAAAATCTACACAAAATCTTTTGGACCCATCTTTCTTGTCAACTATTACAACTGGAAAACTCCACGGAGATTTTGATCTACGGACAATGTTTGCACCCATCATTTCGTCAATGGTCTTCTCAATAACCTGTCTATTCTGAATAGGGGTCCTGTAGGGTCTTAACTTTATAGGAGGGTTGTTACTGGTATCAATTTTCATGGTCACAGTGTCAGTGTGTCCAAGTTCAGAGTCTACGCTTGCAAATAAGTCCTTATTTTTCTTAAGAAACTTCTGAATTTGAGGCTTATAATGAGCTGGGACATCCACATCGGAATCCCACGCCTTGCCATCACCTGGTTTTGTATTTTTGACCAAATTATTCACACTTTCTATCCTACTTGATGCAATGGAATCAATTTTAGCAATTACACAGCCCTTTGATAAACTTACTGTTTGATTTGTATTGTTCACTACTAAAATTGGCAAACGCCTGTTTTTAGACATTTTAGCAATTGAATTTGAAACCATTAGGCCAGGTTGATTTCCCATAAACCCTTTCTCTATAGCTGAAACTGCATACAACTCACCAGAGGGTATCTCACCACTGTCCTTAATTCTGCCAGTACAGACAGTAGCTGACTGAGGTTTAAGAACTGTTTTTGAACCCAGTCGCACAAGAGAAGCAATATGTATGTCTTCCTCAAGAGAAACAGTTGTGTCACCAAACTTTAAAATGCCTAGGTCAAAGTAGAGCCTAACTCCATTTTGTACTAACCAGTCACGTCCCAAAATAAAATTTCTATTTATGGACGGTGATACATAAAACCCGTGTGTACATTCGGTATTCCCGATTTTACAAGACAATGTGACAAACCCGTCTATTTTAAGTAATCCGCCATTAACTGACTGAAGTTGCGCCACCTTTTTAATCAGCGCAGGCTTCTGCTTCAATGCGCGGTACACGCGTCTATGCATTATTGAGACCTCAGCTCCACTATCTAACAATGACCTATATTTATTTTTACCAACTTGAAGTAAACATGAATTTGGACTTCCTGTCAATGCTATGTTGTATTTTGGAATGTTTTTAAGCTTTCTTCTCCTTTCGTGGGCTTCTACACGAAAGGAGCGACCTAGTTTTCCTGATTATATCTCGCGGGCTGGACCCTGGGAGCACCTTGTCCCCTATTCAGGTCAGCCAACCGTTTTCTACACTCATGCTTGAAGTGACCCTTTTTGGCGCAGTACCAACAGGTCATTTCTTTCTTATAGTCCTTCGCGTTGTGTTCTTTTGTGTTATTAACGGCGTTTATGCGGGGCTTGGAGCGGCAATCTTTAGCAAGATGCCCCGTTTTATTACACTTATAACAACGTCTAGCGGGCCTATAATGATCTACTTCCATTCGATCATCATCTTCAGTGGGGACGTACTGATGCCTAGTGCGCAGACTGAACCGTTTACGTAGGTTCTGCTCGTTCGTTGCTGTTGTTACGGCAGCATCCAACGTTTGGGGATTCGCTCTTAAAACCTTAAGTTTTAATTGGTCTTCTTGTAAACCGTCAACAAATATGTCAATTTGCTGTCTTTGAACAGCCGCGCCTTGCTGTGCAGGATACGCATCTTCGGCCAAAGTCAAAAGCCTCTCAGCATACACCTGGACAGTTTCTCCAGGTTTCTGCTGGACTTTCCTCAGCAGCATGATGGCATGCTGTGCATCTGTAACTTCAGAAAACCTAACGTTAAGTTCAGCCTTAAGTTGGTCCCACGTAGCTTGTTGGTTGTTGTCTTGGTACCTACGGATAAATTCACTAACAGGCCCCCTACTGGCTTGATATGCAACCCGTTTAATCCTATCATCATTCCCTAGATTCGCTAAAACTGCATATTTTTCAATGGACTTAACCCATTCCTTAAATTTCTTGGGGTCCCCCTCATATGGCGTTATAATTTGATTAATTCCCTGGGCCCCCAAAGCCGTGGAAACATTTGACATTTCCACTGCCAAATTTTGAAACACTTGTGCCACCTCAGCTTCAGCCATTTTGTCAGATAAACTAAGCAGAAAAGGTTAAGGACTTACCCGTCAATGTGTCCTAGCGCTGTAGTCTGTGATAAACTGTGATCGTCCCAGCAACGTAACACAACTGTGATCTTCTCAGGAACGAAGCACAACAGTAGCACAAGTTCAGAATAATTCAGGTCCAGAATTATTCAATTGTTTGTAAAGTTAAGTCCAATCGTGGTTCACGGCACCAAAAGAAAACTGTGTTGCATAGCCTAGTCGGGGTAGCTAGGAGTCATCACTCCACACGTTAGTGCAGGCCCACTATGTAGTGTCCATGAGTGACCAATAAGTCGCCGGGCCTGGGACAAGTCAGTGACTAGTCATATATACGGTTTTATCATTTAATAATTCCTAAGACAGCCCACTGCAGAATTACTCTCAGGCACACACTAGACAAGACAGTTATATTTCAGAACCAAACGATGCCCGATTAACAACTAATAATTGCTAACTAACAACTCTTTCATAACTAACAACGACTCCCCCTCGCCCCTCTCGCATCCCGGTATTTATACTTTTGCTGTCAGAATTTAGTCGGGCAATGACGTACATTGGGTGTCAATGACGTACATTGGGTGTTACCCTAGTAATAATATAATCTTGTTTATGTGGCAGACTTGTCCGATAAGCCATTGAGCTTCACATAAACCTGTCGGGCGTGATAGGAAAGCAGCTCCCTAACGCCTCTAATAAGATAATAAAGTAGATAGTCAAGGCGTGTCTTGACAGTTATATCAAATTTATAGTTTTGTTTACAGAATTCCAGAAAGGCCAATTACCTGAGAAATGCACTTATCATTGTAAAAGTATCTGAGAGACATAATATTTCTACAATATTCTAAGCAATATTAAAGAAGGATTTTTGAGACGCAAACCCACTAGGTAGCACAGTCTATTATGTCACAATATCCCTCCGACTTCATCGGGGGAAACCAGTACTGGGCACAGGATATTTAGTGTCATGTTCAAGAACACAACGCAATGCTTCAGGTGAGGCTCGAACCCGCAACCCATCGATATCGGGTCAAGCACTCTACCACGACTGCGCTCCTCAGCTAGGGAGCATATTGTGTAGGTATGATACATGTCCTACACAATATGCTCCCGATTTAAGGGGGAGCATATTGTGTATGCAGGGTACACAATATGCACCTCGAGAGAGCATATTGTGTATGGAGCATTTTGTGGCTCTACAATGCATATTTAAAGAATGACTTTGGATGTCGGCTAAGTACCAAAATATTGTGCGCTGGCCGATACATGTTGAATTATATCACCATGAATTTGTTTATTGTGTTTTAATTTTGTTAACAAATAGTTCTTCCCAGAAAAAATAATTCGCTGTTCCTTTAAACCTTTTAGGACTAGTTGTTACAGTTAAGTCAGGATCTTCCATTGTGTATATTGAGGGATTATAGGTTATAATTCCCCAAAAATATTATATTTCTTTTTCTGAAGACCGATTTTGTCCAGAAACAAACAATGCATATCCTGATAGAATGCCGCCTCATCTGGGCCTTCACTGTTTGCCATAGTACCCGTTTATGGGTTTCCGGTCCTGAATAAGGTTAAGTAATAGTTTTACCATGGGTTGTCCACCTGTACGTGGAGATAATCCACGAGCTCTAGCGAGTGGATTTTCTTACGTACAGGTGGACAAACATTGTATAACTATTTTATACCACCTACATTAGAGTAGACCTTGCACATCTAGAGATATTTCATGCTAAAGTTGGTAAGGGTGGTATAAAGTGGAAATCATAGTGACCAACAAACGAAGCATTATTTCTATTTGGCCTTATATAGGATACACTGGTCAGTCACTGATTAGCTCATCACTGATTATCTAAAACAGCTGGCTACAAACTCTCTAATCTTTACATAAACATTGGAGATACAGTGCAAACATAGCTATCTGTTCGCAGCCCACCGTTTACGTCAATCAAAATGTGGACATTAATATTTGGCGTAAACTATATTGTACTTTGACAGTGGATGACCTTCGGCTATTTCCAGTTTCAGCCAGTACCAGTCCACGGTTGTTTGTTTGTTTGATTTTACTCTTTACGTCCCAGTCAACATTTTTCAGTCATGTGGGGTCGTGAATTAGTACTAAGCAGAGAGTAAAGTGTCTTGCAACAATTTGAAAATCCTTGCAGTGAAGCTCGAACCTGGGACCTCACGATCTCAAATCGCGCACTCCATCACTGATCCAGTGCGGTGCTCCAGTCCACAGCTGTATTACTTGACTTTTCGCTTACTGTAAAGGCGGCACCTCATGAATGCGTGATTAGGACTGGTCTACCTTAGGCATAGGTAAAAGCTGAATTATTCAAAAGTAACTGTATCATATTCAAAAGTAACTGTATCATCTTACGCCATTACCTCAGTATAGACGCAAAACACGTTATTTAGTCCTTAAAACTCCAGCAAAAAACTGCATTTGACAATGCCTATTTAACATAAGCATAGAGGCAAACATTGTGGATCCAGGTCAGACTGCTCCTACAGGAGCAGTCTTATCTGGGACCACACTGTTTGTCTATGGGGCTTCATATATTTTAGTGGACGACAAAAACATACATTTTGTGTTTATGCGCTTTAAGAGTTAACAAATGTGAGCTCAGTGTGTATACAGTTAGGATTTTCATAAAATGCATGCATGTTTGCGCGGCCCAAAAAGCTGATTATATGAGTAAAACCTGATTTCCCTTCCTTAGCAGATGTAATAGCCGAACCACGCCCAGATATGAATATTAAAGCTGCCGCATTTACAGTAAGCGAAAAGTCAAGTAATACGAATACAATTATTCTACTTGGCATATTCTTATATCTGCTATTTGATAGATAGTTCAGAGCATTAAATTTGTATTTGTATGCCCTAATCGGTCTGGTCTGCACCCTACCGATGACTATCCCGACAAATATTGTCAACAATTAAGATCAATTCTTCAATATTTAAGGCAGTGCAGAGATTCTATCACTAGTTCAATAAAATGATGCTAGTAGTGTTTTATAATTATTTCTGGATATTTAGACCCACGACAAAGAAGTATTTTGCTATTTTTTGTGTGCTAGTTGTCCGAATTCAACGATGACGCTTCAATGATTCTTCAATCTTCTGGTTTCTCTTGCTTTCTTTTTATCTTTCTTGATTTTTTCATTCTCATTTCTTCTCTCCGCATTCATCAATTAGTTTCACAATACTGCTTTATACAATCTGTTATAAATTCACATGTGGTTATATAACCTAATTTAAACTCAAAGCTGGACCACACTGTCAACATCATGGTATTTGCTTACGTTTGAGCGCCCTGTACACACATGGTGGCCAATCACGTGATACGCAATTGGCAATCTCACATTTTTATGACGGTTTTCTGATCGATTCAAGGTAAGTCAAGCTTTGTTTCGTGGGTTTTAGATCGTTTTCAGAAAAGACACTAAGTGTAGAGTACCCCGGCTATACAGGGGATCATTCTATCGTTTACCATTTTCAGCCAAAACATGCAGTTCTTGTGAAAAGGTGTGCAAAGTCTGCCGGAGTGAAATGGCAGGAATTACACTTTTGTCAGTACAGGGTCATGACGAAAGCTTATCAGCGAATTTATTCTATCTAAGGCTTATTTATACATTTCAGTCATTGCCTTTAGTGAATAGTAATAAGTTTTCCACAAATGAGTAAAAGATGACTATTCCTTGGAGATGAAAATGGCAATGGAAGACGATGATAGGAATCACACGGTTAGGTAGGAGTCAAACTTGAATCTAGGATAGCAAAATAGATAGGAATCACACTCTGTTTTGCTAGCTCATCTAGCATTGATCGAAGTCAATTAATGATATGCTATTTTGTCACATATTGATCTGCTATTGGTCTGTCTCAATCATTAACTAAATATATATTCTACATCTAACCTACAACTACTAGGTCAGGTCGTGCGCCGCTTAAAATAATTGTACAAATAGAATAGACTCGACCACTTTCGTATTTGGAGCCAGGGTAAATGTGTACATCGTTTGATTTCGTCTGAGCTACATTTATCTGTCTTTGGTACTAAGACGATTATAGTGCGTACAGAAATTCAGTGACCAACGCTTTTTTGCGTTTATTTTTATATGTGCAGACTAATCGCACAATAAACATCAGAATTTAATACATCAATACACCGCCTAATTGGTGATATTTTTTTCGTTACAAAAGGTATTGCCAAATGGGCTGTGATATGATGGAATTTGTCCTCATTTGAGCATCTGCATTTTTTAATTCACCCTAAACGCACCTTTGTACGGATCACTGCCTTTAGTTGACTATCGATGAATAATTAAACAGTTTTGTAAGGCGAAGTAACGTGTTAGAAGAAGGGTTTCTTATCATATCAAAAAAGTTCCATCAAATTCAATGTATGGCCATAGTTTGGGCTCACAGCATTTTGACTTACAAGAAAATATTGAGGCCTTTCCAGTGGGTACCCCTCCGCCTGTTCATATGAAATGAACCGCTGTGTTCCCGGCGTTGTTCCTCAATTCAAAATCTTGATTTTCTGTGTTCCCTGCTCCTTGAAAGTTTTATCCCTCTGATCAACAGATTTAAACAATTTTCAAACTTGTTTTATTAAATTAATTGAGTTTTCTATCTGTTTATTCCAAATACTGATTTGTTGACACCAGGCAATGCAAAATATGCATCGTAATTCCGGGCAACTATAATTGATATGAGAAAAATATCACAGGGCTCATCTGGTAGGCGTCACCCAAGTGAAAATAGACTCATCCAATTAAAAAAAAAGATCGTTCAACCCTTTAACAGTTGAGGTTAGAAAGAGAAACTAGTGATGGGGTGGGAATGTACTTGGAAATAGGTTGAAAAATATATCAGCGGATGTCATGTTTTGTTTTTGGGGTAATTATATATTTGGGGGGTGGCTGAGAACTAAATTTTCACGTGAAGTGCATCATAGGCTATAAATTATGCACCAGTCACTTGTAACCACTGCTTCACCCAATGCCCTGAGCAGGGCGGGGATAGCCTGGCAAATGTGCTGTGATTTTACTTTTACATTGTCTCCATAATGCGGAGGAAATGTAGGTGTTTGATAGACAAAGAGAACCATGGCAGTGCAGTATAATAACAGACTGTCATGGTTTTGACAGCTGGCTGTCCCCACAGTGTGGTGGTTACGTACTTTGGGGAACTGCAGACACAAAATCAACGTCCTCGACAACCCCTGGGGGGGGGGGGGGCAGTGGTCACAAATGACTAGTGCATAAAGGCGAAAAAATTATGCACGCCAGCCACTTGTAGCCACGCACCAGCCGGGTAAATGAGCTGTTAGTACAGGGTCATGCCAGGGACCTGCAACCAGAAAATCAAAGTCCACACCGTCTCCCCGCTCTGTGGGCTGTAGTTACGAATGCCTTGTGTATTAGACGATGTAGAGCACATCCAAACGCTGTGCCCCCGCTTAAATATGGCCCTCGGCGCGAGAAAACCTGTCTTCGGAGGTTTGCGAACAATAAAGATGCAGACCAGCCTGCGCATCCGCGCAGTCTGATCAGTGCATTTGTTATTCGCTTTTGGGAAGGCACCATATCTAAGCGTGCTACAAGCGAACTTTCGGTTTTCTAGCTAGTCTCTGTACTTGCGAAGACTGGTTTGAGTTTCACTTTGTCGGAGACCCCGAAGACAGGTTTTCTCGCGACGAGGCCCATATCTGAATAGCCTCCTTATTTTTTTGTTTTAAATATAATTAGTTGTTGCACTTGTAATATTTGTCCAAGAGCTGTCGACATACGAGACCACGACGCGAGAAAACCTGTCTTTTGGGTTTCCGACAAAGCGAGTCTCAAACCAGCCTCCTCCGCTTAAAAGGCTATCTAGAAAATTGAAGATTCGCTCGTAGCGAGTCTAGATATGACTCTTCCTAAAAGCACATAACAAAATTACGGATGAGACTGTGCGGATGCGCAGGCGGATCTGCGCTTTTGTTGTCACAAATCGCCGATGACAGTTTTTCTCAGTCGCAGTCCAATTGCTTTATGTCATTTTACCATGAACGCTTAGACAGCAAGATGCGAAATTTGATTTTCGTGAAATATACTCCTCAAAATAATTGAAGGATCAATGCTATCAATTATAACATTGAGGCATTTTGTGAAGAACATATTTTGAAAACCAATATTACGATCTAGCCTAAATTTTTCGGGCATCTTTGACGCCCAATTGGTAAGTGAAACAGCATAAAGAAAATGGTAGAAAATGTTACTAACAAGGATTTTTTTGTCATTTTGAAACTTGACCTAAATGCATTGAAATGTCATTTCTTGTGTGTGATCCATGGACCACAGAATTACATGAAATGAATGAAAAATGCTTTTAGATGCTGAAATCTCTGTTTTCACATGATTGTACGGTGTTTTAATCCCGTCGATACCACCCACCTCTTCCTGTGAGAGAAAATTGCCCCTTTTGGCTGTGGCGTAATGGCCAGTCTATGGGTTCAGACATTGGTTTTGGCGTTTGTCTGTGGCAATCTTTAAACAATTCACCGGGACATCTTTCTAACACTCAAAGGCAAAGAATGACGATTGAAAATCTGATTCTTAATGGCCAAGTACACATATTGTTTTCAGAAAACAAAACAATGTAAAAACTCCATTGTCAGAGATGAAAATGCTTGCTTCCCAGTAAATTGAAACTGTTTGAAGATTTTTTTTTTGCATGTAAGCTGAACTGTTTAAAACAAAGTTTAATTTAATGTCACTTTCATTCGACTCGAATGACCACAGAAGAATTTCTTTACCCCACCCACTGCCTTTTGAAAGTGTTTTTGAGGGTGTGTGCATTTGAGACACAGTTATGGCAGAATTAGGCATGGAAATCAGTAATAATGATTCTTGACTTATGGGCATAAAGAAAAGAAAGCTTTGGACCAAGTTTTACAGAATTTAAATGTTTGAGCTAATTATACTCGCATTCTAAAATTTTGGTCCTTTAATTATTTTGAGGAGTATATGATAAAACTCAGACAGAATTGTTATTTGCGCAGTCCCTTAAAAGCATTAGCAGTGTGTATCTAGACACTTCAAGAGTTACATGTATCCTGCTAGTAACCGTTTTCTTTATCACACAACCTGATATACAATAGTAAACATGGTAATCATTGAACTGTATAAACCACGTGCTACCCATATGAAATACAATGGGGGGGGGGGGGGGGGGGGATGAGGAGTTTTCTAAATCGAAAACGACTAAGTTATTTTATTTCACAAGATATTCCAGACTTTTTTCCAATCTTAAATGTTCAAACATGCAAGTGTATATTAAGCGGTGATATATTATCTGCATGTGCAAAATTTCAGTCCAATTTGATATCATTAAAAACATTTTAAAAAAGAAAAACGATGTCCACTGAATTTCTGAAGGCACAATAGTTCTGATAATAGGACAATAAGCATTTCGGACACACTTCAATTACTTCATTTTCTCAAGAAAATGTCGGAACATCGATATGACATAAGAGTTTCTGAAAGCTGTTTTGATTTGAATCCGTATATGGCCGAAAGACAGGACCCAGACAACTTTACCTGTTTCCTGACGCGGGAACGATGCGCATAAAAATTAGCCACATATGTCTTTAATATTGTGAAATATGTCCGCGGCGCAAGAAAACCTGTCTTCGAGGTCTGCGATAAAGTAAATCTGAACAAATAAGTCTGAACTCGACCTTCTGAGCTAACGGAATTAGACAGAAAAATACATTTTGCAAAAATTTAGGAGAATGAAAAAGGCACTGATCAGTCAGAATGGATGGGCAGGCTGGTCTGCAGCGTTCAAGGTTGCTTGCCTTCAGCACAATGTGGTGTTCTCAGGACGAGGTCCATATTGTAGAGGCTAACCGTACGCAATTAGGGCATATATCAGATGCGTTTAAATTTGATACAATGTGGGTCGAAAATTAATTATGACCGCTTTTTCTTTCCTGTTATAGGTGATAAAGTTTGGTGTACAGGTATAGAGTTTCATTAATTCAATACTTATACATTTTTACATCTTTTCACCATTCGTTACGTACACACTTTAAGATACACCTTTACTTTTAAGGAAAACTTATAACGGGCACCAGTACCAAGGCAAGTGTAAAGGTTTGTTGTAGAATATATTGCAGAACCAATATCAATTAACATTATTTCGATATTTCATAATTTCAATTGGTTCCGCAGTCAACACACACATACACACACACACACACACACACGCACGCACGCACGCACGCACGCACGCACTTGTTTGCAGAGTTGGCACTTTGCTTTTCCTCATATGATAAAGAAATGAGATAAAGAATCAACTGACAGTAATAAGCACGACCAACGACGAATGTTTGCTTATTAGAATGAGACTATAGGTATCTAAATTGAAAACAATGTTTGGGTAGTTGAACTGAAAAAACCCCGGAAAACCTCGACACAAGAATACGTTATTTAAAAAGGAACTAAGCGCTAAAATACTTGTATGTTTTCTGTCATACAAGCCAAAATTTACAGATTTTACCGTTAATTATGACTAAGTAGGACTTTTTTTGCATACGTTTGTTTCGATAATGTTAAAATGTATTAGTATGCAGAATTTGATTAAAATATATACCATGAGGTTCAAAGGTTATGGATACCCAAACCGAATTCAAGTCGAGTTTACTACTACTATTTTTCTATTTTTGGTTTTTATGTCGGCGCAGTGTGGCCTGATCTTTGCCTTATTCCCTACTTTTATGAGCATTTTCACTCAAAACCTCAAACGGGCAAAATGATACTTGGCAAACCCTTGTCACCGTTTTGCATTAGAGTGGCTGGACAATATTGAAATAAATAAATAAGCAAACTTTGATCCAAATATCCAATAATGTTCATAGTCATGAGGATTTCACAAACTTACCACAACAGGTTGAACTGATGTTCAGCCAACCCTCGTACATCAAAAAGGTAAATATTGCATACCAGATATTAGGGAATGTTAACATGAAGTTATGAACATTTTAACGAACTGCTAACAGACGGATGGACGGACAGACTGACCCACATAGTGATTATAGCGCAGACCCAAGGGTCGCGCAATTACAACTTTTAATAATTATAAATTATAAAAACAACATTCTTTTCGGTGATCTGTGCTATAAGTTTGATTATTCGCGCCATGTTCATTGTTTATGTCTGTTCAGTGCTTTCTTGCAGCATATTCACTTCATTAAAAATGTTAGTTATATTGCATCTGAATCATGTTTATTATACTATACAATTATTGACTATTGAGGCATTGGACATGATGTGATATCGACCTGAGAGTACCAATATTGACCGAAGCGGAGCCGAGGTCAATATAGGTACTCTCAGGTCGATATCACATCATGTCCAATGCCTCAATAGTCAACAATTGTTTTATTATATAATTTCTCTATTAAAACAAAAAAAAGCAACAACAACAACAAAACCTTGGTATGGACTTTGTCTTGGACAGTCTTGAATTTCTTTTTTTACAGGATGACTAACTGATTTCATTCAGTTAAAAGAGGAATGAATGCATACTTTATTTGTAATTACAACTGCAGACAAAGAAGATCCGGATTAAATGCTGCATACTGTGGCATTTCATCAGGGTATACACTCTTTGCTAAGACAGAAATGATCTTCATGGAAAAAACTGCAATTTTGTTTAGAAATTAAAACCTGTGATCCCTTGAATTACACAATGGACCATTCCAAGTTTATTGCATCAATCCAGAAGGAAGAATTCATTTGTTCATTTAAGAGTTCTGCTAATTACTATATTCAACAGCAAATCTGAATGTCATGTAAATGATGAAACACCAAATCTTGTGAATTTCATGCTGCTGTCACTCACTGAATTTTATTTACAGCAAACCATGCAAGTTTCATGCTGAAAGCACACCTGTTATGAAAAGTTTCTATGAAGTCTATTTTTAGTAACTAATTTTGAATGGGAAAAACCAGCAGCCCATGTGATATGTAGTTTTATGGACCTGAGTGAATAGGCATCTGGGCCAATCAAAAGATGTCTATTTATAGGTTATATAATAATAGTCGTTTGGATCGAGTTTCTTGTCTTCTTATTGCCTCATGTGGGATGATTGACATGCTGTTGGGCTCCTCTGTTTTGGGTTTATTTATTTGTTAATGGGGTACCTATGTCCATCTTTGCAACCGGATTTAGCTTATAAATACATTCATTTTATCATTAGTGTTGCAAGCATATATTGAACACTAAACAAATCGAAATAAACAGACACGGAGTTTGCTTAGATAACATATTAGATAGTCTGTGATTTCAAGATGGATGTTTAACATTAACAAATTAAAACATATAATCATATAATCAAAACTAAAGTATATATGAGGCAGAATAGATACCCTTCTACAATCCCATTTCCTAGGCCTAGGATAGAATGTTTAATACAGCGTGTTTAAACCATTATAATGATTTTAAGGTAATCGGCTTCCCATACAAATTCGCGTTTAATGGGAATGAATTGCTTACAGTGGTTTTTTACTCAGTGTTCAAATAGTCTTTAATTAAAATATCAGCTTTGGTACTTTTGGGATAAGCATCGATGGATGCGATGCTCTGTGTACTATATACAGCATATCAGGATTAATGAAATACTCTTTGAGATAGTCCAAATATTTTCCAAAAAATACTCCTTAAACGAATAGGGTTTGGCATACAGATGTCATATTGCTTTTAAATTTTATAAAATCTATAAAATTCTACCATAATAAAGTTTGTAAAGAAGCGTTTAAAAAATAGATTTTGAAAGCTAAAAAATGAATAAACGTTTAAGATTTTAAACGTTTATTACGTACCTTCGTTGTACATGAGCCGCGACATGTGATTTCCAACAATGTGGCATTTTGACAAGTGTAGACTCAGACGAGCCTGTGCAGCCCCCTTTTTAAGCTTAGAAATCCAAAATTGTGTTTAGCTGGTAGCTTAACATTCATAGAATATTCAAGCGACTAGCATAGGCTCTGATCAGACTGCGCGTATGCGCAGGCTGGTATGAGCCTTTGCTGGTCGCACATACCACATTGTTGGAAATCGCATGTCGCGGTTCAATTATAATTTGTATTTGTTTAAACTTAGATTTTAAAGCTCTTGCTTTAATAAAAAGAGAAACCCTTTTTGTTACTAGTTACGTTTATATATTTAATTCAATAAACTGTCAAAATTTCTATGGCTATTATGCAGAATATATACATGTTCGAGCGCGTCGTCAGGATCCAGGTCCAAACTGTTTACAAATGTAAAAAGAAGACGACAAAAGTGGCAACTGGCAGATAACGAGTCGGTTAAAACAAACATGTATCTTAAGATATTTAATTTGTATATTTTGTACATTTTACAAACTTAGAATAAAGATATGAAATATAATGAAATAAACCAACAATGATTCAAAGAAAGACGCTCGAGTGAATCTGCACCTGGTAGTTTCTGTTCTACCATAAGTGCATAGCGGACTGTCTATGATATGTTTGGATAGAAATTGTGATTTAGAAAGCTGCAGTCTGTTCTAAATCGAGATAAAACAAATCAATCAAGGTAAAGTGTTGAAGAGTGGCTTCGTGCACATTCGGTGGGTACTACTATCTGCTGGCCCAGCCATACTCTTTACTCAAAAACAAGAAGAACCACACGAATCTTCCACAACTGTAGGTTAGGCAGACCCGACACATGCTGCTCAAATAGCTAATCTAAGTCTCCCTGAAAATAAAAGCGCTACAGGTTACAGATAATGCCAACTGAACCATTAGAATGATGTATTCACACAGTATAAATGATACAACTTGTTACTGTAAATGTTATGTGGCTCTTCCTCATGTTGCCGTGGGCTGATCTGCAGTTTGTGATTGATTGTGGTATTTCTTGATCATACTCACTTACTGTTAACAGATAATACCAACTTGGCCGTACAGTTGAAGTGTTACAACTTGATAATATAAACTTAATCATACAATTAAACGTTACAACTTACAGATAATACCAACTTAATCAAAGAGTTGAAATGTAACAAATGTTTGATACGTCCTCGTTTTGGACTTTGCACAAATGAAGTGAGCCATAAAATTCAGGTAAAAAATGAGATGTGATCAAATCGATTGCTTTGAGCAGGATTAAGAACATGTCAAATGGCACTATGCAGCATTACCAGATAAATACAAATAAAAGACAAACTGTATCTCGTTAAGGGTATTGACAAATGCCATTAGTACATGATCAAAAAGCATAGACATTTTGGGATGACATAGAATCCACCATCCCATCAGGATTTCTACTGTTTGTTCAGAATGACATAATAAGCCTGGTATCCTATTATTGGGACATAGATAATCAATTCTGACCAAAATGGGACGCACCAGAATGGATAATAAATAAATTCAATTTAGTATCGCTGGCGGGCCTATGGTGACCCGCTTAGAATATTGATACAGACTTCTCTCCCCTCTGTAAAATACGATGAATAAAGCAAAAAATCTAAATATTTGGACCTCCTGACTAAACTTTCTGGATCCGCACCATGTCTTGAGAACGTTATACACACCTTTTCTAGTTTAGCTTCGTTTCGTTTCGCTTCATTTATAACTCGTCTATATGAAGCCCTGCCCTTCCACAGAAACTTCATAATCTCCTTATTGTAAACTCTAGAGGGCTCATCCATAAACGTGTCTCTATCGAACAACTGTTGCATACGTCTCATCGCGGTGTTAGTTAGCCCATAGATCCCAGCGTCAGCCCTCCAAAGAACTAGGAATAATTCAGGCCTCTAGATAAGAGTGTGTTTTAACATCAATTTTATTATTTCTAATTCGAAACAATTGTTGTGGATACTCAAAAGAACCGTCTCAATGAGACATTTCTTTTGAGTCAAATAACATGTTAAAAAGCGTATATTTTCCCTAGTTGACATGATTACAAACACCAAATTTTCACATTGCCCTAATGTTTTAAACATTAGTGTAGTTCAGCAGCAAAATATGCATAGTGAGCAACAAAATACATTTCAAAGCGATTCGCCATTTACAAGACCGTGAAAACGTGCACTTTCTAATTCCACTCCTCATTTTACGTCTTTATACTGAGCGCCGTTAAGACCAGACTTTGAGTAAAGTTTTAAAAAAGTAAATGTGCTAAAATAATAAGGATATGAGTGCTCTTCATTTCCCAACCTTAACATATTGCTACTGCGCATGCATATGAAATACACCTAAAACTGTGACGTTTGTCATTGGAAAGATGAAATGGTGTCTTTCAGTATATGTTTAGATGCCCCCCCTAGACCTAAGATGCCCTCTGGATAACAACATGTCGCTATAAACATTTACAACATATGTAAAGGGCATTTTGGGTCTAGGGGGGGGGGCAGTATAAAGACGTAAACTGAGGGGTAGTAGTAGAAAGTGCACGTTTTCACGGTATTGTAAATGGGGAATCGCTTTGAAACGTATTGTGTTGCCTGCTATGCATATTTTACTGCCAAACTACGGCAATCAAAAAATAGGGCAATTTGAAAATTTGGTGTTTGTAATCGTGTCAATTACCCTACCGCCCACGTTTTTGTACCTGTCGAATTCGCGTTGAAAACGTATTGAAAACGCAGGTAATGCGCACTGTATTTTCAACGCGAATTCCAAATAGCCAATCCCCGCTCGTCATTGATAATGCGTTGCACTGCAGTGAAACACATTTACCTGTCCACCAATCGATCAAGGTGATTTATCAACGCGAATCAACGTTTATCACTGCGTAGCAACGCAGATCAGCAGTGTAATGCATTGATGCATAATCATTCATTAAAAGAAGGATAAAAGACGATTAAAACGGTGTTAATAGCAAAATAGATAACTAAGGTAAGAAATAATATTGTTTTACGCAAGATGATAAAGCAAATTTCAAATTTTAGATTAAATTTACCTATATCAGAGTCAACACATTTCAATATCGATTTTTCTAAATAGGCAATTTGATTGGTTAACGCACTAACGCTTACAATCTCATATGAATATTCATGAACTTGCCTCGCGTTGATACGAGTTGATTCGCGTTTTCAACGCACTTTAAATCGTACATGCGTACAACGCATTGAAAATGCGCATGAAACGCGAATTCGCAGTACAAAAACGTGGGCGTCAGTGTAGGGAAAATATACGCCTCATCACTAGAACTCCTTAATGGATAAGAAACCATTTCACAATTTTACGCAAGCAAATATTGTACATATTTACGTACGTAAATGATCAAGGTCATACGATTTTGGTACTTATCGCAATTGCGAGCAACGAAGGCTCAAACGAACTTGCGCATCCGCGCAGTTTCGTCTGAGCTTTCGATGCTCACAGACAAAGTATGGATGTAGATGAATACCCAAGCTAAACATTTAGCATATTTCTCCACCAGATAGCTGGACATTGCTCGTATAACCAAAGCTATTACATATACGCAAAAATATCATAATGGTATGAGCTTGACCAATAGCATATAGTTTACTATTTACAAATAAGTGAAGTAATGAAAAATAAGATCTACGTTTTGCTGTACGTTACTTTATGTCCATTCTAGTTTTGCAATCATCTTGATGAGGAAGAGAGAGCTGGTTGCTTTGCTTAGTTAGTCTTCCTGGTGTCTCGTGATTGTTGTGTGGTTCTTCCTCGCGGTGCCATGTTGTTGCCTTTAGTTTGTGATTGTGGTATTTCCTGATCATACGCACTTACTATTCTTAATGATATGCTTATTTCCAAATATAATCTAATACCCCTATTCCACACAGGCCCCGAATCCCACGAATTGCCACGAATTGACAAATATTTGGATTCTTGTCTGTATCGTACTCAGTTCGTGAAGATTTTACCTTATTCGCACAGTCCGTAGTCAGTTCTTGCAATTCGTAGGTCTATCGGGAATTCGGCTCAAAAGTTTTGAATTGTTCAAAACTTTGGCCACGAATTTCCCGGATTCAAAAAAATCGTTCGTGATTCGTACCAAATTCCTAAGGCATTCTTGGACATCGTAACTGAATCGTAATCGATTCGGAGGCGTTTTTGGGCAATAATAGCTACTCTTAGCTCATTCGCGGGGAATCGGGAGATTAAGCAAAGCAATAAAACCAAGGAAGAGATAGTAGAAGGATTTTCCCTAAGGTTAATTACCCCGCCACGCGCATTTCGACTTTAACGTAGTTGTTTTCTTCTAGCTATATAAGAAGCCGTTTTCAACACTCAAGTTGCAGGATCAATTCTACTGCTGCTTTACGAGGAACATTCATTTTAGAACTGATGTCCCCGAAGCATAGATGGGCCTTTTTTATAACTATTGTGAGAGATAATCTCGCGAATCGTGGCGATTCGTCGCGGATCTTTATTAATTCGTGCCCAATTCGTGCTGCATTCGGCATATTCTTAACTAGTTCGTATTTGATTCCTTAACTTTCGTGCAGCATGCTCTAATGTTATTTTGCTATTCGTAATGAATTCTTGCGCGATCCCTGCCGAATTGAGCCGATTCCCCCGAATATTCGTGACGAAATCCTATCTGAATCGGGACTAATTCGTACACCATCACAATTGGAGGAAAAAAATTAAAGAAACCTCACGAATCCCCCCCGAATCAATAAAAAATCAATTCGTGGCGATTCGGGCGATTCGCGGCCTGTGTGGAATAGGGGTATTACACCAGTACCAGTGCTTTATAGAGGATCTTACATGAGTGCTCATGTTTTATTGAATTTATTAAACGAGTTGGGGAAAAGTGATAAAATGCGAGGTTTGCCGAGCATTTTATTACTTTTTCGCAACGAGTTTAATAAATTCAATAATACAGGAGCACGAATGTTAGATTCTATTTATCATATGACAAATATTTTGAAATCTCATTTCTGGTGTGAAAACGTTATACTTTTGTCATTATGTACGCAACGTTGTTATGGACGTCATAACGTTTCTCGTAAATCTATAAACCACCAGTGGTTTATCGATTTTATTGCATGGTGTTATTTCTCAATCAGACGCGACGTCATATGATAAGCCTTTTTAATAGTGTTTATGACTTTCGTCGATAGAAGTGATAACATTCTAAACACGATGAGTGACGCAGGGTGTTATTTGCCAGTACAACATGTATTGTTGCTCTTCCTCACGGTGCCGTGGGTTGAACTGTAGTGTGTGATTGTGATATTTCCTGATCATACTCACTTACTTTTTGAATCATTTTTGTTGACCGACGTCTGTCACTTGAGCGTTTTCCAAGGTGTCGCTATTAGATATTCGTCCAGCCCCTTTCCGACATTTTCCTATTAATTTTAACAGATAGCTGGCATCAGCCTTATTCCCAAATTTCTGTTATTTACATACATCTGTCAATAGCCTGTTTCTTGACTCGTTACCATTAGCATACTCTCTCACTAGGCCTTTCCCGAGTTTTGACTGTTGACAGACGTCTGTCACAAACGCGATTTTTGACTGACCACTATTGACAGACGTCTTCTCTTACGACATTATAGCCGTAACAAAGTAAAGTATAGCTGAAAAATTTCCCGTGCCTTTGCTGGGAATCGAACCCGGGTCGCCCCGGTAAAAGACCAATGCTCTAACCACTGAGCCAAAGAGTCGACTCCCTGACGCAGTTGTCAGAGATTGATTATATACTAGAAGCTATGCGAAATCTACCTTATGTAGATATATATATGCGAGAGTGCCTGGCCCGTAACACTCCCCCTCTTCAAAGGAGTCATCATTTATGATGACGGAAAGCCATTTTAGGCGAAACAAAGGTCCAATCCAGGACGAGCCCCCATCTTACGTCATGATAGTCGTAACAAGTAAAGCATAGCTGAAAAAATTCCCATGCCTTTGCTGGGAATCGAACCCCGGTAAAAGACCAATGCTCTAACCACTGAGCCAAGGAGTCGACTCCCTGACGCAGTTGTCAGAGATTGATTATATACTAGAAGCTATGCGAAATCTACCTTATGTAGATATATATGCGAGAGTGCCTGGCCCGTAACACTTCTATGAAATCAAAACAGGAAAAGTCCCAACCGTGATTTGAGCCAAGGAAAGATATTTTTTAAAACTTATTTAGTCAAGAAAACGGTGATACTCCCGAAGATTTAAAATAATAAATTATAAATAGGAGCAACCTTAGAGGTTGTCTGTCATATCATCTGACTCATACTATCAGTAGCTAGAATGAATATAGATACATGTATAATACGAGGAGTGTTCAAATAAGAATGCAACCAGCTTCATAATTTTTAGTTATAGAGTTTTAGCTAACTGTTAACAGGACGGACGGACGGACGGAAATTGAATACAGTGCTAAACTGATATCAATATCTGGATAAACAGCAGTACATTTCCAGCCGCCAACTTATAAATACAAAGTTCATAGTAGCTGTGAACAGTTAAAATACCATTATCAATGTACATCATAATTTGATGATATTGATGAATAAACGTCGTACATAATCATTGTTGCAATTCAGGACTTCATTTAAGAGTGCGTACCAAAAATTTAATTTCTTATTTCTCAACCAAAACATTATTGTGGGTACTCAAAAGAACCGTCTCAAAGAGACGGTTCTTTTGAACACCCAAACATATTTTAAAGCTGATGGGTTAGAAGATATTTATAATTTAACGCACAAAAAATGCGTTTATCTTAACCTATGTGCAGTCTTGTGTTGAACTCTTACAGAAAATAAAAGCTTAAAGTTGACTTACCCATTGCGATGACAAACAAAAACATATACATTTTACGACAGTTATTTTTTATCTCAATGCTGTGTATAAAATTAGCCAACCTGACCGTTAGAAGTACGATATTGATACTTTATAAACTTTAAACTTTAATTCATGCCCTGTTGAATGATTAATCAAAATTCATGTCAAAACTGGTTTCAATCATCAACAGCATATTGGTTGTATGATTCCATTTGCTATGTACCATGGATCACAGGCAAAATGGAAAACAGTGTAGTTTCTGATCAGTTGGATTTTCAGAAGTACACCCATTTTCTTAAAAGTATATATCCAAATCCAGCGGGGCCTGGATCGGTTTTTAATTTTCAATTATGAAAAAGATATTGCTGCTTTGACCTATGGTATGCATGCGGCTTGTTAATATGGCTGCTCTTCTTTGCTTAAGAAACGCAATAACTGGTAGAATCAATCTGGTGCAGTATCCTAAAGTAATGAAAATGTGTATACAATATCCATGCAGAAATATTTGTCTCTAATGTAGGAAAGGCGGCAAAGATCAGGAATCGATTCAATCAAGTACGACAACTGACCAAGGATACCACATGGGACAGTGACAAAAAACACAATTAAACATCACAAGAAAGAGCCAAGAGGTCAGCTCTTTCTCAGTAGGTGACCACAAGGTAGCAACGAACAGACGCGAATGCATGGCAAACAATAAATAAAAAGTGCGTTCGTTTTGAACGACGTTATGATGTTCAAAGGTTTAACGCGGACGCCATTTTGTTCGAATAAATGGTATTTAATGTTTTAGCGGCGTTTTCAGACGGTTTTTGGTTTGAATCATGTAAAATATGCAAAGCTAACGATCACACATGATCCATTGCAGTAACACTTGCCAGGTCTCTCAGACCCGGCAAAACAAACAAGTGTGATCCCTATATTAGAATTAGCACTCTCTTTGACCAGAGGTCTTTCGTGCAAACCAAATATCTATGTGTCTTGATCCACATCTAACATTAAGGGTGAGGTTGGCGCCGTGAAATTGGTTTAAGGCCTCCAGTAAAATATTTTACTAATATTTTACTGACCGTGCCAAGGCGGTACCCCTCTTGTGGATCTTTTATGTTTTTTTTCTGTCTTGCGTTTGGTATGCCTTTGTGTGCGTCTGTTTATATGTACCTTTTGGTCACCTGCTGGGAAAGGGCCAACCTCTTGGCTCTCGTTTATGGTGTCTAACTGTGAGTTTTTGCCACTTTCCGTTTGGTATCATGGGTCATGTGTGGTACTTGATTGTATCGATTTCTGATCTTTGCACCATTACTCACTTTTAAAATATATCTTTGCTGGCTTGCCACAAGGATCTGCTCTAGGGTCTCATTTATTTTAAGTATATATAAATGATATAGCCAAAAAACTTCTAAGTTTGACAAGTCTGTTTGAAGATCATAGCTCACTATGCTATGCTGCAGCAAATATTGCTGACATATACTATGAGCATTATATTTAGCAATTTTTTATGATTAACATATTTTTCACTCACCTCGCTGCATCATCGAATATTTTCAATGGCATTGACCAGAACAGGATTTATGCAAATGAAAACACGAATAAATAGACGTCATCATTTAAATACGCATTTGTGGAGAGCAACATTTGCAAAGGGGGTCAGTAAGCAAAATTCACATCCGCTAAAAGTAATGCAAAAATGACAAACATGTTTGGTGGTCTTGCATCTTTTTCATGCACCCTACGCTTATAAAAGCTATTGATTGTGTGACAGATGGGATAGAGCTCTTATTCTGAAAACATCAGTTGCTGTCAATGACGCCAAAACGTAATCATCACTTGGTGAAACTCTAATGTGCATTGGTGCTTCAACATAAACATAAAATCAGGTTATGAAGATATCATAGGCTTACAATGCAGCCCATCTCATGATTGATTCAAACCTTAAGTTACTGAAAAACTGTACGACGCGTTTTTGAGATCACTGACATACTTTTTTATTATAACATTGTCCAGCCACTGGTATACTTATTGGTGACAAGGCTAGCCGAGGATCATTTTGAAAATGAAAATGAAAATGATCATAGTGAAAATGCTCATGACTCTTGAATGGCACACACCACATATTTTGATCAAATTTTGTTTACTTAAATTTGTTTTAAATTGGCAGGGGAAATGACAAAGAAAAGAAAAAAAAATATAGAAAAAATATTGGTCAACTGGATTCGAACTATTGTGCGCCAGGCTGCTGGATTAAAAGAAAGCCTCATAGACCACTGGGCAACCACGTATTGTATGCTACACTAGAGATATTTACGGTTACTTTTACAAGTAATGAAGTCCCAGATGAAAAGCTGCATAATACGTCATCTCATCAGGGTCTGCACTGTTTGCCAAGACAAAAATGATCTCAGAGAAGGAGATGCAATAATTTAATCCCGGAAATAGTCATATTTGTGTCAAACCTGATGAAAGAATCCATTAGTGCAGAAAGGGTTGAATTTCAATTAAGTCTTTCAACTTGTCTGCAGTTATAAGTGTTTTGTGGTGGATTGGGTGAATATAATCATAGGTGAAAGTTTTCAGGATTATTCCTGCATTCAGGATTTTGGGGCTGACTTTCTGTGGAAAGTCAGCCTTAAGATACTGAATTCAGTTGATTATGATAGCTTCTCTGATTTATTTTCAGTTTATCTAAAGACAATCAACATTTAAGCTTGAAATTGTGATTATTTCGAGGGCATTCTGCAAGATTTTAAGATTTGAATGTTTAAAGTTCGGTATTTTGGAAATTATGAACTTTCACCCATGCATAATTGATATGTTATGTTTATATAAAATTCCTTGCATTTGTTACAGAGGACTGGAGCGCATAATATTCTTATGTCCACAAACACTTAGATTTACAGAAACTACAGAACAAATCCTAAGAGTTACATACCAAATTAAGTTCTGTAATTTACGGACACCATAAATCTTATGGATTCAAAGAATGCAGACCAGTAGACAAATAGCGTGGACATGATCAGTTTGCCCATACGTAGCAACCAGACTGTGTCCACACTGTTTTGCTCATTTGCAAACTTTTCGGTATGAAATCCTTAGGATCATATTATATAGGAGTATTCAAACTGTTTACTTATATATTTTGTAATAACTTGTGATAATTGATACTTGTAATCTATTTATTTTTTGTATAAAAACATGTATATTTTATGTACATATGTATAATGTATATACTATTATAGAGGGCCTCATGGAAGATTAGCTGTTACACTGTGCTCGTTTGTATTTGCTAAATGTTGTAACCCTCTTTAAATAAAGTCTTTACTTACTTACTTACTTACTTACTTACTTACCTATATCCTTTACCTGTGCACATCAGAGCGTGGTACTTGCGTCAATCTTCAGAACTTCAAGGCCCTCCCAGGTGGGTACTTGTTCCCTTGTTCCCCTGAAATAAATTGGCTTGTTGCCCTGTTCCCCAATCAATTGAATTGTGTTTTCGTATGTTTCTTGTTCCCCAATATTGTCTTTGTTCTCTCAAAATTTGGCCTTTGTTCCCTTATTCCCCTGAAATAAATGCCATTTCCCCAAACCCATTGGAAGGCCTCAACTTCGAGCATGCTTGTCAAAAAATTGTAATTGTACACCTCACCTCTTTGTCTGCACTATAATCACTATGTACTCCGTCTGTCCGCCCATCAGTCCATGATTAGTTAGTGAAATACTCATAACTCTTAATCCACATGGTATATTTTAATCAAGTTTTGCATACGAATGCATGTCAACATAATCTAACCACTGCTATGTGTAACAGCTTTTTTTATTTACGAGGGTTTGCTGAGCATGATTTAAGCAGGTTGAAATCAGTAAGTGAAAATGCTCATAACTCTTGAACCGCATGGTATATTTGGATCAAATTTTGCATACTTATTTATTTTAACATTTCCAGCCACTGGTATGCAAAATGGTGAAGAGGCTTTGCCAAGCATCATTTTGGCCAGTCCAGGTCTTTTAGTAAAACAAACTCATAACTCTTGAACTTCACCATATATTTTGATCACATTTTGCATACTTATACATTTTGTTGAAATTGCCAGGGAAAATGGCAAAGAAAATATAAAAAAAATACGAAGAAAAAAAATATTGGTCATGCCTGGTTAAAAAGCCTCTTAGACCAGTCGCCCGCCACGTATTGAATACTACATTAGAGCAAGTTATCTATATACCCTTTACCTGTGCTCGTCAGATCTTCAGAACTTCTCGCCACATGGGTTGGGTGCACATTTAATCGGTCTCATTCAACTCCATGAAAAGGCACATTTCCAGCCTCTGCATTTTTTTTCAGGACATTCCTTGGATTTTTCCTGTATGTGTGTGACAAGATCTGTATTTTGCCTTTCGTTTTCTCAGCATCCTTATTTCTTTGAGGGACAGTACAAAATTCAAGCTGAAATCCGCCTGGCGTCAAACGTTACCTGATGAGTTGGCTAAGGAGTCTGTAACACAATAGTACCCAAAATGATGTAATATTCTGCAACAAAATAACAAACATAAACCAGTATCTAATCATAGGCACATTTAAAGGTGAATGGAGCACCCATGTATCCTATAAAGGGCACATAAACCGTAAATGCTAAATTTTTAAAGATACTGTTTTCGCGGTCAACAAAACTGGAAGTAATTCTGTAACTAGTTAGCGACACATAGAACCACATAACAATCAACCCACCTGGCCTAGTACCAGTGACTAGCACTGATCAGCCACAACTTTTTTGTATTGTACAAAATCATCACTTTAGGCATAAATTGCAAGACCCGCAATTGGTGAGTCCATCTCTCTGACCGCTACCAGTTAGTGAAAATGCGAAAAACTCTTGAACCAAAACAGGAGAAAGGCATTGCATTGCCAGTTGAATGAAGTCAAAACGCAAAATGTATCTCTATTCTCTACAACTTGTGAGCTACGAGAAACTATAAAAAAGTGAGTATGATCAGGAAATACCACAATCACAAACCGCAGACAACCCCGTGGCACCGCGAGGAAGAGCCGCTCAACCATCACAAAACACCAGGAAGACAAATTAAGCAAAGCAACCAGCTCTCTCTTCCCCATCAAGATGATTGCAATACTAGAATGGACATAAAGTAACGTAAAACAAAGCATAGAACAATTACAGACTCCCAAGATGGGAGTAACAATAAACAAAAAGTCAACAACAACAGAGCCACCGCCTTAGAACTGACAGCAGCCTAAGCCACTGGGGGCATAAATGCATTTTACAGGTACCATGTCCATTCTAGTATTGCAATCATCTTGATGGGGAAGAGAGAGCTGGTTGCTTTGCTTAATTTGTGATTCAATGGCTATGGGCATTTTCTCTGACCACGATCAGCCGGACTGATGCTCAGGAAAGGTTCGCTCATCTAAAAAGGCTGTCTAGACAATGTTGAATTGCATATGTATGCAAAATTTGATCAAAATACTTTAAAAAGGAATATTTTTGCGGTTCCAAATTTTCGCGTTTATTTTTTTCAAAATCATAAGGATAAATATTCGTTTGTTTTCTTGCAGTACCAGCCCATAGCCATTGAATCACATGGTATAGTAAAATTGCATACTTATTTATTAAAAAAATATCCAACCATTTGTTTGTCTGCAGTTTGTGATTGTGGTATTTCCTGATCATACTCACTTACCATTCTTGGTGTCGAGACGGTCCTTATGAGCACCCGAAGTAAATGCTAAAAATCCTCTGTCTAGAAAAGTCACGTGAATTTTGCTGAATTTCTACGGTGTCCTGTATACACCAACCCCTATTTTGGGTGTACCCTAAAAAGCTTCACAGCTTAACCCAAAGTGCTTACTTTGAATTGAAATAAATGCAGAAATAATCTAGACATTTTTTTCAAAATAATGCAAAACTGATTCTGTCGAAGTCACGGTTTCATGTCAGTTATAGAGGATCCTAGAGATAGTAAATCGCGTATTTATATTTTTTGCATTATCAGAAAATAGCGTGCC
Source organism: Loripinus fragilis (assembly GCA_964019695.1). Lineage (NCBI taxonomy): Eukaryota > Metazoa > Mollusca > Bivalvia > Lucinida > Lucinidae > Loripinus > Loripinus fragilis. The sequence goes on along the minus strand of OZ026526.1, from coordinate 95,882,800 downwards.
ATTCTTTACGCATCCATAACTTTTATTCTTTTAGAGATGTGAATCTGAAATTTTCAGACAGAACTTGTCTTTGAAATTGTAACAATATGAAACTAAAACTTTACATGTCTAGGTGTTTTGAAAATACCATAATGGGTTAGAGAATAGGGCCATTTTAGGGGTAAGTGTTCATCTACCATGCCTGGTTGTTTACATTTGTGATAATCGAATCGAAATTTGCTGTAAATTGTCACCACTTTATCTATTTTTATAAATAAAACAAGAAAATATTCATTACTGGAAAGCTTCCTTCGTTTTCAGGAAACTATCGAGGCGATGCTTAACTAATGTCTGACTGTATATGATTTAGAAGTTTTTGTTCCACTGTCATAGTGCCAACTATAGAATTGTTTACTTAAACGAGTAACACAATAACACTTGCAAATCGTAGAGAAACGTTTATTTCTATTTTTATATAAACACTCAAGTGGTGGTACCATTCTTTGCAGACCTAGGTAAAAAAGTGATAAAACAGTGGAATATAATATAAAACAACATGCAAGCTAAATAAATGATGTGCAACGTAAATCAGACCTAAAATAGTGAATAATAGGTGAGCGTCCTTTGGTATCAAGTTAACCAGGCAAGGTTTCGAAACCTTGCATGTTAAACTTGATATCAAAAGACTCGAACCTAGTATTCTATTTACAGTTCTCACCAGTTCAAACTAGAAACTGTGACGTAACTATTGACTTTCGTGCCGATTCAACGTCATCGACGACGTTATTCAAAATGTGGAAACATCACATTGACATAATAAAGATACATGCCGTAAGATGGGTCAACATGCAACAATACAGTTAATATGAGAGGTAACTGGTTATTACCATACCCACTTAACTGTTTGCATGCTGTTTAATTATTCATGCTTTTGCATCTTAATTATATTAATCCATTCTTTTCAAACGTTTTCAGAAATACCACAGAGAGTAAAACAGTTTAGATCGAATAAATAGGGATCAAGATCCAGGCCCAAAATGTTTACAAAGGTCACGCTTAGGGATGTCTGTTACAACGCAAGGTGGTTCTGGACTGCTTACCTGTGCTGGACGACAGGTAACGGGTTTTAGATGACATATATTGGGTTTGGGACGACAGAGGAAAGGGGTAACAGACGTCACAGAAAATGGTAATATAGTGGGTTTGGCTATTTTAAATCATTACTGTCATATTATGGTTTGTAAGTTCGGCATTAGAAGTACAAACACCATAGATATTTTAGTTCAATTGTATAACTCTGGTCTGGAATAGAAACTTCAGAAATATGTAACTTGTGAATAATTACTTGCTTTCCCATCATGAAATAAGCATAAATGGTCAGACAATAGATCTCACATTATTTTTCAGTCAATTCTAACATGTCCTTCTTAAAAGAAAACTGAAAACTTTTAAATCTTTTTTTTAATGTTACTGGCTAGAGACGACTTTGTTGGTTGGTTGGTTGGTTTTGTTGCTTTACGTCCCAAGTCAACAGCTATGGTCATTGGGGGACGGTCAGTTCACCTAACCACACTTTTTCCTGGGCAGGCTTGAACAAGCGGTTAACCAGTAATTCGTGCACATACTTTCGCTTGTAACTGACAACAACCCTTCTTGAATGAATCAGCGGAAGGGAGGAGAATGACCGTAGAAATCATTTCATGATCAATCTCCACGAAAGTATGGGACCAGACCGGGATCGAACTCGCGACCCCTGGATCTGCAGTCAGACACGCATCTGTAGCCAGACACGGCACCGACTGCGCTATGCGGCCCAGCAGAGACGACTTTGTAACAGGCAACTGACGACGTCAGTTTTTCTGTAACAGGTGTGAGACGATATTTTTGTTTCTTTCAGGAACACTTGAGTAGATGTAAACACTGCTCTGAAGTAGAGTAACGTAGTTTTTACCGGTGTTAAGGTAACTTTCTCATCATGTTCAATTTCTTCATTTTATCAAAGATAAACGCCCAAAGTGCTTGGGTTCTGATTGATTTTTGTTCATCAAAGTCACATTGTATCTTTAAGCTTTAAATTTATATGAAAACTTTAACGGTTGATGACTAGGCATGAAATAACTAATTACGGTTTCGTCATCGTGGATAATTAATCAATGACAAAACCGTATAATTATGACTAAACCGTAATTGACATTTTTTAATATAACTGTAAAAACACATTTAAAATCTGATTTTATCTCCGTTTAACTAAAAGAACACCGAGGTTGTTGACTAGACGATGCAATCCCAAAGCAAACATATTTGAAAGTTCTCATTTTTGTTAGCCTTTATTTGAAGGTAATTTTACTATACTACCGGAGTGGGTAACGAGACCCAAATTACCGTAATGGTATGACTACGATGATAGCGCAAAGTTCAATAAATGCGACAGAATTGGTCATTGTCACATTTTCAAATATTAAAGTAAGAAAGACAGCTAATATCAGGAAAGTTGCAAAGTTTAACCTAGCTGTAAAATAGGTTAAGGTAAACACAGGGTTATCATTTGATCAAAATGTGATGGTTTAACCTTGACCTATTTTACAGCAAGGTCCAGTTTTGTAACTTAAAAACTATAGCAGCCTGTGATCTGAAATTTGGTAGACACATTGTCAAGCACTGCTTGATGTCACGCAGGTATGTTTTTTGAAGATCATGCATTTGAACCAACTATGATAGGCTGGACTCATAGATGCTACAGGCCAAGTTTCATGAAAATCAGGTATTTGGATCCAGAGAAGATTTTTGAAGGGTGTTTATACATGGGCGTAACAGCTGGCCATTTGACCCAGATTTCATGAACAAACGTTCGTTTTCCCTATCAATGGAGGTTCAACACCAAATTTGGCTTTTAGCCAAGCTGTTTAGGAGGTGTTAGAGCATTGTGAACGGCAGACGGACGCAAGAGCATAGGGACAGATGCTGAAGCATAGATATACAATAACCTCAGTCACCTAAGCCTCCAACTCAGGTTGACTTCTTACAGAGGTGTCTGAATTAATTGTAGTAGAAGGGCCAGGAACACTTCTTCAATGTATGTACATGTACTTAGGGTTTCGCACATGTTCAAATACATCTTCTCACTCTCATTACATTCTAAAACGTCTTCTGTGGGCCCCTCTTCAACGACATAACTGAATGACATTTCACCCTTGGCCAAAACAGAAGATTCTTGAGTGCAAGATATATTTAATAAATTCATCACTGTCGTCTCCACCTGCGACCCTATCGACAATAACCTGTAACAAAATATTTGCAGTCGTTACACATCTGTAGCATGGAAAAATGACTGCAGTGCATTCGTTTCAGTTTTAAAAACGTGTTCATCTAAAGTAAGCAGATTTATATGAAAAATATTTCCTGGTCTATGTAATGGATAATGCAATGTTTAATCATATCAAGTCATAAAATGTTCAAAGAAAACAAAAGTGAAAGTACTTTATAAGGATATGCCGACATGTGTAATAGTAAAATACAGTTTCAAGAATAATAATGTATCATATACGCGTTAACTGGATACAGTCGCCAAGCTCTAAAGTATTAATTAACTTTAGATAAGTGTCTTGTATAAATATACAAAGACAGAATAATATACTTGCGGTTTATTGTGTCTTAAGTCTCCCGAAAGCGAAATTCATACACTAAAACACGCCTATATTTAGAAATGGTTAGTCCGGGACCCGTAACGTACTGTCGTCCAGAATCGCCTTGTGTTGTAACAGACATCCCTAAGCGTGAAAGGTTATAAACAGACAAAAGAAGTAGTCCCTAGCAGGTAAAGTGTTAAAGAGTGGCGCCATGCAAATTCGGTAAGCACTATTATCTGCTGGTCACAATGTACTCTCTTCCACAGTTGTAGATTATTTACCAGAGGTAGACCAACACACACTGCTCAAATGGCCTAATCTAAGTCTCCCTGAAAATAAATAAATAAAACGTTACAGGTTGGTTTAAACATATTTATTTCTCAAATTGATACATACATATACAATAATTACAAACATTATAAATAGGATTAGAACAGGTTAAATATAATGCCAACTTCACAATAAGATTGAAGTGCTCAGGGATAGAGAAAATACCAACTTTTATCTTTAATCAACTTATTATAATTCAAATTAATATACTATTTATTGTTAAATATGCAATGAAAATATAGAAAATGAAAATTGCTTTGTTAAATAGCATGTTAAAGCTTCGTGTTTGGACAAAAAGAGAAGGGTGTCAAACAGCCCAAAACATGAAACCCGTCCGAAGTACCAATTTAAGAGCTTCCATTACATGTATATGGGCATCATCGCAAGATAACCTGTCTTCGGTATTTGCGAACAACAAAGGCGCAGACCAGACTGCGCATCCGCGCAGTCTGATCAGTGCCTTTGTTATTCGCTCGTTGGAAAGGATAATATATAGACTTGCTACAAGCGAAATTTCATTTTTTATCTAGTCTCTCTAGCTGAGCAGGCTGGTTTGAACCTCACTTTGTCGGAAACCGTGAAGACAGGTTTTCTCGCGAAAGGTTACATTGTTAGCACCAGAACCAAATCACTCAGGCAAGAAAAGCACGTGCCAAGAGGATAGTTTCCATGGGTGGATCCAGAGGGGTTCCAGATCCCGGGAAATCACATGTTTCCTTAGAAGCACGGACCCCCCTCGGGTCCAATTGCTTCTAGAGTAAGGTCCGTACGGCCCTCTGTGAAATAAGTTAATAACTAAAAAGAAACAAAAAGATTTTCAGGACCCTCCTGACGGAGTTTTCAGGATCCGCCTATTGTTTCATACCAGTCTGATAAATGACTATGTGCTTTCTGAAGCATATTATTTTATGTGTGTTCAGTTCATCATCTAGACTATTGCATACAACATAGAATGTCCCATAATTGAAAGAGTGAGGGTAAATGGCAGTAGCCAGGCGATCCAATTGCTTCCTAAATATGTGTCAACTTTGAGCTAGCATATAAAATAGTATCATTTCTAAACGTTCTAGTTTAGCTCTCTGCTCAAATAAGATAAAACGGAAGAAGTGGTCAAATTACTTTGTTATATGACTCCTATAAAAGACCTCTTCTGATTGGCTGAAACTAGCTTGCACTGGTTGTGACAGATCATGATGTCAAACAGTGATGAGCTAAAGACAGGTTAACAAGTGTTGTCAGTCTTGACAGAGAGCTAAAAATAGATTGAACTAAATCTAGCCCAGGTGACATGGCTTTTGTCAGAGCCAACAGAGAGCTAAAAATAGACATTGAAACACTGACTAGTTTGTTATGTATATTTCACAGGTAAAATGTTTGTTCATTTTATGAGAACAGCATTTAACCCATTTACATGTATGTCGAATGGAATTTCCCATTGTTATCAATTGGAACAGTCCATTTCTGTTTTAAGGGATGTTAGGTGGTATTTTTCATTTTTATTCAAGTTTTAATAGAAAATTATGCAAGCAAACAGTGGAGACCCTGATCAGACGCCGCATTCTGTGGCGACTGATCTGGGTCTGCGCTATTTGCCTATGTCCCACATAAAGGACGCTAGGCATATATGGGTATATACTCTCATAAGAGTTGCAGAAATTTGGGAAGTAGATTGTTGAAATAATCTTCCTAGTGAAAGTACATAAGGAACATCTGACTTGAGTAAATTTATAAATATGAAAATACTTTAAATAAAATAGGAAAAGAGAGACAGTGTCATATAACAAAACAATTGTTGCATTCTTTTTCGGTTAACATCAGGATTAGTCAACCCTCGAAAGTGATGTTCACCTCGGCTTCGCCTCGGTGAACATCACTGTTCTTGGGTTGACAAATCCTGATATTAACCTCAAAAGAATGCATCAATTGTATATTGTGAGTCGTTCGTGCTCATAAGCTAGATTATGACGGAGACAAATCTTTCTAATGTCGACATTGTAAAACACTAGGTAACACATTTAGTAAATTATCAAACAACATAGCCAGTTGGGACGCTTCAGAATGCACTGGTCATCGCATCAGGATTTCTACTGTTTGTTCAAACTGACATTACAAGTCAGGTGTCCTATTTTTTGGATTATATGCAATTAATACAGACCCAAATAAGATGCCCCTGAGCGGATAATAGTTTTACTCGTATTTGATATTTCAGGTCAATAATGATTTACATTCTTTATAAACAGAAGCAAAAAATATATTTCTTGCAGAGTTTAGCCTGTGATAGAAATTCTTATCCTACCCAATGTTATCTTACACAGGCTGTTATGTGCGCGCTGTTTATTGGTTGTATTGAAACTCACGCGCATGGTCGTCAAGTAAAAAGAATCCATTATTTGTTTGAGGGTGGGATATGTAAATCTGTCCCTCGGGATCACCGTTTGACATCACTCGGCAAGCCTCGTGATGCAAAACGGTGATCCTGGGGACGGATTTTCCTATCTCTAGCAATATCTCCAACAACTTTTAAGGCCTTTTGTGTTTTGCAAGAAACCCTGTTGTAGGGGCTGTCGGCTAGTTTATGGGTTTAGTCTTGTCATTTATATGGTGGCATATACCGTATCATTTTTAAACGTTCTAGTTTGGCTCTTTGCTCAAATGACTTGAGTCATACCATTAAGATAAAACGGAAGAAGTGGTCAAATTACTTTATGAGTCGTTCGTGCTCGACGAAGAGAAATCTTTCTAATGTCGACATTGTAAAACACTAGGTAACACATTTAGTAAATTATCAAACAGCATAGCCAGTTGGGACGCTTCAGAATGCACTGGTCATCGCATCAGGATTTCTACTGTTTGTTCAAACTGACATTACAAGTCAGGTGTCCTATTTTTTTGATTATATGCAATTAATACAGACCCAAATAAGATGCCACTGAGCGGATAATAGTTTTACTCGTATTTGATATTTCGGGTCAATAATGATTTACATTCTTTATAAACAGAAGCAGAAAATATATTTCTTGCAGGACGGATAAGTATATCTCAGAGCTTAGCCTGTGATAGAAATTCTTACCCTACTCCATTTTATCTTACACAGGCTGTTACGTGCGCGCTATTTATTGGTTGTATTGAAACTCACGCGCATAGTCGTCAAGTAAAAAGAATCCATTATTTGTTTGAGGATGGGATATGCAAATCTGTCCCTCGGGATCACCGTTTGACATCACTCGGCAAGCATCGTGATGCAAAACGGTGATCCTGGGGACGGATTTTCCTATCTCTAGCAATATCTCCAACAACTTCTAAGGCCTTTTGTGTTTTGCAAGAAACCCTGTTGTAGGGGCTGTCGGCTGGGTTATGGGTTTAGTCTTGTCATTTATATGGTGGCTCATATCTGCCACGAGATTCGCTATGGCTATAGCCCATCTCGTGGCAGAAGTATGCCACCATACAAGAATTTTGTAATCTAATTAATGATCAAAACTAACGTTGCAAGTCTCCGCCGAAGTGCAAACTGATCTGTTTTCTCCCTATGATCAATCTATGATTGTTTGCTTGAATTTATGCTTTACGTCACTGGCATCATTTACAGTCATTTTGAGACGTTTTCCGCAATTCAACCAGTAGCAGGGGATGATAAAGTGTCTTGCTGAAGTAAATTACACAACTCTTCGGAGGTGCGAACCAGAGAGGTCTCTGATTCGCGCCTCAGAAGAGCTGTGTAATATCCTTCAGCAAGACACATTATCCCCTGCTACTGGTTACTCGACCACTGCACCACTGCGCCCCTTCATCAATCATTTCCTGTTGACTTCATACCTACCTTAAGCAGTTTGTGTATTTCTTCGTTTTGTTTCGCTTGTTTTATAGTTCTTCTATATGAAGCCTTATTCTTCCACAGAGCCTTCATAATCTCCTTATTGTAAACCTTAGTATCTTCATTCATAAACATGTCTCTATCAAACATATGTTGCATCAGTTTCATCGCGGTGGGAGTGAGCCCAAAGATCCCAGCGTCAGTCTGCCACAAAGCTAGAAATAAATTGTACGTTCTAGCTCATGAGATTTGAGTACAAATGTGAGCGATTAAGACTCATGCAAATCTGTGCATTCGCACCATTTCGTCTGAGCGTTCTATGCTCGTTGACAAAAAGCACTGATGTAGATTAATGCTCAGGCTAAACTTTAAGCATCTTTGTTAACTAGATTGCTGCACATGACTTGTTTAACAAATTATATTTCGCATATGTCAAAAGTACCAAAAGCTTATTAGCTGGACCAATGGCATTTACTATTTACAAACAAGTGAAGTAATGATAATTAACATCTTTTTGTTGTGCATATTTCAAATAATGATATTTGCACCAGTGCCAGTGCTATACATAGAGGGCGGACATTTTTAGTACAGAGTATGACTTTTATTTTTTCAATTGAAGTGGAAAAGCTATATTTTATGAGTGACACAGCCACACCATGAGTTAATTTTGAACATCGAAATGAAGTAATTATCATTCATAGCAGTCAAATTAACAGTATAACGTTAATATTAGCTATGAACAGTTGAAATGCTATTGTAATTATTCAATTTTGATGGTATATGTATTTTGGCTTCCTCGTTTTCAAGTACAATGCACATCACATATCTATGACCTTGCTGATTCTAGAATGGGGGAATAAAGGTCGTGCATTGTTGCATTCTTGTTTCATTTTCGGTACGTATGTGTGTGCTTTCGGTAAACAAAATGACTGACAGACAGTTTTGTTGAAACTGTAAGAGGATGGGAAGTCAGCCTTAGACAAATATGAACATGTCGCAGCAGTTTTAGTGGATCCATCGAAGTAAGTAAGGGTGCAAAGATCAGGAATCGATACAATCAAGTACCACACCTGACCCAGGATATCAATGGGAAAGTGACAAACTCACAGTAAGACACCACAAACGAGAGCCAAGAGGTCAGCCCTTTCCCAGCAGGTGACCACAAGGCAAATAAAAACAGACGCGCACAAAGGCATAGCAAACGCAAAACAGAACAAATATAAAATACCCACAAAAGAAGTACTGCCTTGGAATGGTCAGTGAAATGTTTTACTGGAAGGCTTAAAGTAACTCTAAACGTTCAAGAGAGCGCACTGAGATTTGCCTACGATGATTTCGATGATTTCGAAACAACATATGCTGATTTATTAACCCTTTGTATTCAGGCAGCCCCTCAATGAGTTATTTTGTAAACAGTAAAGACCAAGATGAAATGCAGCATGATGCTGCATTTCATCTGGATCTACACTGTTTGTTAAGGTAAAAACGATTTTTAGACAAACGAATTCTATATTTTTTTAAATGTGTAACCTGACACCGCTAGATATGTCAAAAGGACTATCCCAAGTTTATTGTATCAAAGCAGAAGGAAGAATCCATTAGTATTCAACGCGTGAAATAAAGTAAATATTCTATTCCTGCATATCAAGAGGTTAAGAACATTGGCAGTGAAAAAGTTTTGTATTTTAAATGATATGACCACTGTGTTGTCCAATCTGGTTAGGATCAGAGATTGTTTTGACTATAGTTTTAGATATCAAACTATTTTACAGGAACCACAAGTATATACAACACATTCTAACACACTTCGCCTATAGAGCCAACGGTAACAAACAGTGATATATCGCACAATAATTCGCTGCTAAAGTGTGTGATAGCTGACGTCACTAGAAAATGACGTCACTCATGGCGTTAGACGGCGGGAGTTCTTCAGTGCAATGGCGGAAAGTTGGAAGAAGCTGAAGACTTCGAATGTATTTTCGTCGTTTACTGTGTGTTAGAATCGAAATAGATCAGCTCCAGTGCGTGAATTGTTGAGTAATAATTCACTGTTTGTCGGTCAGTTGTACGACGATAAATCACTCACGCTGCGCGCTCGTGATTTAATATTCTTTACAACTGACCTCCAAACAGTGAATTATTACTCAACAATTCACTGCTGGAGCTGATATATATCTTAAATATGGTAGGAAAAGTTTCAGATTTGCAGCAGAGGTCCAGTGAAACAGTTTTCCAGACAATTTTAGACATGTAAGCAATTTTAATCCATTAAAAGATTTAATTTCAAATTGGAATGGTAAAAAATAGTGAGTATGATCAGGAAATACCACAATCACAAACTGCAGACAACCCCGTGGCACCGCGAGGAGACTGCACATGTAACCCATGTAAGTAGATGTTCCGCGGGACATCCTTACGTGTGTCTGGTTTCAAACGCAATTTGATCTTGAGCTATCTGTTATTCAGTCGTGTTTTGTTCAGCTTTAATGTTAATACACCTGTCATTAAGGTCAGTAGTGGCACTAGCATTCACAGCCTATATGTGGGTTCTTAGTCTCACAACTGCAACATGGTGTGTGCTTTTTTATAGTATTTATTTTGTTCTAATATTATTTACTGTATATGTGTGGAGTTATCATTTTTTCTTCCATGAATTGTAAAGTATCCATGTCCTCAAGTTTCAGAAATTATCTCATTGACCTAACGTTTAATATGCATGTTGACTTAATGTCTTAATAAAGTATATACACTTATATGAGTCTGTTCAGGCTATCTACTATAATTATTGTGGATCCAGAGGTGAGGGGGGACAGACGGTCCGGACCAACTCCCCCCACATCCGCAAAATCACAAGTGACTAAAGGTTTCCTTAGAAATTCTGGCACGGACCCCCTCGACAAGCAATTAGACCCTTCCCTTTGGTTCCAATTGCTTCTCGATGGAAGTCAGTACGGCCATCTGTGAAAAATATTGATGACAGAAAACAAGCGTTGTCAGGACCCGCGCATGTTAGCATTATACTATTTAGGCCAGATTTTTTTATTAGTTGATTTACGAACTCTCCTACTGTAATTTTCCGGCTAGTAGGAAAAAAAATTAATTTCTAAAAAAAATAATAATATTTTATCCGCCGACTCTATATATTATTTGTTTTGTTGAAAAAAAAATAATATTTTTGAGGTTCTGTCTATGTATTTTTGAGAGTGACACTGTAAAAAGTGATTGTCCTATCTAGATTTTTAGGAAAATGATAAAATATTTAAAGATTTAATACAGACTGTTGGTTTACCTATTACTAGTTTTACGGTTTCTGGAGATATTATTTTTTTTTATTTTTTTTTTCGTCCCCCGACCCTAAATCTGAAAAAAATTCCCGTAAATCAACTAATAAAAATATTCTAGCCTTAATATTGAATACAATTTATATAGTATTGGCTTTCTATTAAAATTTCTATAGTATTGGGTTGGCTCTCTGTAACTGATAGGCTTAATCATAATACAGCCACCCTAATATATAAGGCAATTAATAACAAAACACCTGATTACATCACAAATCTCTTAAATACACACCCTGAATCTACGGTCTACCAAAAATGGTATATTATATGTTCCCAGGTCACGGACATCGCTATATGACGGATCATTTTCATGTTCTGCACCCCTTCTATGGAATTCTCTTCCTCGAAACAGTCAGAAAGTAAGTAATGGTGCAAAGATCAGGAATCGATACAATCAAGTACCACACCTGACCCAGGATATCAATGGGAAAGTGACAAACTCACAGAAGACACCACAAACGAGAGCCAAGAGGTCAGCCCTTTTCCAGCAGGTGACCACAAAGCACATATAAACAGACGCGCACAAAACAAAGCAAACGCAAGACAGAACAAAAACATAAAAGATCCACAAAAGAACAATTAAAGAGGAAAGCAAAGTTGCCAACCGTGATTGGGTTGACTACCAAGCATGCAGTCTGTTGCAATACATTAATGTTATAGCCAATCTTTTTATAATGGGAAATTATTTTAATGAACTGCGCTGAAAAATTATTAGAGCCAACAAAGAAATGCTGGTTCCTTACCATCTTTTAAACAATCTCTTAAATTATGCTTTTAAAGTGTACAGGTCTTTAACTTACATTCTTAATACTATTTTGCTGCAGATTTCACTGGAGTGATTGGCGCTTCGCCGAGTATGCAACTCTGGATACAGCTGATTGGGCATGAGAATGCTGTCTGGACATTGGTATCCGCCACATACCTCCTGTCCATCAGGGTATCAAACTATGCTGTTGCGTCCACGGTACAAGAGCGACACTCATTCATGTTCTGTAGTAGATTGCTTAGATATATGCATGCAAATTTCAGTGTTTTACACCAAAGCTTACTAACTGTCGGTTTTTAATGCATTACTTTTTCAAAAATTTTCTAGCTATTTTTTATGCGGTCGATTTTTTTAAAAACTTTACCAGTAATGTATTCTTGAATGATAAATTTATTTCACTTATCACATCTTGTGCCAAATTTGTTCTCAACTTGAGTTGTAAAACCTGGATATCTTAATATGGAATATGATCATTCAAATCTAAGTGATTCCTAAGTAAGTAAAGGTGCAAAGATCAGGAATCGATACAATCAAGTACCACACCTGACCCAGGATACCAATGGGAAAGTGACAAACTCACAGAAGACACCACAAACGAGAGCCAAGAGGTCAGCCCTTTCCCAGCAGGTGACCACAAAGCACATATAAACAGACGCGCACAGACATAGCAAACAAAAGACAGAACAAAAACATAAAAGATCCACAAAAGAAGTACCGCCTTGGAACGGTCAGTAAAATATTTTACTGGAGGGCTTAAACCGGTTTAACGGCGCCAACCTCACCCTTAATTCAGATGTGGATCAAGACACATAGATATTTGGTTTGCATGAAAGACCCCTAACTTATCAATGCATCATCTCCTAAAACATATAAATCAAGATTTAACAAGGAGATAAAGCAAGGATAAGGACTCAACAGTAAATTAAACTGAATACCGGAGCAAAAGAAATCCAACAGGTAAACCCCGGTGGGTCCGACAAACAGCCAAAGCATCAGGCCCCTACCATCTCATCAATAGATAAGTCTTTAAGTCGGAACCATCATAGAGTCTGAAGTCCGACCCACCGGCGTGCAATTAAAGAGGAAAGCAAGCTGATTTTTTATCATTCGTTTATCGTATATAAATATGTACATATCTGTTTTGTATTTCCGAGGACCACACGGTAGAATAGTTATTCATAACTAATTGTGCCACCCTCATAAAACATTGTAAAATAAATAGTATCGTTGTTCTATTGGAGAACATAAAATTTGTAGTCGACTTACCAATTGCGAAAATAAACAAAAGTAAGCATAATTTACGACTTCCACAATTATTCATCATCTCATTTGAAAGATCCAGTCTGCAGTGTGTGAAATTAATCAATCTGACCGTTACAGGTGCGATATTGATACCTTTTAAACTTAAAACTTTAAATCAATCCTTGTCTTGCTGAATATAATTACGTCACAAACGGTTCCAATCTCCAGCAGAACATTGTTTGATTACATTTGCTTCATACCATGGATTCACAGGCAAAATGGAAAATAGTGTAGTTCCTAATCAGTTGGCTTCTTCAGAAGCCAACTGATCCGGAAATACACTGTTTTCTTAAACGGATATATCCGTGTTCAGCGGGGCCTGGGTTGGTTTTTGATTTTCAATCATGAAATGAGAGAATTCTGCTTCGACCTCAGTTATGCATGTGACTTGTTGATAAGGCAGGTGACAATGTGCAAGCTGATGTCTTGACATTCCTAATCATATTAGCTAGTTGTATGTCAGAAGAGTTAGGTATTCAGTTTTATTTACAGTTGAGTCCTAATCTTTGCTTTATCTAATTGTTATATCTTGATTTATATGTTCTAGGAGATGATGTATTGATTAGTTAGGGGTCATACATGCAAACCAAACATCTATGTGTCTTGATCCACATCTGAATTGAGGATTAGGTTGGCGCCGAAAAAACCGGTTTAAGCCCTCCAGTAAAATATTTTACATACCGTTCCAATGCGGTCATTCTTTTGTGGATCTTTTATGTTTTTTTTCTGTCTTGTGTTTGTTATGCCTTTCTGTGCGTCTGTTTATATGTGCCTTGTTGTTACCTGCTGGGAAGGGGCTGCCCTCTTGGCTCTCGTTTGTGGTGTCTAACTGTGAGTTTGTCACTTTCCTATTGGTATCCTGGGTCAGGTGTGGTGCTTGATTTATCGATTCCTGATCTTTGCAGCCTTACTTACTTAGTAAGGTATGTATGCCAGAAAACTATGGACATGTTCATATTTGTCTAAGGCTGACTTCCCATCCTCTTACAGTTTACAAAATATGTTTTAGTTTTGGCAGCATGCGCCAACCTTTACTTTCGTCTTTTTTCTGTGCCTTGTTGTCACCTGCTGGGAAAGGGCTGCCCTCTTTGCTCTCGTTTGTGGTGTCTACTTGTGAGTTTGTCACTTTCCCATTGGTTTCCTGGTTCAGGTGTGGTACTTGATTTATCGATTCCTGATCTTTGCACCCTTACTTACTTAGATCTCGAATGATCAAAGGCTAGGTCGGCTGTATTATCCAGCATGAGGAAGGCCAATCAGACGTAATATAAACGTAGAGGATTTTACATGATTGCTCATGTTTTAATGAATTTATTAAACGAGTTGAGGAAAAGAGATAAAATTCGAGGCTTGTCGAGCATTTACCTCTTTTTCGCAACGAGTTTAATAAATTGAATAATATGGGAGCACGAATGTTAGATTCTATTTATCGCGTGACATTAAAATTACTTAAAAATCACATTTTAGGCAAACGTCAAGAATTTACCATTTTTTATGCAACGTTATAATTGACGTCATAAAGTTACACACTAATTTGTAAGCCACTAGTGGTTTATCGATTTTATTGCATGGCTTTATTTCACTCCCAGACGCGACGTCATGTGATAATAGCAACACTCAAGCTTTGGTCTCAATTACTACCAAATATTTAGACGAGGTCATTGTCACTGTACTAATGAGGATATACGATATTTTAACCTAGATCATGAATCATATTTAGAATAGGCACAAGAATGTAGAGCATGATAGTATATATCCTAATCAGTGTACTGGTAAGGAGTTCGGCTAAATACTTTGGAAAAAATTAGAGGCAGAAGCGTGAGTCTTGCTTGAATGACACCATTTGCGATCTTTGACACAATAGTTATAAAACGAAAGAATCCTTTTCAAGAAATGCTTGCATAAGACTTGTCAATCACAACAAAAGTCGTCTGCTTTTCTGGTATGCTGCAAAATGCATTAGGTAACATGATTATAGCATGCACTGGTCCACGTTTGATAGGAATCTAGGGCGACTATTTGGCCATAGATATAATTATAATCGCCAGACAAACAGATGGCTGAATATGTTATATTGTCTAAGGTAGTAGCTACTCTGGTTTTGCTGATACTTTCATGCATTGCAACCATCTTGCTAAGATAAAAGGGAAAGTTGAATGTTTCACTTGTATTATTTGAGCACCTACATACAAATGTAGAATGTACATCTGTTTAAGTCATTTCGCTTGTTGCGCATGAGTCAAATAAAACAATCATTTGGTTGAGGAAGAAATAGTTTGGCCGTATTTATATTTCACGGGTGGTAAACCTAGGAACTACCACGAAATTGTGTTAACGCAAATTTGTTCCCAAGCCACATCCGGGACACGTCGTGGTAGTTTCCAGGCCGAAAATTGGATAAAGAAAGGTTGGTGTCACGTTCATTTTTGTTTTATTTTACAACTAAGAACAAACAATGGTGAAATCCGACAATGCAGTTCCGTGTAAATATTTTTCAGCGTCCCCTCTAGCCCGAAATTTTGTATGAAAAGTTATTTTCTTTCTTTTGATTCGTGTTTCCCCACTAAGCATCGGACCAACTTTCCCAAAAGTTCGAAAGATTTTAGCCCATATCTGTCAAATTAAATGGAATTTGATATCATTTGACGATGAAAATGATAAAAAGACTCTCAATAAACGTTACTACACAGAAAAAAACATCTGAGCATTTACTCGTAAACAATTTATGCCCCGCTCGTCCTGCGTGGTAGTTTCCAGGTCATCGTGGTAGTTAAAATGCTATTGTGGTAGTTTCCAAGACTTTGTAGGAATTTAGTAGTAGTTCGCATCAGCAGATGTTTTCTATTCAGGGGCTACTTCATTTTTTTAAAGACAGGGTGTGCGGACTGAACCTTGAATACCCCTCTTATTCCTACAGAGACCTTTTCAAACAACCTTTTGTCAGATAACAAATATCGACTGCTTGAATTTTAAATTTAGTGGGCTATTGAATGATGAGAAGAATGAAAAGAAGGGATATTCACATATTTTGTTTTTGAATAACTATGCTTTTTAATTATCAAATAACATGCCCGTTCATAGTCGCACTCACATGTATATCAAAAGTGACCCAACCCAAGGATATTCCTTTTTTTCTGAAGCGCAAGTACTAACGATACTCTGGGCCAGTAGTCTTAGCCTGCCATTTTATCTTAAAAATGACTGAACATGGAACAACGTAGCGAGTGACGAAATAATTAATATCATTTTTTGTCTGTTGCTTGGTCCACCGGGACTCAACTGATGACCTTCTTTTGCTTTAGATTTCAAGAGATGTTGTTTGGTAGTCCAGGACATGATCTCCACCTGTCACGCATTACATCGAATATGTTGAGTCTTCAACTTTGCTTCTTCATGGAGTTAAAATGTGATTTAATTGTTTACCGTGGCAATTAATTGACGAATTCGAGGGTTGTCATGCAAAACAAGCAACCACTAAAATGTTTTGTACCACTTCATAAACGTATCCTACAAACTCTTCGAAACTACCACAATAGCATTTTAACTACCACGATGAGCTGGAAACTACCACACAGGACGAACTGGGCATGAATCATTTACGAGTAAATACTCAGATGTTTTTTCTGTGTAGGAACGTTTATTGAGGGTCTTTTAATCATTTTCATCGTCAAATGGTATCAATTTCATTTAATTTGACAGATATGGGCTAAAATCTTTCGAACTTTGGGGAAAGTTGGTCCGATGCTCAGTGGGGAAACACGAATCAAAAGAAAGAAAATAACTTTCCATACAAAATTTTGGGCTAGAGGGGACGCTGAAACACATTTACACGGAACTGCATTGTCGGATTTCACCATTGTTTGTTCTTAGTTGTAAAATAAAACAAAAATGAACGTGACACCAACCTTTCCTTATCCAATTTTCGGCCTGGAAACTACCACGACGTGTCCCGGATGTGGCTTGGGAACAAATTTGCGTTAACACAATTTCGTGGTAGTTCCTAGGTTTACCACCCGTGTATTTACTCATGTTTCATAATTCATTTCGTTCTTGTTCCTGTGTCTTTTTTATTCTAAAAATAATTTTGGCGAGGGAGTTAGTTTTTGTTAATATATTCATTTTTTCTGTACATATATGTGACTGTGCTCTTTCTAATTTGACAATCATTTTGATGAGTGAATGAACTTTTGTCCCTGTCTTCAGTTTGTAACCGAACAAATACAAAATATATGTCCTTATGTCCTTTCTAGATTGACGATCATTTCACTTAATCTAATAGTCCACTATGAAGTCTCTGACTGGAAGAGTGCACCACTGTTGGGGAGTTTGAATACGGCAACGTATGGTATCCAAGGTTAGCTTTTAAAGAAAAGCTTAGAACCATCGCATACCATATTATAGTTACTAGAGAACCGTTTTAGTGTTCTAATTTTGCATTTGCTGAAACAATTCTTTCTCATTTCTTTTCATGCATTTCAAACTCTGGGTATTGTTTGCTTTAGTTAACTATTTGCATGTACTACTACTAAGTTCTGAATAAGCGAGCCATTAGAAGCAAATAAAACACTGGAAATACGCATATAGCAATAAGACTCTATTCGTGCAAACTCTGAAGTGAAAAGTGGTAGAGTTAACCCCCACCTCCCCAAGCAGACATTTTAGCAGTATGTATCCCTATTCCTCAATCTAAGTCTAATAAACGAGGAAAGCGCATAAAATCTTGGGGCATAATGAAACATATCCATCTAAATCTGTGAACTTCGTCACACTTAGCCGAAAATATCCGAAGGCTCCATGTTTCCAGGGTCAGATGTTGAAAAAAAAGCTTAGTACTATCGCAAATTGCATTATTGTTAATAGACAATTATTTTAATAGTTTTAATTTAACATTTTCTATAGCCACTATTCATGCATTTTTAGCTCAGAAGTTTTTGTTTAAGTGTTTGTATGTGTATACGAAGTTCTGAATAGGTGAAGCAAATAAGATACAGGAAATGTAAATCAACCAGGCTGTGTTTATTGACTATTCGTGACACGCTGAAAAGTGCAAGAGTTCACAAAAACACCCTCCCACACACACTTTGCAACGCGTATCTTAAAGAAAATGATCAGATTTCTGCCGATTTTACCAGTAATTGTTGGAAGCGTTTTAACGGGTTTCGGGGACGTTTAGATATGGGAGCATTTTGACTTTGGGACGTTTGGATGTACACATACAGATTGAAGGCAGAACCGGAAGTATGCCGCTGTAGGGAGTTTGATTTCGTCATATCCGAATTTAATAAGAAACCGAGAATATCCGAATTAGCTTCATCGGAGAATTTGGATCCCGACTCTGAGGAGACAATCTCTATATGCCCTTTCATTTTCGGAAACAAGCTGGTATCCATGGAAGACTACTAATGTAGATCACCATCGCGTCAGCGATGGTGAATAAACCAGTAATTAGTGTATATCCGTCTAGTATATCCTATCCCGTGAAAATGTTGTCAACATTTTACGTCTGCTGCATATATTCAGTTGTACTTTAGACTAGGTTTGATAAATCTTTATGTAAGCAAACATTAAGGACACTAATCAGACTGCCATCTGATCCGTGCCCATTGTGTCGTAATATAGGCTACCTAAGATCTTAAGCAGACGAGAGAGCAGACAATAAAGGTCGTGCATGGGGGAATGTGTTATAGACCGTGCAGTTATGTGAATACACGATCTGAGACATAACCCTTGAGACTATATGAGCCACGACATGAAATTTCCAACAATGTGGTATGTGCGACCAGCAAAGCCTTACATCAGCCTGCGCATACGCGCAGACTGATCAGAGCCTTTGCTATTCGCTTAAATATTCTACGACTGTTAAGCTACCACTGGCCCACTTGAATGGCATTTCGCTGAAGATCACATTTGTATAATTACAGTGAAATTACCCTCATTTATCTGGAAGCCTGGTCTCTATTACGGAACCTACGAAGGGACATTGGATAGCTTCGAACGTACGTTAAAGTGTATATCATGAGATGACAAAATGAAATATATAGCCTGGACATCATCTCAGTCTAGGTCATTTTCACGGAAGCAAAGAAATAAGCTCTGATCAGACTGCCCTCTGGAGCAGTCTGATCTAGGAGCAATCTGATCTGGGTCCTATCGTTTGCAGTATAGAATTACTTAAGAACATAAACAGCCAAGAGGAGCAGACCACAGAGTCAGTTATACTAATCGCTATTTCTGAAAGACGTAAATATGCAAACTTTGTTTGCAACATTTTTTAATCATTTGATTGGGAGTTTCATTCTAGAAATTGCTTTTAAAATGATAATATTGGCCTTAACAAAACTTTCCTGAAGCCAGATGGGGTCAATTTACAACATCACAAAAATAGTGTCTGTTATGCCGCTCTTTTTCAGCATACAGCGAAGCAATCTGACCAAGATATATGGACATACAGCTAGTCAAATAATCATACTATGATGTTTTCATCTCATCTTGGATCATACGCAGTTATCGCCTGTTCGGTAGGCCCTGCTGTGGACTGTCCTAAAACAGTTGATTACATACTCAAGGAAACCTTATGAACAGTACATAAACAAGAAACTGCTGTATTCACGTTTACTTGTCATACCTTGTCAAAATTGGTGTCTGAGTTGCCAAATGTAATGATACGTCTCTTGAATGTCGGCAATGAGCATACATAACTGACTTTTGACTGTTCAAAACCGTTATCGGTGACTGCGAATAAACACATTACTAAAGCAGCACACTGAATTTGTGTGGTTAAACCGAGAACCAGCATGATAATGTCTCAACAGTTTAAAAGGTATCTAATCGTTACATTTCTCGCGGATAATGAACTAGGAAACAAAACACCATATGCTGATACATGTGTGTCACAGATTCTTTCGGCAATATGTCATTTAGGATAGAGCTTGGAAAGCTGCATAAAGGTTGAGAAGTCAAGAATGATGTATCCACTTATTACTGTCTCAGCACTGGATTACAAGTTCATCTTGGTGTAGTATTGTTTGATAGTGTATGTGCACCAGTACTATTATTATTTTGTGTGATAAAAATCAACTTTCTACTTCTTATAATTCTCAACATTGATGTTATCAATACTTATGGTCATATGCGAGTTATTATATAATACCAGAGAAAAAAGTGCATATTTTATACGCAAGCATCAAGTGTCACTTGACATCGTTAAATGACATTCGATCTTACCAATAAGATGTGAGAGAATTTCGTAAGATTATTGTTAATATAACAGTTTCAGTCAGCTCATGAGATTTTGGTACTTGCCGAATATGCGCACAAACTTCTAACAAACGCCCATACTGACGTATTCAGTGGGTCCGGCAATCTAAAATTTGTTTTGAGTCGCCATCTATATCCCGAGCAGGCTGCATATTTGCAACTTGTCCGAGGCTTCGCTGGCAGCGAGTCCGCAAATATGCACAGACTCGCATGAGCCTGAGTTGGTCGTCAAGTATACAAATCTTGCTGGCCCAAATCAGGTTAAATGATGTATTAATTGTGCCATGTTCTAAGCAACTTATCAAATCAACATTTTTGAGGAAAATAAGTTCTTGCACACCGGCTGAGGATATCTGAGATTTTACCCTGGGATAGAAAATCTTATCTTACCCATGCTATCTCCCAAGACTGTCACGTGAGAGCTACATACATTTGCTGTATTTGAACTCACGCACATGGTCGTCAAGTGACGTCATTGTTATCATATAAAATTGCATTCTAGCGTATTCAGGGACTTCTGGACCCTCACACTAATGACGGATCCTTATAATATACCGTGCCCACAACCCAGCTGAGCATGATTATGTGTTTAACCGTCACTTGGAAGATATATTATCATTTGTAGATGGGCCCATGTTCTGTACATGCTTATTGTGTTTGGCATGTCTCATTGGCGCGTAGATGATTTACGCCCCATTCAACCATTATCCAGTAACATCTGTACGTTTCCTGGTTCAAATCAGTGCTTAGCAGAAGATGAGGTGACTTGCTCAATGACGCAATACAGTACCACTGGTGAGGATCGAAACAGATCCGTCGACCTATCGGTCGCACTGTACAAAGTTATCTCACCGATTTTTTCTTTGCTTTTATTTCAATTAACCCTCTTCAGAACCAGCTCGGATGTTTAGGCACAAAAAAGATAGAAGTCGTGCACTCTTCCACTGAGCAATTACGCTACTCTCAATGTTTCTGATTGTTGTTAGTGATTTACTACTCTCCCTTTATTTGTGATCATTCGTACTGTCGGTTCAAAGATGCATGATAATAGGACTATGCCATTTTCATAGAAGGTTTTACAGTACTGTGTGTTCTTGCTGCCATGTAGCTCTCTGTGTCTGTCCTTGGCCCATGATTGTGCATTTACTGGTCATACTTACTTAATATATGTTTTATTTAATGAATATTTAACGCAGATCACAATTAGGTGGATTAAAGTCTCCTAAAATCGCTGCTGGCTTTATTTTGTTTTGTTCTTCCAATATCTAGTAACGTATTCATATCAGTATCACAAAATGAAACGTGCATCAAACAGCTTTACAACAAACGAGTACAAATGGCCAACATGACCAGTGTATAAACCCAACAAAATGGCATGTAGACTATGTGAGCACTCAGATCAGTCCAGACATCAACCCATCAAGATCAGGGTTAACTATGTATACATAATTGGTAGCTCATGAATCATGAGTTTATCTTGCACTTATCATTCTATTGGTTTGCCATCATCTGACTTAAATTATAGATTCTATCAGGTATTCAAACTTGTGTAATACCAATATTTTGAGCATGAAAAAGCAGGTGGGTATGACCTGGAAATAGCACAGTCGCAGACCACAGACCAACACACGACACCGCGAGGAACAGACACAGAACACGGATAGCCAAAAGACAGCAAAACACAGTTAAAGTAAAGCAACTATTCATCTCTCTCTTCCTTAGCAAGATGATGGCAGCTAAATACTACATTGTAAAACAAGGACCAAACACTAAATCCGCACTAGCCTTGCGAGCAGCAATAAGCAACAGAACAGAGCCACCGCATTAGAACGGACAGCAGTCGAAGCCACCGGGGGTTTGGGACGGGGCTTAAATATATTTTACTGGTCAATTCTTCGCCGAGCAAGTTACCTTGAAATGCGTCACCTTCATCAACAAATGAGTCAAATATCTTGCTCACATCAGCAGATACATGTAACGTCAGATGTTGTGGTCATATCTTTAAAATTGACACATATGTTAGCATTTTAAAATGTACGACCAGGACAATTGTCATGTGAGTAGAGTATGAACACATTTAATAACCTCAGGGTCAGTTTTAATCATTGCATTCTTAAATTGGCAAAACTGGTCCTATTCACCTGTTGTAACAAGATAACATATTCAGCACCATACACAATACTATGTCATTTAAGAGGAACAAGCCATTATCCAAAAATAATACTTCATTAAGATATAAATGTACATGTATCTGACTTACCATTTGTTCAAAATAAGAGTTGTCATCTAGAGTCGAAAGTTACAATGGTATTAGCTTCATCAATGTCAGAGAGAGAGAGAGAGAGAGAGAGAGAGAGAGAGATGAAGTATCTCTTATAAATAAATACAAACATAACAAACATACACTACTAAGAATACAATTAGTATCCATTTTAAATACCTTTGATGTGTTATAAGGGTTTGAACCAGTTCAAATTATATGTTACCCAATATAAAGTGCGCCATAAACTATCCGAAATGTTTGTTCAAAAGTGAAAAAAACATGTTTCTCATTACAAAGTAAGTAAGGGTGCAAAGATCAGGAACAGATACAATCAAGTTCCACACCTGACCCAGGATACCAATGGGAAAAGGACAAACTCACAGCAGATACCACAAACGAGAGCCAAGAGGTCAGCCCTTTCCCAGCAGGTGACCACAAAGCACATATAAACAGACGTGCACAAAGACATAGCAAACACAAGACAGAACAAAAACATAAAAGATCCACAAAAGAAGTACCGCCTTGGAACGGTCAGTAAAATATTTTACTGGAGGGCTTAAACAGCCAAATAAAGCATTCATATAAAATGTTCAATTAATTCCGTATTTGGTAATATCTTCTTTGGTGTATAGAGAAATTATATGTAGACAAGCATGATGCTGGAATTCCTTAGATTCTAAATTATTAGATTTTGGTGCCGTTTAAACGCCCATTTTGACGTATTGAGTGGGGCAAAAGGTCTGAAGTTTGGTCAAAGTCTTCATCTATATCGCTATCTTGTGCATGCGAGCAGCAAAAACTCTGGTGAATCTCGTCTGAGTTTTCGCTGCTCGTCATGTGCTGGCTAAAATAAGGGTTAGAAATGACTGCAAGTTGAACGGTATCGCAAAGTGTTTTATTGTTAACATAATAAACTCAATAAAGCATTTAGATGAAATGAAATCACAGACAATGCATAAAAGAAACTAACATGGAAACAGAATACAATATAATTGAGCCGTGGCATGTGATTTCAACAATGTGGCATTTTGACAAGTGTAGACTCAGACGAGCCTCTGCAGCCTCCTTTTAAGCTTAGAAACATCAAATGGTGTTCAGTCAGTAGCTTAACAATCAACGAATGCTCAAGCGACTAGCAAAGGCTCTGATCAGACTGCGCGTATACGCAGGCTGATCCGAGGCTTTGCTGGTCGCACATACCATATTGTTGGAAATCTCATGCACTGGCTCATATAATTTTGACATCTATAGCTGTTGTAGCGACTTAAACATTTGTATTTACATGAGTTTTTTTCCCATTTATTTTCCTTTAAAGAGAAGTTGATGTCAAAGTCAATCGGCAGACAATGGCTACACAGTTAACGCGAAACATTATAAAATTTTATCAGATTAAAGAAACCGTTATCGCTTAACAAATAATTCTAGACACAGATTGAACATTGTCCATTTTGATTGTAGTAGTGTATGGCACCATTTTATCGTCCATGTTTATAATTTCGACAAATATGATGATTTCAACGAAAACAATACAGATTACTGATGCACACAATTTATAATACATGATGGGTAAATCATTAATTATTTTGCCAAAGCTTGGTTTTAGACCCACTCGTTTTGATATCTTGAATTAAATGCTGCTGGCTGGTCTTAAATGCAGTATAATACAAACTACCTAGACTTAGTATCTCAATGACACACTCGCTCCAAAACTCCAACGTGGGTCTGCTGAGTCTCTACGAAAATAAAGTATTCAGAAAGAAATTCTCTGGTAGTTATGTTTCAGAAAACGGGGAATGGTCATATAAATATGTCTATATCGGTTTACGTTAAGTGTCTTTGTAAAACGTTTGTCGAAAATTGCTTTTAATTGTTATATCCCTTTACAACATGGATTGGGCATTTTCAGCAAGAATCTATAACGTTGTATCAACATGAACCACATAACGACATTAAGAATAGGCATGCTGGGTAATTTTGTATGTGTTTTTATTGTCCGACAGTTTTCAAATCATCTTTTTCAATAATTTATTTTTAGGAATATCACTAGAGTGTAAAACAGTTTGCATGCAGATCAGACTCGACGTTTTATCGGATTAGATCTGGGTCCAAACTGCTTGAAAAGGTTACATGTATCGGCATTTAAAAGACGCTAGTGGATAAAGAGTTTAAATGTCTGTCGACGCCGGTTCAATTTTGACCCTCTGTATTGTCCTTGCAGCATTTTAGGAATTTTAAAGTAGGTTTTGATAAAGAAAATTTTTGAGCGCAAAATTGTGAATATCTTCTTATCCATACGGTCTAACATAAATTTTTGGGTGCTCAAATGATCCGTCTCATTGAGATGGAGCTTTGTTAGTACCCACAACACATGTTTTGGTTGAGCAATATTTTTTTTTTTAATTACGCACTCGAATCTATTGGCCAGGGAAACGACTAATATTTTTTACTCAGGTGTGTCACTATTATCATTGTATGCTATGTTGTTATGATAAGCTTGAGAAGCGAAGTCGTCCGCTTTATTTAGCTCTCACTGTCTGGCTCCGTGGTACTTTCTCTCGAGGTTCTACTGTGATTACGTGAGCTGGAGACCTGCTGGCTGTTCCGAAAGGTGACGGACTTTGCCGAAGCCAAGGTGTGTTCCTTCTGAATCCAAAGTCTCCATTATAACCAATGGCTGGTTTAATTCCCTGCATAAACTGAGCATGGCCATCAACAAGTTCTCGTGAATGTCCTGAAACAAAATTACTTTTTTATATGATAGAAGCCAATGGATCTATAGGTCTTTATATGTTTACATGTACATATTTGTGTATGTCATTGCTCAAAGAATAGCATTACCTTAAATCAATTTGTAAAACCGTTAGTCTTTTGAAATATTATAAAAAAAATAATTTTCTAACCCTTTGGAAACCCACTTTTACAGGCAAAAGTGTCTGATTTGACCTCAGCTGACCTAAGACGAATACTGTTGACCTCAATTTAATATTACCGTCCGTAAGTATGATACTTAATAATGCAATATTTCGAAAGATCAGAAACATGAAATGTGTTTGAGGAACCCATTTTCAACCTTTCAATATATTGTAACCCGTGTATATCTGATATGGGAAATTCTGGACACAGTAATCATCATGTAAAAAATATCGCAATTACTGTTGCGTATTTCGTTGAAATTAAGTAAAACACCAAAATTTATCGAGTGTCAAAGGGGTAGGTCCATTGCAATAAACCCTATAAAAATCTATAAAGTGATCCCAATCAAAGTTTGATAGCTTACCTGCACCAGCATCGTTTCGAAGATTGACATATTGGTAGCCGGCACCCTTTTCTTCAAAATAATCCATCACCCGTCCATCTATTGATGTTCCTAGAGCATCCTAAAATAGACAACAAGCATAGGCGTCAGTTCATCTAGAAATGGTCAGGATTTAGCAAAGACGCAAATAAGTCTGTTTACCAATACCGTCTTACATGTAGTAGAGCTTTTCGTTCAATTTTTGGAATGATTATGCCATTTATTTCATCTCGTGAAATGAAATATACATTTTTCTCTTCACTCGATTAAATAATTGGCATATTCATTCCAAAAATTTAAATATCGTCTATGTTCTGCTTTCTGACAACAATCCAAAAAGTCCAAAAGGAAGACCAGAATATGAAAAAAGATATCAATGTTTAATCAAAGTACGGTGAAAGACTATACCAACTCTACACGACACAGCGACAGCTATTTGTTAATGTTACGTTGAACCCTTCATATGGAGTCAAATCAGACGACGTCAATTGACGGATGCTTAAGCAGTCTGTCGTTGAAGTGAATTAAACCCATAAAGTGCAAGGACGCGTGTTTATATGTGTATAGTTTATGATAAATACACCATTATATACTGAGGGACTTTAGAAACGCACCATTTTATATTCACTGTCTCTTCCACATGATTGATTTGAGGATGTTTTCTTTATCATTTTTATCCTCTTGCAAACTGGACCATGATTTGCCATGATTTCGATTTGCTCATGCTGTTCATTCTGACGTAATATCGACGTAAGTGATTTTCAACAATTGTCGTCTGACAAATTTGAATTTGATTCGATTTGGAAACAAACACTTTTAGGTGGTAGCCAGATGTCTTAACAAATGGAAAAACACAAAAGTTTTCAGAAATTATCGCTTTATTACACTCGCAGCGTTTCTTTACTAACGTCAGTGTTAAAATTTCAATCATCAGTAACAGACGGGTGACGTCCGCGCATGTCGCGACACTTTTGTTTTTATTGCAACTGATTGAGGAGTATCTGTTGGCAATAAAAAGATTTTGATTATTCCTGACCCTTAGGATATAAACGGCCAATTACGTCAAAAAACAATGACGTCATGTAGACGTAATGAATGTTGCCAGAGCCCTTAAACTTCATGATTTGATTTTGTCTTTCCTTTGCTTTCAAGAACAAACATTGGTTCGAAAACTTTTTTCGTTCATAATGGAAGGTATTGGTACTGTGTGACTTTTTGAATTTAAGTTGTCTGAGAATTATCGCGACGTCACGGCAATCATAAGCCACAGCGTTTCGATTTTCTAATTAAATGCAAGCTAAATGACGGAACTTGTCAATTTCATTTTTCACATAATGAAAATATTCCATTTTCGCCATAAATTAGCATTTAAGCAGGTGGTGCGTTTTTAAAGTCCTTCAGTATATATATTGGGCACAAGGGAATGGGCTCTTAGGTGAGCAAAAACAAGTGATTTACTACCAGGATAATAATAGGCACAATAACCAACTCGCTCTTTCAATTACGGACTAAAGCGATTTTTCAACATGTACACAGCACACATTGACGCTTACAAACTTATTCAGTACATCATCACAGAAAAACAACCAAACTGAGATAAAACAAAGAAAAAAAACTGATGGAAAACAGACAATCTGAGCTAATAAAAACTTGAAGTAAAACAAAAAACTCCAGCTGTTAAGATTTTTGAACTAATTTTTCGCATTAACATTTTAGCAAAATGTGTTCGCGATGAAAGTCGTAGAGGAAACTTTCCGCCAATACTTTTCATCAGATAAGTTTTTGATAAATGACCCAGTAAAAAGTTTTCGCGAGAAAATAGTCCTAAAACATTACAGCTGGATGTTTTTTAGTAATATAACAACAAATTTTAGTTGCGTTAAACAGGCTAATTTCTATTTCTGATTTTGTGTCTTTGGTCAGGCCGACCCGGGTGTAATTGTTGGATTTGGTGTATAAATTGAAGAAGATCATTGGCTCAAATGATTTTAGCGCAATTCATTAATTTAATTTCCCATTATAAGATTTTAAGATTGGCTATAACATTAATGTATTGCTTGGTGGTCAACCTAATCACGGTTGGCAACTTTGCTTTACGCCTTTAATGCACGTCGGTGGGTCGAACTTCAGACTCTATGACGGTTCCGACTTCAAGACTTATCAATCGATGAGATGGTAGGGGCATGATGCTTTGGCTGTTGTCAGGCCCGGCGGGGTTTACCTGTTGGATATCTTTTGCTCCAATATTCAGTTTTATTTACTGTTGAGTCCTTATCTTTGCTAATCTCCTTTTTATATCTTGATTTATATGTTCTTGGAGATGATGCATTGATAAGTTAGGGGTCTTTCATGCAAGCCAAACATCTACGTGTCTTGGTGTCTTGATTGTATCGATTCCTGATCTTTGCACCCTTACTAACTTTGATCCACATCTGAACTAAGGGTGAGTTTGGCGCGCCACGAAACCAGTTAACGCCCTCCAGTAAAATATTTTTACTGACCGTTCCAAGGCGGTACTTTTTTTTGGATCATTTGTGTTATTTATGTTTTGTGTTTGTGTCTTGATCCACATCTGGACTAAGGTTGAGGTTTGTGCGCCAGGGAAACCGATTTAAGCCCTCCAGTAAAATATTTTACTGACTGTTCCAAGGCAGTGCTTCTTTTGTTGATCATTTATGTTCTGTTTTTTATGCGTTCGTGCGTCTGATTATCAATGCCTTGTGGTCACCTGCTGGGAAAGGGCTGACCTCTTGGCTCCCGTTTTGTGATGCTTAATTGTGAAGTTGGCACTTTCCAATTGGTATCCTGAGTCAGGTTTGTTGCTTGATTGTATCGGTTCCTGATCTTTACCCCCCTTTTTACTTTCTTTTGCTCCGGTATTCACTTGTATGTACTGTTGAGTCATTATCTTTGTTTTATCTCCTTTTTATATTTTGATTTGCATGTATATGGAGGTGATACATTGATAAGTAAGGGATCTCCCATGCGAATCAAACATCTATGTGGCTTGATCTACAACAGAATTTAGGGTGAGGTTGGTACCGTTAAACATATTTATGCCCTCCAGTATTTTTACTGACCGTTCCAAAGCGGCGCTTCTTTTGTGGATTATTTTGGGATTTTATGATTCATTTTTGTCTTGTCTACTCCTTGCAGCCTTGTGATCACCTGCTGGGAAAATTTTGACCTCTTGGCTCTCTTGTGTGTTGTGTTTTCTTGTTTTTTTTGCCACTTTCCCATATGGTGTCCTGGGTCATGTGTGGTACTTGACCTGGGTCATGTGTGGTACTTGATAGTAACGATTCCTGAGCTTTAACTTTCTTTTGAGTTTGCTCAAATTAGATGTGCTTCTGACTTTTTTGATCAGTCAAATTGGTAATCCCAACAACAAACGTCACAGTCCTCGCCTATAAATGCATATAAACGCCTACATTTTTTATTTCGAGTGTTTGTGACTACTCATGTGAACTGGAAATGCATAATTTCGTATATCATCCATGTGTTAACCCTGTTATTGTGTTGTTGAATTGGTTGGTCAAAACAGACTTTCCCGGAAAAAGCAGATTCGGTCACGATCTTTTGAGTTTATAAACTTAATCACCATAAAGATCCTGATATGCCCTGCTATGGCAGTTTTCAAACCAACATTATATTTTGACAATTAACTCTGAATGTCTACAATAGAAATTAGAAAAAAGCTTTAAGAAATTATGATACCGATGACTCAGTAGCCAACAACTCATTTCTATTGATTGAAGTCAGTTTCAAACTCACTTCTTTATTTATTCATGTACTTATTGTGATATTATGTACACCATAAATATGGTAGCCCTAATTGAAAGGGATTGAGAGATCTATCCGTAAAGCGGGATTTTGCGTCACAGTAAATCCGTTTCATATGGTTTGTCTTTTTGCCATTGTGTTTTCGATGTTCCTATGTGAGAATTTTGCTTTCCTCTTTAATTGCACGACGGTGGGCCGGACTTCAGACTCTATGACGGTTCCGACTTTAAGACTTATCTATTGATGAGATGGTAGGGGCCTGATGCTTTGGCTGTTGTCAGACCCACGGGGGTTTACCTGTTTGATTTCTTTTGCTACTGTATTCTGTTTTATGTACTGTTGAGTCTTTATCTTTGCTTTATCTCAATTTTATATCTTGATTTATATGTTATGGGAGATGATGCATGGATAAGTTATCAGGGGTCTTTCATGCAAACCAAACATCTATTTACCTTGATCCACATCTGAACTAAGGGTGAAGTTGGCGCCATGAAACCGGTTTAAGCGCTTCAGTAAATATTTTTACTGACCGTTCCAAGGAGGCACTTCTTTTGTGGATCTTTTTTGTAATTTAAGTCCTGTATTTGTCATGCCTTCGGGTCTGTTCGTTGCAGCCATGTGGTCACCTGCTGGAAAAAGGCTGACCTCTTGGCTCTTGTTTGTGATGTTTAATTGTGTTTTGGTCACTTTCCCATGTGGTATCCTGTGTCAGGTGTGGTACTTAATTGTATAGATTACTGATCTTTGCCACTTTCTTATTTTTTAGTCTGATATATTTAATTGTTTTTTTTTTGTTTGTTTAGTTTTTGTGAATAAAATAAGATTTATAATGTGTTCTTGTTTGACTATATCTATTATACATGTGTGAAGCATATACCGCTTGAGTCGTTTTCATAATTAGCCTCTGACTAGTCCATTGTTTCATTGCAGTTGCCGTTATTTTGAAAAAAAACGTATTTACAGTAGAAGAAGTGTTTTGCAGGAATCTGTGAACGGCCAGCGATTCACAGGATACATGCACATGTATATTGAAACGGCTTGTCCCGAAATCGAATAATGGCTTAACAAAAGGGTTGTACGCTTTGCATGCTGGGAATGTTTTATGTTATTTTACTTGGCGTCTGATATTGTTTATTAATTTTTGGAACAAATCATTCGGGAATAACCAAACAATTTGGATTCAGATCAGACCCGACGTTCTGTCTTGCCTGATCTGGGTACAAACTCTTTTCAAAGGTTGTTAGCTAACGACAAACTATCTACAGCTTAAGGATTATGGATTAAAATCAATAACATTGTATGGCTTAAGTTCTTTTATTAGTTTAAAATTTAAACTTCTACATTAATTTTAAACCTTGAAAGGACTGCAAAAATACATCTGAACATATCTGTTAAGTCGTCTGCCGCATACATTTGTCAACATTATTAAATTTTGTAAACAGTGTGGACCCAATTCCAATTTTAGCAGCCTAACCTGGGTCTAAACTGTTTGTTGTAGCGGATTCTAAAACTCTTTTACAACGGTTGTTGTGGTTTGCAGTGCTGTTAGGCTGGCATGATACGAAAAGCTCTTAGTTTTAAAGAGCAATAATCAGGCTTTAATCACCAGAGCTGATGAACAAAAGAAAGTGATAAAAATAAATTAATACTTATTTGATCAAGATAAACATTAATAGGACCTGAATTTTCACTTTAAGGTTTTAGTTGTCTTTCTTGGTTTACGAGATAAATTGGAACTCCATAATAGCCATTTATTTCATGTGAACTTATGATACTTATTTTGAAAGGTTAAACGTACGCTAAAAGTTTACTTGCTGATCAGTAAGCTTTCCAAACCATTGATTGATAAATAAATATATGTATTTTCAGCATGACAAAGGTTTAACGCATTTAACCTCAACGCTTTAAATTTTAAGTAGTAAATTTGATAGTTTGTGCATATATGATTACAAAACTATACAAGTGAATAGCATTATGTCCCTCTAATGTTCCTCTGATGTACAAGGTTTGGCAATTATAATAATACACTTAAGGCGCGCTGTGAGAAGCCGCGCTGTGAGAAACAACTGATTATGTTTATGCAAACGACAAAGACACAGATTGACTTATACAGCTATACAGTCTGATCAGCATCTTTTAAGCACATTCGCTTTCTGAAAAGTTTTAAGGTAAAATATATCCTGCATCTGATTTACAGGCCTTTAGTTAAGAGTTCTTATTTCTCAACCAAAACATATGTTGAACCGTCTCAATGAGACGATTCTTTTAAGCATCCACAACATATGCTAAAACTTATGAGTAGGAAATTATTTACAATTTTACGCTGATTTGTATTTGTTTATCTAAACCTGTGTCTGAATATTCAAAGAGTCAAAGTAAGATCTACATGCCGGTTTTAAAGCACATTGTACTTCGCTTATCATCTTGTCTTCGTTTGTCTGTGTTCTAATGCCTCGTCCTAATGGTACCATGTGTTTGTCTGTGATTTGTGATTGTTGCATTATCAAGTCATACACACTTGGTTGTGTATTTTAAAAGATGTTCGCCTCTCAAAGGTCAGCATTGAACTTTTGTACTTATGAGTTAGGCTAAGCATATCTAGAAATGCTTATTGTTTATGCTGATACTGTGAATATGATAGGAAGCTTTTGTACAAGCTAAACAATTTTTGTTGGTACGACAATAGAAATTATGCCAAAGTTTTGGTCAGAATGATATATCGCAGTCCTCTTGTGGCTAAGCCTGTTGTCCGTTCAAAGGCGGTAATGCTCATATCTGCTACGATTGTGTGAGGATGGGATGGAGTGGGTCGGTGACCCAGAAATAAGGCCGAGTGTTTGACCAGTAAGAAACATCTTAGCCCACGGTGGCTACGACTGTTGCCCGTTCTAAGACAGTTGTTGTTAGTCCAATAGTAAAATAGTATTTTGTGTCCACTCTTGTTTTGCTATCATCTCGCTGAGGAAGCGAGAGATCATGCTTTTATATTTGTATGCTTTCATTTGTGCATGTGTAGGTATATGTGTTCTTTTGACTCTTTCTCTTGGTGTCATGGGTCGGTCAGTGATTTTGGCATTTCCTGATTATACTCATTTTTCTTTGGCTTTAACAACTTCGAAATCTACAGGACTTTTCCCATTTAAGTCATTTAGTATTCAAAGCTTGGCCTTGTAGGATAGTACTCATTTTCAACCTAGGATCATCATTTGAACACACGGTATTGTTGGGGCACACTGTATATATATATACCATATATCAAGACTTAAAGCTCGTTTTCCCTTACACTTTTGTAGTATCTACCCTATCATATCACAATGGCAGCAAAAAGTGAGTATGATCAGGAAATATCACAATCGCATACTGCAGACCAACCCACGGCACCGTGAGAAGGAGCCACAGAACATTTATAGTAACAATACATCTGTAAGACAATAATAGCAAAGCAACCAGCTTTCTCTTCCTCTTCAAGATGGTTGCAAAACTAGAATGGACACAAAGTAATGCATAACATAACAAAGCAAAGACAAACACAGAACCCCCCACAAACAATGGGAAGTACATTAAACAATCGATCAACATCAACAGAACCACAACCTTAGAACAGACAGCAGCCTAAGCCACCGGGTTCATTTGGACTGCTTATACAGTCATATTTAAATTGATTCAGCCAATAAATGCCCCAAAAACTATAATTTAATTACAATTGGCCCAATTGTTTCTGAGATAATGATATTCAATATATATATTTATAATTTTTTGTGGCAGTCATATATGAGTGACCTTTAATGAAAGGTCAAATGCCCAATTGACCCTTAGTACTAATTTCCACTTTTTTTTGTATTAAGTTTAAACATATTGAGTACGTTTAATGACCTTGGATTAGCCAGTTCTCGAAAAAAAAACACGAAAGATTCAATAGGTGCCCCATTAAGATGCTTAAGTGATCAAAATGACTTCATTGTAAATCGGTTAACCAATAATCATTAGTTGAACAACATGGAAATGTTCACTTCCCCAATGCTATATTCTATGGACCAAATGCCACATTCACCATTTCGTTCTGGTGAAGATTTTGGAAGAGTTTTAAATTTACATGGGCATGACATCCATTTTGGTTATATAACCTTAACCATACAGTCATATTTATGTTGTCTCTTTAAATGGATTTCAGTGGTTTCCAAGAAGATGGTTGAATCCCTTATTTGCAATCCGATTCGATACAAATGTATTTGACTGAAAGGTCAAGGGCCGGTACCAATAAACAGTCACTGTTATACCTCGTAAGTTTTATGCCTTTGGCAAAAAATAACCTTTTCAGGGACATCATTCGAACAACATATAATTTGCTCGCCTCCCTTGTGCTACATACATATTTTCAGTGGCATGTGCTTTTTGATTCTGACGTAGATGTTTAACGAGATGTACCATACATGGGCATAACAGCCATCTTGGCTTGTTGAACAAACTTGCTTTACCCATCTTAATGAAAATACAAATTAAATGTGTGCTGATTGGGCCTAATGATTCAGATAAGATGTTTGCACTTGTGGACAACGGACGGACGACGGAGTCTTGGTAAACTATGAGATCACTCTTGAGCATTCGACTCATGTGAGCTAAAATGGAAAGACGATTGGCATATGGATGGATACACTATTACAGAAACTGTTACGAGCAAAGCTGGCAATCTCGTAAAATTATGATAGAACGTATAACTTTGCTGAATTCGCCAAGAATATACATGTAAGTACAGTAAAAACTCGAAAATTCGAACTCCAATTATTCGAAATACTTGTTAGTTTGAATTAGATATGGAACATACTGTATTCAGAAAATAGGGCCTCTCTATGAACTATCTTGATAACCTCCTATGAAAACATAATTTTTGTTATGCTTTTGGTGAGTAAAAAGAAACGGCTCCCTGAGACGTTTCTTTTATTCAGTAAAAATATTTTGATGGGGAAAACTGATAATAATCATTTTACATCTATTTCAAACTACGGATAGTTTCTGAAAAGAAACTCCAGAGGACTTCGCTTTAACGAGATTCGACTGTATTAAACTTTCCATTACGAGGGGCTTCCTTAAACAGTTAATCAATTATATCTGAACTGTTGATATATAGATTGTACCAATATCTGCACATGCTTCGATATTATAACTTGTTTCATCCTCATCTCAACTGAGTTTAAATTTTGTTCTGTTCATAAATGTTCAAATGCCAACAATTCACTGTTGGCATCGTAACATATGTTTGCAGTATAAATACAACATCTGGGTGTTTTAACAGGATTTGTTTTTCTCAGTATTATAGTTTTTATGACCAGTTGAAATATCATGCTCAGTTGAGTTTAGTATGAACAAAGTTTTGCAACTTCCAGGCCAGATTTCCAAAATGTACTGTATTTGAGATGCAAATTGCGGTCACCATTATACGGGGGAGGGGGTTCCTTAATGTGTAAATCACTAGCAAGCCTCGTCTCTGAATCATTGTTTAGCCTTGTGTATTCGTAGAACTCGCCAAATATTTGCCCGAAAACTTAACAAATGTGTTGCTTTCTTGGAATTAAACCCTTAAAGTACCAACGTCGATCTTTGAGCTTTTTCCATGCTCAATTCAGCCGAGTACCAAATTTATCCTACTCATAAATGTTAAAATGCCAACAATTTCTGGCATTTTAATATTTATTAGCATGATAAATACAACATCTGAGAGACTTAAAGCAAGAAACATTTTCATTTATCGGCAGTGTTGTTTTAATGAGCAGTTCAAATTTCATGCTCACTTGAGTTGAGCATGAAAAAGTTTATAACCTCGGAGCCAAAGCATGAGATGTTTGTACTTATCGCATATGCGAGCAGCGACGGCTCAGACGAGCCTGAACAAAATTAAAGAGTGACTAGGCGCATATGTGACAATTACCACAAATCTCAAGAGCTGACTAATTGGAACAAATAAGGCTTTATTTGGGCCCCGACGCGATAAAACCTGTCTTCGGGGTTTCCGACAAAGGGAGACTCAAACCAGTCTCCTAAGCTACAGAAACTAGCTAGAATATTGAAAATGTGTTTGTAGCAAGTTTAGATACTTACCAATGGTGCGGATAAGTCTGCGCGGATGCACAGGCTGGTATGTTCCTTTGTTGTTCGCAAACACTAAAGGCAGGTTTTCTCGCGTTGAGGCCCATTTCATATAAGCCAAACGAATGGCTTCTGATTTTTTTTTAAAAGAAATGCCTTTTGTTTGCATTTAACGCTTTCAGTGTTGCGCTTATGTAAACTTCATTACATTTTTTTCGGACAAACGTAATGACGTACAAGGAATTAATTTTTGATAATACGACATGCTCATGCATCGCTGTTGTGTCCAACAAACAACTTACGGGGAAATGTCTTTTTTCGTAATATTTAATACGGTATTATAATCGTTCTATTGACCGAAAATTTAAATAGCTTAGAAGATAAAGCAATTATTTATTGAATTGTCAATACATATTATGCGTGAATCAACACAATACCATTCTATAGCGATTGCCAATTTATTTTCTCTTAGTTATTGAACATTTAAGGTCGTTTAAATTTTGTCTACGGAATCCAAAAGAGGTCTGCAAAAATTAAATACGATGTGTTACTTGTAGCAATCAAGATTTTGGTACTTGCTCGCCAGTGATTTAATTTTTGATCTGATCCTGCATCTACGTCCATACTTCGAGTATGCGAACAGTGAATACTATGGTGAGAATGTGATAAGGCACATCCACGTCTGAGCCTTCGCTGCTCGCTGGTGCGATACGTATCATGTGCTACAATGTAGACCATATGACATCTGAATTCGAGCTGACAAGATTAAGTCGAAATACATAATTGAGCCATGACATGAGATTTCCAACAGGTTGGTATGTGCGACCAGCCTGCGCAAACCGTAAGAGTTTTATAGTTTCTAGTTGCACGTTACTGGACGATGACACGACCGAGTAATGTCATATTATGGCCAAGGGATAACATGGATCTCTCTGTCGACCATGCATTGCAAGGCAATTACAAGGACCAACTAACTAAATAGATATATAACAAGAAACGTTTCAACACCTTCACATATAATACACTTTGTCAACACACATTACATTTTAATGACACAATTTAATGAGTAAGTTGGGTCACACTAAAAGCACATTGTCACATGTTATGTTTGGAAAAGTTCACTGATAAAAGCTAATGAGGCACCTCATTATTTGATAGTACCGATTACGACCCCATATCCTTTGTTCATGCAGTATTCGGACACCTTGGGGATTGTAGACACACATGACTTGTAAAGAGAAAGTATCCTTACTATACATAAAGACAACTCAGGTCCCATTCACCCTGCACATCTGCGCAGGATAGTTGGGGCCTGGGTTGTCAGAATAGCTGTTGAACTAGAATGACAATTTTCATTACCCTGACTGCGTTTGAAACATATAACTTCACATTTATATAACAAACAGGGCTTCAAACGGATTGATCCCATCCCCAGAAGCATATGTGTGGGTTCTCATTAGAAGCTTCTGAATGAGACGATTCTAGTGAGAATCCAGTAGAGTAGTTTTAGAGTTGAAGGAGAAATAGTTTGATTTATTCTTAAGATTCTTTGTTTTTCAGATTCTTCCGATTGTTTCATTGGCAATTAATTTGACATTTTAGTGTGACCCAACTTGTAAGCACAATTATTATTGATATCTATAAATAGATGACTGTTAATGAACGCTAAAACATATATTATGCATGTTTATTTAAAATGACATACTGATCACTTAAAGACTAAGTAGATTCCATAGGAATACGACACTATTCATAAGTCGCATAGGCATTAATACGCTAATGCTTACCACAACGACCTTGTTGTTTCAAGTGAGTATAAAATGTACTGGACACTTGATTAAGCCTAAAGTAATCAGCCCTGGGAGCATGTGAGGGACAAGTGACCAACGAAAAGCGAGGGCCAACACCCTCCCTGTGGTCTCAAGCGAGACCAAAATGGCGGACAGAATTTCTAAGGGAGGTAATTCAAGTTCCTTAAATGATTGGTCTAAGCTCATACGACGATAACAGGCAAAGTAGCCACACCGAATGGTTGTGCAAATTAAAGTTATGAAGTCAGAATCATTTAATTTTCTCCATTTGTACCTCATAAATTCTCACAGCTTACACACACGCGTACTACTTTGTAAATTTATGAAATGAGGTATGATTGAAATATAAAATGATAGCTAAAATCACGTATATATCACAAGATTGTCATTTTAACACTATTGCAACAGAGCAGACCCAGATCAGGCATCTCTTGTTAGAGCTGCCTGATCAGGGTCTATTCTGTTTGCAGCAGACCTAGATCTGATATGATTCAAACGCAAAATGATAGCTAAACTCAAGTATATATCACAAGATTGTTCAAGTAATCTTAGACATTCCTTCAACACTCGAAGCGTCAACATGCCAATATTCTTAAATATTTTGAACCAGGTCACCAATGAATGACACTTATCAGGGTTTGAACACAAATTTCTGGTTGCTTAATCTGATTATCGAATATTTGACAGCAAGTAAAACCCTAAACCTCATAGAGACACCTTTTAAAAACAAACAGAGCAGACCTAGATCAGACAGCTCTTCTTAGAGCTGCCTGATCAGGATCCACTCTGTTTGCTTATGGAAATATGATTAGATATGACCCTACACTAGTGGAATTGACAAGTAATTTCTTTGATCTCCGTACTAACGTAAAGGTTCATTTATATAATTATTCACAGTGGGTGGAGCTTAGCATGAATTTTCATGTAGGAAAGGGGACAACAAAGTTCCAGATCAAAACTCGACTGCATAGTTTATATTTCGGGCTTTTATTGTCTGCGTATCAACGTCGATGCGACATCACGTCGCATCGACGTCGATACGATGTTGTTTTGACGTCACATGCCTGCTGGGTCAAGATACATGTTAGGGCCAGAAAGGTGAGTCTGGTTATTATTTCAATAAAAGAATAAAATTACGAACCTGGCCAGTTTTCCTCAATGTTTTATCCACCCCATGATAATTAAAGTAATTTTCGACGTGTCCGTCTTTTTGTGAATTATAAGGAGGTATAACTGGCCCTAGTTTTGGATTTGCCTTAGAATAATCCACCGAAATACTGCTCATAGCATTACAGTCTAAAACAAACCCTTTCTCCTCCCTCAGAAGTCTGTCTGGGGGAGGGGTGGGTGGCGCACGATAAAGTTTGTTATGACGCTTCGACGCTGCGGACTTGCTTCTGTCATCTGCCATGATCGAATCCTAAAAGGGTGTTGCTCCTGGAGTGGGGCGCGGCGTGAACCCTGCTGGTGTCTGTCCTGGAGTTACACTTCCTGCTGGGGTGTTACTAAAATACAAAATATATATTCCAGTGTCAATATAATTTTATAATCACAAGAGTTCTAGGGCCAGTTAAAGTCTGATCCAACACAAAGCACATTTATTTAAGTCTTATCAGTTTTCTAACACATTAAATGCAATTGAACCGCCTATTGCTATCAGAGAACCCCGAAAACGACGGATCAACCCGGTTGCTAAGATTAACAATAGCCGTGTAGTTCAACACAGGTGGACAAAAACACCGGGATTGTATTGAATATTGAAAAAACATAAACCACCAATGCAAGGATTATCGTTAATTCTTATTATTAGAACTGGCAGAATTTAACAATTTAAATCAATACATGTATGAAATATAATCTATTCTTCTTTATTTCAAATAAGACAAGCTTTTGTGCTATATAGATCCGAACTGATTAGTATATATCAGAAAGGACGTTTTAATGTGCTGCATGACATACACAGATCAGCATGTGTCCGGGCCTTGCCTTTACTGTCGCTGTATGAATAGTCGAGGGCAAACATTTACCAAAACTGAGGGAAGAAATTAATCAGACTGTACAGATGTCTAGAAGGGACTGGTTTATAGTTTGGTGCACTTTTTAGACCTGTTTCTCGTGTGTTGGGCTCCATTAATCTTCTCATTAGATTTGGCATTCAAACTTACAATGGTATAAGCCTATTACAGTGCCATACTGATTAAGCTTATATTATTTTTATGCTGTTCAATTTTATTTCTGCGCATGTCAATCAGGTACCTGGCACCAAAGTTTTAATCGGGATCTTCATACATGAACCAATTGTTAGATGGCCTATTAAATTTCCACGGAAGTTATAGTTTATTTTGAGGCCACTGAGTAAAAAAAATAGAAAAAAG
Source organism: Loripinus fragilis (assembly GCA_964019695.1). Lineage (NCBI taxonomy): Eukaryota > Metazoa > Mollusca > Bivalvia > Lucinida > Lucinidae > Loripinus > Loripinus fragilis. The sequence goes on along the minus strand of OZ026526.1, from coordinate 95,842,780 downwards.
GCCCTGCGAGCCACGTATACCCCCAGCCGATGCTCTTACTGTTCCAATATAAAGCTAGTTTTTGACCTCTAGCCCTACCCTGAGCCATTAAACCCCGAGGTCTGATGTCACAGAGCAAATGTCATGTGAAATGTGTTGCATTACCTACGCCACGACCCGCTCGTGGTGGTGAATTGTGTTGCATTACGACGTCACGACCCACTATTGGTGAATATGTTGCATTACCTACGCCATGACCCGCTCGTGGTGTGCATTGTTTTGCATTACGACGTCACGATCCGCTTTTGGCGTGAAATATGTTGCATGACCTAAGCCACGACCCGCTCGTGGTGTATATTGTGTTGCATTACGACATGACGACCTGCTATTGGCGTGAAGTGTGTGGCATTACCTAAGCCACGACCCGCTCGTGGTGTGAATTGTGTTGCATTACGACGTCAAGACCCACTATTGGTGAATATGTTGCATTACCTAAGCCACGACCCGCTCGTGGTGTGAATTGTGTTGCATTACCGCGTCACGACCCACTATTGGTGAATATGTTGCATTACCTAAGCCACGACCCGCTCGTGATGTGAATCGTGTTGCATTACGACGTCAAGACCCGCTTTTTGCGTGATATCTGTTGCATCACCTAAGCCGCCACTTGCTCGTGGTGTGAATTGTGTTGCATTACGACTTCACGATTGGCGTGATATGTGTGCATTACCTACGCCACGACCCGCTCGTGTTGTGAATTGTGTTGCATTACGACGTCACGACCCGCTATTGGCGTCAAATGTGTTGCATTAGTATGATATGACCGACTAGTGGTGTGCATTTGAATTGTGCAATGTAGTATTATACATTAGTTATATCTTCAGGCCTTGTAACTAAATTATACTCAAACAATTGTGTTTAACTACATGTATATAGACTAGCTGTGGTTTAACTGTTCGTGTATGGAATAAAAACATCTATTTTATACTCAGCAGTGAAATCAATGCATATCAAAAACAAATAAAAGTAATATCAATCACTAGTGAAATGATATGATATCAATCACTAGTGATTTATATCAGTCTATAATTTCACTGTAGCGTTTTTTTGGATTCCCATGACATTTTCATTCACTTAATGCATTTCACTTCAGTACGTCAAACGCCCAAAATATCAAGCGTGTGTATGCATTTTCGTAATTAGAACGTGACAAATATTTTGGTACCAAAATTATTTGGGTTTGCTATGTTTTTTTTTTTTTTTTTTTTGCATTTTCAGCACCTTCTTTATCAGTGGGAGAGACATTGCGTGTAGTCAATAAAAAGTATAAAATGAAAAAAAAAAATAACAACACTTTTTTCGGTAAATACCAAATCTATTTCATCTCGTGAGTTCAAAACATCGGAATTTTCACTCGTGCTGCGCACTCGTGAAAATTCGGAATGTTTTCAACACACTCAATGAAATAGATTTGGCATTCACCTCAAAAATTAATATCCTCTATGAATATTTCTGACAAAGTGGTTGAAAACGCTTGCTTAACTTTTGCGAATGTGTATAGTGTTGATATTTTATAGATCTATGTTCCAAAATGGGGTGTTTACATGTTTAAATATATTCTTAAAGATCAACGTTATCAAAGATCTCAATACAATTGAACCGCGTTCAGTAAAAATAGGCCACCATTGCTAAAAGACGGAAAGCGTCTATTTGCTATGTGTACCCGTATAGACCAGGGTAAACAATGTTCATCTATATCACCATACTCCTGGTCAAGGTATATCGTATTTGTAACTCAGCCACTAGGTCCAACACATGCAAATAACATATAATTTGAATCGTTCAACTGCTTGGGTGCATATGAAAAAACTTGACGATGCCTACATATCTAAAGTTTGGTCGGAGTCTTCATCGGTTCGCCTGTGCCTTCCCTGCTCGACAATTCGATACCAAAATCTCATGTGCTGGCTCAAAGTGTCCTTAAGTCAATCTCAACCCATTTAAACCTAGCATCATTTTTATGGGACATCGGCAAATAGTGTTTGCTTACAAAAAGTTCCAAGGCGGTACTGCTTTTGTGGATCATTTGTGTTATTTATGTCTTGTGTTTTTCATGCTTTCGCGTCTGTTCATTGCTACTTTGTGGTCACCTGCTGGGAAAGGGCTGTCCTCTTGGTGGTACTTGATTGTATCGATTCCTGATCTTTGCCGCCTTTCTCACTTTAAAAAAATGAATGAGATTGAAATTTACGACCTCAACATCCCTTAAATTCGAAATGGGTTCGTCCAAATGATAAGGACGGGAAATTCCATAAGGCATAAATGGGTTAAACTACCCAGTAGCACTAGAGGTCTTTTGTTTAGTTATGAATCGTCATCCATCTCCATACTTTGTGTGGGCAAACAGAGATGAATCTGACGAGACTGTGCAGATCCTTAAGTTCCTCTGAACTTTCGCTGATTGTCTATGCAATAAGATCATGTATATAAATCTCGCGTTCTGGTTCGAATATTGTTAAAATTAACAAAGGCAAACATGTACTGTTCAAATCTTTGGTTAGAGATTTTTCTTTGACCGGAGTAATTGATTAAATCATAGAGCTTCCGTTCATTTCCTAATGTCAATATAATAGCTAGCGTGTAAACGTTTACAATGTTATTTACGACTGTTATTGTATAGTGACAAGACTATTTATATTTATGTAAAGGAGACGATGTATATAATAAAACAAATGTATATATGACTGATTGCATTTATAGCCGTTGTTGTCATCGTTTAATTAAATGTAAGAGAGCCAGTTCATCAAAACGAAAAACAACGCAAGCAATCGTATTGGTTGCAAATGTTCGGCATTCGCTTTGTACAAAAATGATGACAACAGCAAGTCGCTGGTACTTCAGACGTAAGCCCAGTAAAATATATGACTTCTGGTAAAGGTTCTAATTAAAAGAAGAGTACCATTGTTTTAGCGAATGTATGTATGATTTTTCTTTATTACCAAATTATGCAAATACGAATCGTGTTTAAATGCAGATCAATGGGCACATACTTAAAATGTAATTCAAAGTTTGAGTAGCTGTGTTGGTTTAGGAAGGTTTAAGTATCCTATAGCAATTCAGTTTTAATTGGTTTGTCATATTATCATGTCAGACAGGCAAAAGGACAGATCTTGTTGTTGTTTCTCATTTAGGGACCAATCTGGTTAGCTTTACAATGTTACACTTTTAACATGTACACAAAGTTGATTTTGCATTGCTTTTAGTTTGTTTTCCATCTCTGACATCCAATCTTTGGCTCACTGGTATAGATCAATTTGTAATTTGAGAGAGAAAACAAAAGTGACTGACTCCCATTTAAGTAACGTCTTACGTTAGGTCCCACAAGCTGTACAATATGCACTATCTGAAAACACACTATAATAAGTCAACAATTCTTAGACCATAGGTCTAGACAAACAAAACATATGGGAGTAAAATTGTGAGAACTTTCTTATGCATCAGTTTAAACATTTGTTATGGGTGCTCGAAAGAACTGTCTTTTTAGTACTTACGACAGATGTTTTGATTGAGAAATAAGAAAAATACACTTTCATTATTGTGTTGTCTTATCTTAAGACATGATTTTGGCCTGTGTAGAAACTATACCCCGCCTTCGTGGATGGCGGCTGGTTAATTTCCATATGATAATCGTCAAAGTCTATTGCAATACTTTTTGTCATTTCTAAAGTCATCGATTGGCACAGTGAGGTGCAGCTGACCTATATGAGAGACGAAAAAGAGTAGCATTGTTTTGCTGGGAAAGGGCTGACCTCTTGGCTCTCGTTTGTGGTGTCTTCTGTGAGTTTGTCACTTTCCCATTGGTATCCTGGGTCAGGTGTGGTACTTGATTGTATCGATTCCTGATCTTTGCACCATTACTTACTTTGAACAAAGGCTGTTTAGCTGAGTCGTCAATGTCGGCGCACATATGTCGAAATAGTTAAGACTATGTATTATGCAGCTTTAGCTGAAAGTCTTTATTTTTTGTATTCGCAATTTTAGAACTCTTCATAATTATAATTGCCTATTCATAGGTTATAGGATTTGCAAAGTGATGTTTTTGTGGGGACGTATTGTTTTGGTACTCTAAGATCTTTTTATTTGAGTCCACCAAAGCAATGAGTCCTCACAAAATATATCTTCATACAAATACAGTGGAATTTTTTTATATACTTCCATATTGCACACATTTAAAATGCAATAGTGCAAGTGTTCAATGGTTTAAATCGGGAACGAAACAATTAATATCAAGCTGCAGGGTTTTGGCATACTCGATGTCATTGTGATACACTTTTTTTAGCAAATGATAGTACTCGTTATGATAATTGCAAGGCAAATCTTTATCCAAAACTTAGCAAACCATAATTGTCTTAGCACAACCTACGAGTATATGGTATCAGTTTGTCTAAGTGTATGTGTCGATTTCTCATCAATAGGTATCGAAATCAATACTTATGGAAACCAACATCACTTCTGTGGCATAAAAATACGCAACGCACACCCAAAAGTAGGCTTGTTTGCTCATTATATATCATATAATTTAGGTCATTGTTTGATTATTTCTATTGAAAGACACTCATAGCATTGTGTTTGTTGTCTTGTAACCTCAGTTTGACTAAAAGATCCGCTTGTTTTAAGCCTCTTAAATGTACTTCAAAGTATCTTCTTTTTTCGAAATATCATTATTCATATTATCATATTTAAGCTCAACTTAAGTAAACAAAATGTATTAAATCTCATAAAAAGAATCGTTGTGCTGGGATATAATGACGCTCTGTCTAAACAGCAGACTCGTGGGCGAAGGTTCGGCATGTAACATGTATCTAAGCCCCCCCCCCCCCCCCCGTGGTGGCCAGTCGACAGCAAGATGATTGCAAAACTAGAAAATGTACTAGGAACTAGATTAAAAACAAGAACCCAAAACAGAAACCGCACACACCGGGAGCAACGACAAACATTGAATCAACAAACAGAATCACTACCATAGAATGAAAAAGAATCATACACCACAGGGGTGTTGGTGCTTTAAATATATTAAGTGGCCAAATCTGCGCTGAGATTCTGCTGTTGTTAAAATACAATACTTATTGGTGGTTTACTTCAAAGTCGTTGAAATGCATTTTACAAGGTATCATCACCGGGAAACAATGAAGTGAATTAACCTTACTGTGATGAAAAATGAGTTGACTTAAATCCAAGTCCAAGTTGGACTTAAATCTCACTTGCGCCAAGGACTTTCAGAACCTGATTTCTATGGTGACTTGGTGTATAAATTGAAGAAGTTAGTTGGCTCTAATAATTTTTCAGCGCAGTTCATTAAAATAATTTCTCATTATAGAAAGATTGGCTATAGCATTAATGTATTGCAACAGACTGCATGCTTGGTGGTCAACCCAGTCACGGTTGGCAACTTTGCTTTCCTCTTTAATTGCACGCCGGTGGGTCGGACTTCAGACTCTATGATGAATCCGACTTAAAAAAAACTTATCTATTGATGAGATGGTAGGGGCCTGATGCTTTGGCTGTTTGTCGGGCCCACCGGGGCTTACCTGTTAGATTTCTTTTGCTCCGGTATCACTTTTATTTACTGTTGAGTGCTTATCTTTGCTTTATCTCCTTGTTATATCTTGATTTATATGTTTCAGGAGATGATGTATTGATAAGTTAGGGATCTTGCATGCAAGCCAAATATCTATGTGTCTTGATCCACATCTGAATTAAGGGTGAGGTTGGCGCCGTTAAACCGGTTTAAGCCCTCCAGTAAAATATTTTACTGACCGTTCTAAGGCGGTACTTCTTTTGTGGATCTTTAATGTTTTTGTTCTGTCTTGTGTTTGCTTTGTCTTTGTGCGCGTCTGTTTATATGTACTTTGAGGTCACCTGCTGGGAATGGGCTGACCTCTTAGCTCTCGTTTGTGGTGTCTAACTGTGAGTTTGTCACTTTCCCATTGGTATCCTGGGTCAAGAGTGGTACTTAATTGTATCGATTCCTGATCTTTGCACCCTTACTTATTTTGAGACACGGTGAATATAGCCTAAGACATGCAAATCTAGAAAGGACACTACGAACCTCATTGCAAAACAAGGGCCAAATACACACAATAAAACAAAAGCTATGAATCAACAACAACAGACTCATCGCCTTAAAACGGACAGAATCATCGCCATTTATTCTGCTAATGCCAAAATACCATTGTTTAGCTAGCACGGAGACTTCCTAACTTATGCAAAGTATCATCACAGCGAAACAATCAAATTAAGGATACGCCCATTTTTGTTCATGTGAATGAAGAGATACGGAAGGCCAATAACTTAATAAGATGACACAATGTCCAGGAAACATATAAGTGAAATAGGCTTTGCTAAAGTAACTGAAATCTGTAAGAGACCAAATAAGTCAGCGCGTGAGATTTCGATACTTATCCCGCTGGCATGCACCCAAGAATAATACAAGCAAGTGTATCCACATAGTCTCGCCAGAGCCCTCGCTGCTCAGACACTCAAAATATAGAAGTAGGGGTATGCACATTTAAAACAAGACATGGCGACAATACGATTTTCACAGCGGAGTAGGCATGATTCTACACATACCATTAGCGAGCAAGTTTATCGATGATTGACGGTATGACTATAATATGCCTTTTGCAGAAAGCAGAATATCACATCAGCTGGTGCTGTGTGTAGGCGACGTGAGACATGTTGCGATTCTCTTTTCCGAAAACCACGCCTTCTGTAACTATGTGTCTACTAGTGTCGTCTGCTGAAAGCCTTTGCAAACAGTTTGGACCCAGACCATGCCCAACAAAATGTTGGGCCTGATCTGGATCCAAACTGTTTGACACTCAGGTGGTATTTTCGAAAAAAGTGATCTTGAGAAAAAAAAACTGAAAAAATTACACAGCAAGCAAAGAACTGTAAGGTAAACCTGTGATTAACTGTGAGAGATTTAACACTTGCGAATTTGTTTGTGGGTTAATGCCATGTGCGTGCTCAGTCGTTGTGGCTAGTCATAATAAACTATCAGGTGACTTCTGAGTGACATTCTGGGCGTGATTCGGAAACGTCTTTTACTATGTAATCTCATAAACAGACTCTGCTGATGCCAATGTTTGTGGCTGCAAATGACCACAGCAGTATGATATAGTTTATCTGCTAGATTCGTTAAAATAGTTTTGACATTTTTTTCAAACAATTTATTAAACCATAAAAGACTTTCCTACTTACCTAAACTAACTTTTTTGGCATGTTAGTGAAAACAAGCCTATATACTATATTTAAGGCCTTATCTAATATATGTTTCATGGGCGACCAACGATTTTTTTTCATGTAATCTACATACAGCCTCGACAATGCAGACTCACCAAAGTCATAATGTTCGTACACACAATATTGTTGGAAGTTAATCAAAATGTAGACATCAAACCTTACTGGTTACTGCTAAAAGTAGCACAATGGCAAAACCAAACGTAGAATTTAAAGTATTAGTGTTACCGAATACCATATATATAGCCAGGGACCAAAGATTTTTCCACAAGTTTGAATATACCATAGACTTCAATGTATTTTCACGTTTGCAAGAACATTGCCATGCTACAGCCAGCCAACATATTATTATGCTTTTGGTGTCATATAAAGGTTAAATAAATAAGTTATTATTCTTTATATTTTCAGGAAATTTCATCCATGCATTTAAAAGCTACAGAGATTTAAACAATTTGCAAGATTTTTTAAACAATATTTGGACAACTGTACCATTACTTTCAATAGAAAAATGACATTTTTATTTTTTTTGTAAAAGTTTTAACTGTTGTACACTTGTATTTGAAAGGTGGAAAGTCGAAACATCATCTAAATTATACATGAATAGTTAGCTTTACAAAAACTTCAAAGTAAACGCCATTTAATTTCGATGTCACAAAATAAAGATATTCTTGTACACATGCAAGTACATCAAAGTCTATGGGAAATTAATTTTTGTGGAATTACTTTTGGTCCTTGACTGTAGATGAATATATGTTTCAATATATCTTTGATTTTGTACCCATTCACTCCAAATCATGTAAATACTACAAGCTAGTAAGACTTATTTCCCTTGATTACTGAAAGCAACACATAAATGACAAAAATAATATATTATTGAGCAGAATTTTATCTGCACACTCTTGCCACATTTTGTGTGGAACCTTGTGTGTCTTATTGTGGATACAATGGCAATCCATTCCAGTCGTTATGTAATTGATCAGACTTCTGCAAGCTGTTATTGTCTGTTTGTTTGTTTGACGTTTTATTAAAATAGTCTTGTCTATACTGTCCTGATCATGCTTGCAACCAGCTTTTGGCAGAGAATGCTTGTGGAAATTACACCTCGTTTTGAACGTGTGTGATTTATAGCTCAATTTGCAATCGATAGAAGTATGTTTCAATTTTTATGCCCCGCCATTCGAAGAATGGTTGAAGGGCAATAAGCGGTGCCCATGACCATCCGTCCATGCATCTGTATACCTTTTGAATTGATATATTGTGAGCGCACCTCCTCTTAAAGCTTTAGTCCAATCTTTTTGCAACTTTCCAGATATTTTAATTATTTTCTGAAGATGTGTATGTGGTTTGGGCGTTATCGTCATTTTTGTCACCTTGTGAACTTTCATTTCATTTTACGTCATCTCAGATGCAATGAGCTGGTACTTTGTCCCCAAAACACCTCTTACAGGTTTAGTGTGATTTTTAAACTTTGCAGGTGGCTTGTTCTAAGTTCTGAAAATGTGTATGCGATTTGCACATTATACTCAAATCATTATTTTTCCTAAATCTATTTCAACTTGTGAACTTTTTTCAGCATCTCAGATGCATTGAGTGCTCTTCTCAAAAAATTTTAGTCCAAGTTAGTTGAAACTTTGTACGTGCAGTTTTAGTCGTATGAAGATATGTGCGCGGTTTGGACATTATCCAAACCTTAATTTGTGAGCATTGTCATTTATTGGCATCACAATTTTATATCTGTGTACATACGAATCTTTTTGAAACCATTACATGTGTTTTATTCATAGAATGTAAATATGCATATGGTTTTAGACTTTTTTGTTAGATACATGGATTTAATTTTCAAACTTGTGAACTTTGTAATACAAAAAGATGCCACCTAAAAAGTTCGTTTCAAATGAAAACAGTAAGCATCTACTTAGAGAAGCCACTATTATTTTTAATTTTTTTAATATAATCACAAACGTCAGGAGACACTTGAACGACATGGTCTTTTTGTGAGAATTTTTGAGAGTATTTGTGTACTTTGGACACATTTCTAGTTGACTGAATAATGACTGCGCTCACAGACACCAGCGTTGTTTCTATGTTGAAAAACTTGAAACTACCTCAAATATGCAAAAATAGGTACATAGTGTGAACAGCTCCTCCTAAAGTTCTATGCCTATTTTCAAACTTTACAAGTGTTTTGGTCGTAATCAGAAAGATGTGCAAGTGGTTTGGATATAAGCCTCAGATGTTTTTGTCACTCTTTCATAATTTGAACTTTGTCTATTTTCTGGCGTTGTTACTATCAAAGTGAATAGATACTTATTTGTACCCTGTGTACGCAACTCCTACAACAAATCTGTGCCGAATCTTTTGAAACTTTTGTGGTAAAATCCTGCTAAATGCCTTCTGGGGGTTGACAATCATGTATATCAACAAATGACCTAAATCATTTGAATAAGCTTTCACTCTTTTTCCCTATCCCACGATGGTGCCAGATGCAATTTGGCTTCAGTTGGCCCAGTGGTTTCAAAGAATTTGAACACACTCACACATACTTTTATTAGGAAACCTTCAGCATAAAATAATGCAACTGTATATGTCTCTGTATTCATGAACACCAGAACACAACACATGAGAGTTGTTCCTAATGTAAAAGTATTTGGGAATGTATACCTTTGAAAATTAAACAAGGACCTTAACATACAAATGTATAAAAATACTTGTAAATAGTTACACAAAAGAGAAGTACTTTTGTCAAAACCACATCAAGAGCCATGAGTAAATCTGTCTTTGCCTCCATGCGAGCTGAACACTTTTTGTACTTCAACAACAGCAGAATCTAGGGCGAAGATTTGGTACCAGTAAAATGCATTTAAGCCCCCCGGTGGCTTAGGCTGCTGTCCGTTCTAAGGCGGTGGTTCTGTTGTTGTTGACTTTCTGTTTATTGTTACTCCCATTGTGGGAGTCTGTAATTGTTCTATGTTTTGTTGTACGTTTCTCTATGTCCATTTTAGTATTGCAATCATCTTGATGGGGAAGAGAGAGCTGATTGCTTTGCTTAATTTGTCTTCCTGGTGTCTCGTGATGGTTGAGCGGCTCTTCCTCACAGTGCCACGGGGTTGTCTGCAGTTTGTGATTGTGGTATTTCCTGATCATACTCATTTACTATTTTTGTGATTTAGAAATCCTATAACAATTCAAACTGTCATACTCCGCTACAGAGACCAGTTTAAGTCTTCAAATTTAGGATTTGGCATGTAAGAGTATTAAATATACTTGCTCAGCAACAACAAAAAGAGCTGGTGCAGATGCACAGGCTGATCTTCCCCTTACTTATAAGCATGCATATGGATTTAAGTAGGAAATTAAAACCCGGGATCATCCACAGTACTGTGAGGACACATCGTAGTTCAAATCCCAGCACTTAAGCCTTGCTTTGTCCCCGGTATCTCTGGCCCAAGGGGGCGGGGCATACAAATGATTGGTGCATAATAGTTTTTTGTCGTTACACCTGTAAAAAATAGTATATATTGGGTATCTTATAAGCGCAATTTCTATCTTTAGAAATGCATAGTCTGAATATGTGCATATTGTTCATCAAATTATTTTTGTATATGAACTTAGAAAATATTGGGACAACAATACAATGGGTAATTCCTACGATTTCATACTGATCTTATTTGAAACTCTGTCGCTGTTTTATCATGGTCTGAAGATGTTTATGTTTTTTATACTTTAACGGGGAAACCAATACTTACTCTCGTGAGCATGTAACTGACAATAATCTCTGAACATCTCTTCTTTTGAAATATGCTTTGCAATATTTGTCATTTGAGGCGTCATACTGGGGAATGATATCTTTGAACCTGAAGAAGAAAAAGCAGAACACCTTTAATAACTATGCTAAATTAGAACACTGAGAGAGTTTAAACTATGTTCATAAGTTATTGACTTCAAAATTAGAAATATACGTTTCGCAGCTAAGTTTCTGAAACAAAGGTTACCATGCGTAATATTATATCAAATTCGTGGTAACACATTTCTTTGAATACTATTGCAGACACTCAGAGTTAAAATGATTCTTCAGCAGAGCAGATTATAGCAAGTATTTTACATTGATTTGGTTCAGATATTCAAATTTATCAGGGGCAGGGTCCTGTTTTTCCTCCAGATCAGGAAGAGCAGGATTCCAACATGATTATAAAAAATGACATTCTACATGCCTAATTATAAATGCACTCACGCTGAATAGCTTTGATTTTTTTCTAAATGCATGACGGTAGGTCACCTGGTCGGCTCACTGTCGACCATGACCTAAGACTTTTATTGGTGGGTTGGTGTCTGATGCTTGCCTTTGGCCGGTCCCACCATGACTCAACTAGTGGATTACTACAGTCCAGATTATCCGTGACTTTTGAATTATATTATTTGTTTCATCATTTTTATTTTAATTGATTTGATTCTTAGAAACAACAGAATCTATCGCGCAAAATGTGGCCAGTTTAAATATTTTCCCTTGTGACTTGGGCTGTTTTCCATTCTAAAAAGGTTTTGTTAGCGTCATTATTTTGTTGCTCACAACGCCTGTAATAATTTCTGGTTAAGTGGATTCATTGCTTTGCTAAAACAATAGTGGCTCAGTGGTAGAGTGCTTGACTCGAGACCGAGAGGCCACAGGTTCGAGCCTCACCAGCGTCACTGCATTTTGGTCCTTGAGCAAGACTCATTTATCCTAGCTTAGTACTGGTTCAACCCAGCAAGACCCATCCCTGTTTAACTGAAAGATTGTTGATGGGACGTAAAGAATCAAATCAAGCAAACAAATATTGCTTTGAGTTTATATTAGTTTGACAATTACTTCGCTGGAGAAGATAGGACTAGTTGCTTATGGTACCTTTTTTTAAATATATTTTCTTTGTATATATGTGTTCTTGAATATTTTCCTCTGTGTGACATGAGTTGGTTTGTGATCTGTCATAGTGACATTTTCTGATCATATTAATTTTTAAAATAAGGTTGGGAATATATTTTCGTTATCTCTATTGCTTAATTCATGTTAGGTATGTTAAATGAAAATAAAATGTAACTTTATCAAACTGCCAATGTTTTCAGTACAAACATGTAAATGTATGTGCCACTATCTGTAAGCAAAACCCTGGCCATCAAAGCTGCAAATAGGAATTGGCTGTAGCTGTCTTCTATTTTGAAGCGTGGGAGGGGGGTAGGGGCTGTTGTACAAATTTTTAAATCTTAGTGACGGTTTATACAACGGGCTCCTGGTCTTGCTGCTGCTAGGGTTTTGTCTTTTTGGTGCTCCCAGAATTTGTGTGGCAAGGGGGCGTCTTTGGGCCAAGTTTTGTTATCTAGTCTATATTTTCAATTATCTTGTTGAGAGAGAGAGAGAGAGAGAGAGAGAGAGAGAGAGAGAGTTGGCTGTTGTTGTTTTGTTATCGTTCTTGTATATGTGTCTTGTCTTATTTTTTACTTCAGAAAAACCTAAAAAATATCATGCATGGTCGTGTCAAAATGTATGTGATGCGCTGACCTTTTTGCTGGACAACATTTTTATTCGATTTGGCACCAAGCTCTATAGACAAGTAGTTGGGATTCCTATGGGCACTAATTGTGCTCCCCTGGTTGCAGATTTATTCCTGTTTTGTTATGAGAGGGACTTTATGATGTCTCTTTCTGATGATAAGCAGGCTGATGTTATTGATGCGTTTAACACTACTTCCAGATATTTGGACGATATTTTAAATATTAATAATGTTTATTTTGACAGTATGGTAAGTCAAATATACCCTTCAGAGCTCAAACTGAATAAAGCCAATACCTCTGATATCGAAGCCGCATTTTTAGACTTGCATTTGTCAATTTCTAATGATATTGTTTCTACCAAAATTTATGATAAACGTGACGACTTTGATTTTGAAATTGTCAATTTCCCTTTTTTAGATGGTGATGTTCCTCGTTCTACATCCTATGGAGTCTATATCTCTCAACTCATTCGTTTTGCTAGAGCATCTAGCTATGTTGCTGACTTCAACACTCACAATAAATTGTTAACTCAAAAACTTCTTAAACAAGGCTATCAGTATCATAAACTTCACAAAACTTTTTCAAAATTTTATAGACGATACTATGATTTGATTTCTAAATTCCAAGTTGGACTTAAATCTCTCTTGCGCCAAGGACTTTCGGAACCTGATTTCTATGGTGACTTGGTGTATAAATTGAAGAAAATTGTTGGTTCTAATAATTTTTCAGCGCAGTTCATTAAAATAATTTCCCATTATAAAAAGATTGGTTATAACATTAATGTATTGTAACAGACTGCATGCTTGGTAGTCAACCCAATCATGGTTGGCAACTTTGCTATGTTTTTGTGCGTGTCTGTTTATATGTGCTTTGTGGTCACCTGCTGGGAAAGGGCTGACCTCTTGGCTCTCGTTTGTGGTGTCTGCTGTGAGTTTGTCACTTTCCCATTGGTATCCTGGGTCAGGTGTGGTACTTGATTGAATGGATTCCTGATCTTTGCACCCTTACTTACTTTGTGTTTGTTTCTCTTGGTAATTTAGCTTGGTCTGTGGTCTGTGAGTTTTATTTGCAATGCAATGCATTCAGAAAGAAAGGTGCTTGGTTGATACATTGTATAGCTAATGGTCACACAGTTGAATACAAGACAGCGTTGCATACGGAAAAGTCAGGATAAGCTCTCGAAATTAAAAGTTCGAAGACATTTAAAAATCTGTTTTATCCTGATCTATATTCCTTTTCAAGTTCTAGTTAGATTTCGAGAGCTGCGTGAACTCTTAGCATAAAGAAAAGTCTTGATGTGTGTATCCAGCTGATGAGTAGTATAAATACCATGCTTAGTTGATTTGAACATGAAGTTTTAATGACGTACCTTGTTCTTCGTGTTTCTGTTACAACTGCGTCGTTGGTGAATTTTTGCTCTCTTGCTCGTATTTCATTGACTCCTGGCGTTCGTTGTACTCTGTGTCTCGTTGACAATTTATTTAAACTTTTCTCTGCCTTCATCATTTCTCTTGCTTTCATCTCCTGCAAAACACAAATAGAAACCCAATGACATAACTAAACGAGATACTAAATGAATGAGAGTGCCAAAACATGTTCTGTGCATGTTTAGTTTTCTATGAATCTGTTTGGTTCATATTAGCCAAATGATTCAAGAGAAGCTGTGCTTTCCCCAAGCAGATTGTTGGCGATAGGCGACTGAAGCGGAACTAATAGCTAAATTTGACCATTCTGTACTCAAGCGGTTAATAAGAAACAAGAATTGAAATGATTTAAAAGTAATCAATGATAATTCGTAACAGCGGAACCTGCGAAACAAATACATATCATCTGAAGAAACTTTTTGCAGAGATATAAACAGAACTTTAAAAGAGAAATGTAAGTTGTTTTCAGACTATGCAGCAACAAAGATATAATTTATTTCGAAGAAGATAAATAAAGGATGCAATTATATATCAAAGCAGTTAAATTAATTTTATCACACGGCATTAAAAAGCATACTAAGCCGTATCTTTAACCATTCTCTCTCAATTTTCCAGATCTGACACTGAAGACAATATAACAGTAAACGTAAAGTAATAGTAAAATGTGCCTATACAGGGTATAACAATATTGCTTGTATCTTTTCTGTTGGAAATGCGTCTTGGTTCCAAATTATAGACGGGCCTTTTTGAATTCTTGGAAGCAAACATTAAAAATAATAATATCACTTGACTTCCAATTTGCACTTGTTCA
Organism: Loripinus fragilis; assembly: GCA_964019695.1. NCBI lineage: Eukaryota > Metazoa > Mollusca > Bivalvia > Lucinida > Lucinidae > Loripinus > Loripinus fragilis. Next base: position 95,827,738 of record OZ026526.1, on the reverse strand, counting down.
TGCTCACAAGACAAATCACTGACTCAGGGTCTTACAAATACAAATAAGTTCTTGTTGATTGTTAAAGGACAGTTAATTCATTTAAAGTAAGTAAGAAGGCAAATTTCAGAATTGATACCATCAAGCACCACACCTCACCCAGGACACCACATGGGAAAGTTCACTATAGAATTTTACATGAAGCGCATGTAAAATCACACTCTCCACGCTTTGGGTTTTTCTCAATTAATATCAACCAGGCCCCGAGGTAGTAAAACTTTTTTCATGCTCATCTCACGAAATTTCAACTGCTCATAAAAACTAATATTCCGAAAAATAAAGAAGTTTCTTGCTTTAAATCTCTCAGATGTTGTATTTATTATGTTAAAATTAATGTTATTATGTTAAAATTTATGAGCAAAATGAATTTCGTGCTCAGCTAAGTTGAGCATGAAAAAAGTTTTATAACCTCGGTGTTTGTCTACATATTTGAATAATCAGCCATAACCACGTTGTCTTCTCTGTCTCATTATCATGAATCAAGCCGTCATCATATAAAGGATAACTACACATGTGTTTGTTTTCTTGCTTTACGTTTCAAGTCAACAGCTAATATCCATATTCCACACAGGCCCCAAATCCCACGAATTGACAAATATTTGGATTCGAGGCTGAACCGTACTCAGTTCGTGAAGATCTTAACTGATTCGCATAGTCCGTAGTGAGTTCTTGTAATTCGTAGGTCTGTTGGGAATTCGGCTCAAAAGTTTTGACCTGTTCAAAACTTTGGCCACGAATTCCCCCATTCGAAAAATCGTGCGTGATTCGTACCAAATTCCTTAGGCGTTCTTGGACATCGTAACTGAATCATTTTGGAGGCGTTTATGGGCATTCGTAGCTATTCTAGCTCATTTGTGGGGAATCGGGAGATTAAGCCAAGCAATAAAACCAAGGAAGAGATAGTAGAAGGGTTTTCCCTAAGATTAATTACCCCATCACGCGCATGTGAGCAGTCCTAGAAGTTGTAACAGATTTTGGCAGATTCTGGAGCACAATCAGGATCAGTCAGTTGCTCCTGGCTGGTGATGTTGCCAATGGCAAACTGCCATATTTTTCCAAGTCAAAGAGTCTGGGTCAGGGACTCTTGACTTTAACGTTGTTGTTTTCTTTTGGCTATATTAGAAGCCGTTTTCAACACTCAAGTTGCAGATGCAATTCTACTGCTGCTTTACGAGGAACATTCATTTTGGAACGGATGCTCCGAAGCATGTATGGGCCTTCTTTAAGTAACTATCGTGAGAGAAAATCTCGCGAATCGTGGCGAATCGTCGCGGATATCTGTTAATTCGTGCCCAATTCGCGCTGCATTCGGCATATTCTTAACTGATTCGTAATTGATTCCATAACTTTCGTGCAGCATGTTCTAATGTTATTTTGCTAATCGTAATGTATTCTTGCGCGATTCCAGCCGAATTGAGCCGATTCCCTCGAATATTCGTAACAACATCGTATCTGAATTGGAACTGACTCGTAGGGCATCACGATTGGAGAAATATATTTAATGAAACCTCACAAATCCACGCCCCCCCCCCCCCCCCCCCGAAAAAGAAAAAACTCAATTCGTGGCGATTCGGGCGATTCGTGGCCTGTGTGGAATAGGGGTATTAGGGACAAGAAACACTGTATCAATTTTGCTGATAATAAGAATTATCTTGTAGGTACAGTACCATACTTACAGACATTGTAAGAAGAGTATATGAACTTATTTAAAATTGAATTTTTCGGGATAGAAATAATAATTAATCATTTATAAGTTTAAAAACACGCAGTAAATAAAGTAGCCTTTCAGTTTCGAAACAATTTAATTTTCAAAAACCTACATTGTGCATTTCTCCATTCAATCACATCGATAGTTCGTATGAGCACCAGAATTCCTAAAATGTTTACATTTGGTACATATTACAATATAATAGATACACATATCAAGTTACAATGATGCTCAATGCTTAGACTATGTGATTCAGCATAAGTTGGTAAAGAAGAAATAGTAATTCAAATGTGTTATTAAGTAAAAATTTGTCAGTAATGGTAATTGTAAACTAACACTTTGTATTCGACTTTTGTGTGAGTAAAGTGGCATATCTACATTAATTGCTGGTTCACAGTCTACAGGTGATCAGTAATGTAAATACAGGTAACCAGTTATTGGAACTGGTTACCTGCTTACATTACTGACCACCTGTAAACCAGGAACCAGCAATTATCCAATGTGTAGTCCAATACACACTGGCCTACAACAGTTTTTGAACAAATGGTAAAGATTCTTGTTTACGTCCCAAGTCAACAGCTATGTTCATTGCGAAATAGTCAGTTCACCTAACCACACTTTTTCCTGAGCAAGCTTGGACAAGCAGTTAACCAGTACTTCGTGTGCATACTTAAGCTTGTAACTGACAACAACCCTTCTTGAATGATTCAGCAGAAGGGAGGGGAATGACCATAGAAATTAATTCATGATCAATCTACATAAAAGTATGGGACCGGGCCTGGATCGAACTCAAGAACCCTGGATCTGCAGTCAGATATGCATCTATAGCCAGACACGTTACCCACTGCCCTACGCAACCCGGTAAATGATGTAAAATCAAATTTAAAAAACTGCCATGTGTTTTCTTTTTTGACTCATTCTATATCCTTCAACCATCAGCCAACATCTTCTATAATGTAAGTTTCAATCTGGGAATTATAAAAAATTGCCAAAATTGGTATGCATAAAAGTGAAGTAGAGTACTCTAAAACAGTTGACATTTTCATAGAAGAGATATAGATTACTAGCTACCAAAATAGGCGTTTTGTCATTTTGTTCGTTGTAATCTGTAACTATGGAGAAGCGTTTTCGATGCAAGTTTATTAAAAGCAATGATAAATTAAATTTTTAAGACTTAATACAGCAACATAGTCCTGTTTTTTATATTGATCCATTCCACATTAGTTGACTGTCAAGCTCTGATCTTATGTATCTGTTTCTGATTGTGGTATTCCTTAATTATATCCATTTTAAGAATGGTGTTACAAACAACTTGACCTGTGCACCTAACAAAGGATGTGGCCATTCTTGGCAGACCGAGATTATCATGGCATACCCAGTCCGATTAGACTGGTTGCTGTGTATGACTGTTAATAACATAGCGATGACTCTGGTCTGACTGGATTGACAACCAGGCCAATCTTAGTCTTCGATTGACCCAGAGGTCATGATATCGATGTTTTCATGGACGGTGTCACAAAGAGAAGCTATGATCTGTTATTTTTTTTAATTGCTCGTCATATTCCTTGTTTTATATATGAAGTGACAACGAATAACTTGTTTCTATATACAAGAGGGGTAAATAATGTTAAGCTTTACTTTGAATGCTAAACATGAAACAAAATAGAAATACACGGTTTCTTATAAAAGGCTTATTTTTATAAGGAAATCAAAATATAAGTTTGCTACAAGCTTACAACATAATCATAAGATAAAATAAAAGGAAAACATATATGTTTTAAAAAAAGTATCAACTATGTGCATGAACGGTTATTTTAAACTAAGGTATATCACAATAAGGCATGTAGAATTGATAAAAATATTTTAATTGAGATCTAACAAGCTGATGTAGATGAAGGTAAAAATAATATTTGGTAAATGTATTTTTTAGAAACATCAGTATTATGATTTTAATGGCCGATGTTAATACATGTATTTCCCAGTAGTAACGTATATTGGTATACAAGCACGCAGTCAATAAAATGAAATATGAAATCAACCATAATGGAGTGGAATACTATACATCAATACATATTGTGCGAAGTTTGATGTCCTTTACCTGAAAAATATAGTTGAATAAAGGTACATTTTAATGCAAATGGAATCGCATCAAACGCATACTTACGCTAATTAAAACACTAAAAACAGACAAAGGCTTTTGTTATTATTTACATTTAATTTAGCAAATTAAAATAACTAAGATTCCCTCATATCAATTTACAGTGTACAAAGTTGCTACTTTCTGGTAGAAACATAGATTGTGGTATTGATAAAACATTTAATGTTACCGCATACATGTACTTCTAAGTTTAGCTGAAATAAGAAAACAACTATTGGATTTTGATTCGATAATAACAAATGAACGCTGCGTACAAAATTGGACAGGCATTACAAGCCCTTAGCTCAAAATGAATCATAATGTATTCCAATTGCAAACCTCCCCTGAAACCTTACAGACCTCTGATCACCAACAATAATTATCCACATGATTAAAATGCGTGCATGGTATGCATTCTAAAAGCACACTTAAGCCTGATAACGTTGATTATTTTATTATATACTATAAATGCATAGTCATTTCTGTTTTTAATGCGTGTCTTGTTGTCTTACTGAGTTCTTGTATGGACTTCCTACAAATCTCTTGTATGCCTGCTCGTCTACATCTGACATCGATTGTGCTGTCTGTGTGCCCCTGGGGGTGAATGACACAGGGGCCGATGCTGTGACCATCGCTTTCTGTAAAATAAAAGTAAAAACACATATGAGCCGTGACATAAGATTTTCAACAATGTGGTATGTGCGACCAGCAAAGGCTCATACCAGCCTGCGCATATGCGCAGTCTGATCAGAATCTTTGCTAGTCCCTTGAATATTCCATGACTCTTAGGCTACTGATCGAACACCATTTGGAGTTTCTAAGTTTAAAAGGAAGCTGCACAGGTTCGTCTGAGACTACACTTGTCAAAATACCACATTGTTGGAAATCACATGTCGCTGCTCATATAGAGATCAATGATGCCAGGACAGTGGCGATTTTTATATTTACAATGTTTCTATGCAGCTCGCACAACGTTACCATCGTCTTGCTGACTTTAAGAATTAATCATACATATTTATCCAGCTTACGTACACAACATTAACTCGCGTGTTGGGGCTTTTTGAACCTTTTATACATACAGTGTTCAACGCACATATTCAGCGTATATACAAAGGTGGTAACATTCGTCTTGCTAGCGTCCAGTGCAAATGCCAGAGTTTACTTGTAATTAAGCATGTCTTTTATAGACACTTGAATCACACTGCCATCACTACAATTATATCCTGATTCATTAGGACCGCGGTTTCCTTTGCTTCTACGATTGCTTTTGTTTCTGCTAGTGTTGTTGTGGTTGCTTGTTTGTTGCTTTTACTTGCTGTTGCTGTTGTTTGATGTTGTGGTGGAGGACGCAGAATGCTAAAGCTTAGTGGTAGTAAAAATTATAATCGTTAACTCGATGTTCATGGGACCAAAACAGTCTTGAATGACGGATGTGAGCCTACATTATTTAAAAACAGTAGTAGACTTGTTTACAAAATGCGTATGATCGTGATAGTTTTATTCTGACACCCAAAGCACTGGTTATAACTGAATTCTGCTTTCTGCTAGAACCCAATATTTCCAGAAAGACCAGCATATAAAAAAGTATCAACACTGTATCAATGTACGGGAAAACTCTGCCAACTTAACACAACACAATGATAGATGTTGTGACCTCTGAATAATCTAAAAACCGTTTCCTTCCAAAATAGAGAGAACCTTTAAAATTAAAAAACAGCAGAAGCTCTTCTATTGAGTCTGGTCGTTATAGTTATATTATCTAGAACGTGCAACTGTCCTCATGTTCCAGGCATCAGTTTGGAATTCTGCTTTTTTACCAAAAACGAATAGTCCAGAATGACCAACGTATTAACAAAATCAACACTATATCGATATACTAGGACTATTTCCACCAACTCAATATGATACAACGACAGTTGTTGTGCCTACTAAATGGTCTTAGGAAAAGGAAATTTTGAAAATAGCATGAGAATTAATGCAAATGAAACTAACCTGGATTTATTCTTTTTTGAAACTACCGTAGATCCAGATAAGGAAATTGTATTTGCGTAAAATACCAGTGATATAGACGAGCGTATAATTTTACGATGAATCAATGAAATTTCTTGATATTTTTAAGGAAGTATCCCCATTTACTTATATAATAATTCTGTGAAAGTTGCGAAAATTCGACCTGTTTTCGTTAAATTACATCGAATCGTTTTCACTAAAGTCTCCTTATGTTTGCAAATAAATGGTAAACAAACCACTACCTTTCAGTTTTCAGGCAAACTTATCTCTATCAAAATGCACGAAGCAACATTTAAACTAGGTTTAACTCAAAGACAATATGTTGATGGCTCATACTGAGTTGATGCTACAAATCATTTGAGGATAATGGGTAAATTTTAAACGCTGAAAAGCATTTTATTAAGTCCAAAATGCCTTAAGTGAAGGGGTTATAGAACTTAAACTTAATTTTATCATAACATTGCGGCTTAAATCTAAATTTGAACATTAACTTTAGGTTTTACCAAAATAGGCATTATTTACAATAAAATTACTCACCTGGTCTTAAGGACTAGACATATTGAACATATTTTACTTTATGTGAACACGTCATTAAGAAGCAGAAAAATGCTTTTAAAATGATATAAAATGTGATAACTCTGTTAATAGAGAACAGAGCGTTTTGAAAGCTTCCTTATGACATATTAAGCATGTTTTAAGCAAAACGCAGAGAATAAGACACAGCGATGTTCATTATTGCATCAACAGTAGATAACTCAAAATGACGTTTTTTCATAAAATTAATGACGTCACAAACGTGCATATTTACTCGAGATTGAAACGCGATTATATAAACTTTTTCCTGCAAGCAACTTTGTCAATGTACCTTGAACTTGCATCTAAAATTTGGTGCCATTTTGTCTCAAACGTACAAAGATATGACACTATATCCGCACATGTACCGAGACGTGTATTGCGATTTGCTTCAGAAAAACTTCAGTATACAGGAATGGCATTTGCATAAGAGTCTGTAACTCGAGAAATATAGTGAATGTTTCTTTATGTTTGGTGCCATGTTAAAGGTCACAAACAGTTCTTTCAAGAAAGGTATGACATTTTGTTGTAGCATATATGGAAAGAAAGGTATTAAGCTACTTGCATTTCTTTTTGAACAAAAAAGACCAACGTTGTCTGATGTTTGGTTGTATCCACAGGTGGACATTGTAGATATTTAATATTACACTGTCATATAATAGTGTTAGTCTACAGAAAGTTTGATACAAGATTAACTTACCTCCATAACTGCAGGTTCTTGCATTCAGTTCCAATGAAAATAGACCACCAAATCGGCAAAATTCGTTAAATCCGAAATAAATTCATAATTTTCTGTTGTTATTTTGAAGCGACGAAATAATCTAGGGGACTTTCAAGCGCCGTCACCACCGTGAGTTTTCAGCTAATTCTTCGCTAATCCTAAAGATTAAATATTTTGGAAGACAAAACTTTTAAGAACATTAACAAAAAGAATAACTGTTTCACATTTACTAAATGGGACTAAGCAACCCATGACCAAGTAGAGATTAAAGTAATCCCATTGTGGATTAATCTATGTTAAACACCCATGTGTATAACTTATTTAATTAAACACATGATATATACATGTACATGTATCACCAACATACACAAGTTTAGCTTGTTCACAATTGGCAATAAACATCACGTTTATGTTCCAGACACATCATGAAAAGAACAACCATAGCCAAGTATTACTAGAAGGCTGAATCTAAATATACTTGGCAGGCCAAGGCCATTTTCGCCCTTATTACAAAATAGAATGACGGTATTAGCTGCAGGAGGCCACAGCGCACATGTTGGTTGAAAAATGCATTGTTGCATATATATAGAAAATAAATTGGTACATTCTAGCGTGATTTAATTCATTAACTAGTTGCTGAACTTTCAACTTCAGATCAATCACTTGTTATTGCCTTCATTAATATTAAAAGTCAATGATAAGACAAACACTTTACAAGAATGCATCCAGAGGGTTTTATTACAATCGTTAAATCAGACTCTCTTAAGTTCTTTATCAATAGAAAGCTCAACGGGAACGGAGCAACGCCTCTATAATAATTCGCCTCAATTGATACCTTTAAGCGTCGGTTTCAATTACCAAACAGCTCTGCTAGGCAATAATTATTGATAATAGATTCTAGCGCATGCGCGGATCCAGACGGGAGACTAGGGGTCCAGGCATCCCCTGGAAAATCACAAAGCATAAAGCTATAGCGTTCCTAAGGAATACTGGTCCAGATACCTGGAAAATCCCAAGCTACCAGCGAGCATTCAGCTGTTTCAATAACAAACAGCATTATTGATAATATATTCTAACGCATGCGCGGATCCATATGGGGGATTGTGGATATGAACACGCCCTGGAAAAGTACACAGTTATAGGATTCCATTGGAATATAGGTCCAGCCCCCATAGAAAAACATTAAGCTACCCAGCCAGCCTTCAATGTTTGGCCATCATCGATCGCCCCATTTGTAGTAAATTAAATTAAATTTACTGGGTTTTCTTGGGAAAATTGGTACACGTTGTCAGAGCTGAACCCCTACATGTACGATAAAATGTTCTGGATACGCACATGTAGCGTGAATCTGTCTAAACAACTAGTTAGGATTTAACTGTCACAGAAATTTAAGTCAATTTTATAGATAATTAACTAATGTGAGTAAAGTAAGAAAGAAAGCAAAGATCAGGAATCGATACAATCAAGCACCACACCTGACCCAGGATACCAATAGGAAAGTGACAACTTCACAATTAGACTTCACAAACGAGATCCAAGAGGTCAGCCCTTTTCCAGCAGGTAATCACAAGGCATCAATAAACGAAAGCACAACACAAACAAGACAGAAATAACATAAATGATCCACAAAAGAAGCACCGCCTTGGAACGGTCAGTAAAAATATTTTGCTGGAAGGCTTAAAACCGGTTTCACAGCGCGCCAACCTCACCCTTAGTAATGTCGAAAAGCAAGCTCCAGTTTGGACTTGGCTTTAAATGCCGCTGATTTAAACGCCGCGTAGTGCTGGATCGACTTTTGCATTGACAACCTTTTAACATTTCTGTCTAAGGTAACTACCTCAAACATTCAAATATAGAGAAGACTCACAGTCTGATACAATACATTTGGAGACAAAGTCAATCGTGTCAGCGTTCATAATATTGCCAGTAGTAGATCTATTATTTTATAAGAATGGTGAACTGTCTAATGCTTGCAGGTGTGAATGTGTGGTTCCGCGCTAAGGTGGGATTTATAAATGAATGGGATTGCTGTGAACCTTGAGCCTATAATAATACAGTAAAACCTCAAAAAATCGAACTCCGTAGGGCGTATTTATGGACAATATTAATAGCTGTCTACAAAGAAACATATGTTTTGGGTGCGTAAAAAAACTCTCTTGGCGACGTTTCTTTTAAGCACCTTAATCATATGTTTGGAAAAGAATGATAGTAATCATTTTTTTTTTGGGGGGGGGGGGAGTATACAATTTTATGTCTAACTCCCTATAATTGGACCTACTGGTGATACCTTGTCCAATAAAATGTTTTAGGAGATGATGCATTGATAAGTTAGGGGTCTTTCATGCAAACCAAATATCTATGTGTCTTGATCCACATCTGAATTAAGGGTGAGGTTGGCGCCGTTAAACCGGTTTAAGCCCTCCAGTAAAATATTTTACTGACCGTTCCAAGGCGGTACTTCTTTTGTGGATCTTTTATGTTTTTGTTCTGTCTTGTGTTTGCTATGTTTTGTGCGTGTCTGTTTATATGTGCTTCGTGGTCACCTGCTGGGAAAGGGCTGACCTCTTGGCTCTCGTTTGTGGTGTCTTCTGTGAGTTTGTCACTTTCCCATTGGTATCCTGGGTCAGGTGTGGTACTTGATTATATCGATTCCTGATCTTTGCAACCTTACTTACTTTGTTTCCATGCCCCACAAAGTTAAAAAAAGAATGCTTCGTGTTCTTTGTTCTCTGATATTTTGATTGTTCCACAGTGTGTTCTCCGGTTGCCCTCACCATTTAAACTTTGTTTCCTTGTTTGCCTGAAATAAACTCTCGAGTATTCCTCTGTTTTTCAAACACCCTGGGGGGTTTCATATGTAAAGCTACCAAGTTATTTGTCTGGAATCCAAACAAAAGTTAATCAGTTTATCATCTCCTTAAAAATCGCTCTAACTAGTGTACCAAATAATAAAACTGTAGCTAATACAAATTTTGAGATGTCCTGAAAACAAGACCAACAATTCTTTTTAAAATCAGGGGCAATTACTCTGTAATAAATTAATATAAAGTTTCATCACCCTAGTTTAAGTATTTAACACATCATTATAATTGGGCCTTGTCGCGAGAGAACCTGTCTTTGGGGGTTTGCGAAAAACTTCTAGACTTGCTCCGAGCGTAATTTCATATTTCTAGTTCTCTCTGCAGCTGAGCAATCTGGTTTGAATCTCACCTTTTCGGAAACCACAAAGACAGTTTTTCTCGCGACGAGGCCCAATTATTATCATAAAAAAGGTGCACAAAAACAACATTCTATATTTAGTTGGTCCATAGTTGGAAAATATGTAAATCTCAATAAGGACATAACTAAAGCATTGTTCGGAAACAACCAAAGACTACTCAGGTTAACACTCTTAGGCCCATACCAATACACCAAAAATCAAGACTCTAGTTTAAATATTGCTGTTATCTTGCTAGCAAGATTCTACTATCTTTTTTATTAAATGGACATAAGTAAAAATAAAGAAACATTTCAGATAAGTTCTTATGAGAAATGAACATATGGAGTTTCAAGACCCTATAAGACAACGTTCTTATTACGTTTAGGGGTATATAGGGTGTAAAAGAAATAAAGACGAAAGGATGGATGGGTGGAAGGACAGACAGGTAGTGGAATGTTGGCTTGACAAAAAATGCAATAACTTAATCAACTGTTTAGTTTAAACATATTTTATTTGAAATAACACACAAGTAATTACAGTATACATATATAAATCTGTAGACAATATAAAGGATTAGAACGAAAGCAAAGCTTATATAGTTCTTCTCCCTATCACAATGTATTTGTTTGCTTTAGCGGAAGTTGAGTATTAGTTTAGCATATTGAGCGGTGGATATTCATTTGAAAACAAAACGAGTACAAGAACAGAAAAAAACAAAAAAACACACAGCTTTGTGAGAACATAATGAATAAATACAATAATTATTAAAAAAATGATAACATCATCGTGAAGGCTGGGAATATCACTTTGGTTGGGGCGGGGGTAGGGGTGTGGGATAAGAGTAGACACCACAGACCAGTTGGAAGGCTGCAAACCTGTAGTATATGTGTATATATGTATATATCGCCCTAAGGTAGCGTGATACTTGATTAGGTAAAACGTTTGGTGTCAAGTATATACTTGCGAACATGTTCCAGAATTGCAATGTTTGCTTCGAGTGATAGTGTTGAACTGCCAAAGAGGAGAAGACTTAGGGAAGTATTCAGGTAAGTAGTACAGGCATTCAAAATAGTGTTGCGAGGCCCCTGGTAGATTATGCAGTGAAAGAAATAGTGCTGTGTATCTTCGATGCTTCCACATTGGCATAGTGGGGATTCAGTAATATTTTTGTGAAAGAGGTCCATATTTAAAGAACTGCAGCCTGTACGTAAACGTGCGTGCAGGATTTGGGCTTTCCTGGAACCACAGTAATAATAAGTTGGGACAGATTGAAGATCTTTCTTTAGGAAAGTTTTAAATGATGAGAGAGTGTTTAGCTGCCTTACTTCAACTGGTAGGCTGTTCCATTGCCTAAGAGTCGATGGAAGAAAGGAATTGTGGTAGAGGCTAGTGTTAGACCTGATAGTATGAATGTCATTTGAGTTCCTAAGATTGTGATGAGAAATAGTGTTCACTTGCTGTGGAATTAAGGAAGACAGATATACAGGTGTGAGTTGATTTAACATCTTATAAAAGAGGGTAATTTTATGATCCTGTCGTCGTCTGTGCAGGGTCTGCCATCCAACTTCTTTATAAAGTTTGTCTAAGGAAACGAGTTTTGTTGTGCCAGTTGTGATTCTCGCTGCTTCGTTTTGGATCTTGTCAAGTTCATTCTTTTCATACTGGGTGCAGTTATTTCATATTACATCCCCATATTCAAGAAGTGGCCTGATAAATGTTAAATAAATAGTTTCAAGAGACTTGCGATCCAGCTTGAATTTGAGTTTTCGCATAATATGAATTCTGAACCAAGCTTTCTGCTTAATATAATCAATATGTTGATGCCAGCTGCAATCGTTAGAGAAGTATAAGCCTAAGTGTTTGTGAGAGGAAACTTCTTGAAGGACCTCTGACACTTTGATAGGGTATCTGCCTATTTTTCAGATGCTTCCCAAATTTTCCCTTTGCATAAGATATCGCTGGTATTCTTTTAAATAGAAAGATTGATGTATTAGGAACGAATTAAGGTTATAATTGGACAGGCAGATCCCTACGACAAAACAGGAGACGCTACCAAAGGGGGTAGGGGTTGCAAAATTTGACATCACCAAAACATTTAGAAATCAATTGTTTTCACGGGTAAGGGTATTATGTCATCAATCCTCGATTACAAATCACAGTGAAAGTATTTTAAAGTCCAAAATCATGAGCATTTTAATGATTATTTTTGTTGTTGTTTTTTCTATCTGATTTGTTAAGAAATATTTTGAAGTGCAACTGTAGTCCATATTCAACCTTGATGACAATGTATTTACCTGGTGCAATATTATGCAGCAATGTACTATAACCATTCATCCATGCATAAAGTACACCTAGGCAATGGCCATGTAGTTTATGTGTATTGGATAGATACAGTATATGTGCAAAATAATCTACCAACTGAATTTAGTAAAAGGACAATTTTCATAATCTAAAGAAAAATAAGCTAAAACGTTGTAATATTTCATGACTAATGGGTTATGAAAAGGAAGCTTACTTGTACCTATTATTTCATTATATTGGAAAAAAGATTTTCAAGAGAGCACACCAAAAATTAAAATGCTAATGATCGGGCTCACCCAGACGTCACATTTTGGGCTGTGGGATATCATTCCCCCCGAGTCCCGGCTAGATTTTCACATATATTACGTAAAATATGAAAACACACTTACGTGCAAAAGGATTAGTTGGGACTCGGGGGGGGAATGATGTTTTAAAAATATTTTTCTATTTCCTATATGTATAATACAAAAAGGCACCATTTTAGCCCCAAAATAAAGCCGTACATTTATGGCAATAAGAAATCAAATGCAAAATCATAAAATAGAGACCAACAGCGAGCTTATATATGAAGATGGAAGCATTTGATCGACTTTAATTTTTATCAAAATAATAGGCAGCGATACACTGTGATTCCCATTACCACCGTAAGAGGTCCTTTGAACATTTTGCATATATAAAGGTGGATGAATTGGCTTATTGATTTTGCGAGAGATAAGAAGAGATTCGTTTTTGGAAGGGTTGAAAGTGACTAACCAGATAGCAGCCCAACAAGAGAGTTTTTCAAGATCAGAATTAAGACAAAGAGCAGCTGTTGAAGGATTATCTACGATGATGAAGAGACTAGTATCATCAGCAAATAAACGGATATTGGATCCAATATTTTTAACAATATCATTGATATATAATAAAAACAATAGAGGGCCAAGTATAGAGCCTTGTGGGACTCCAGCTTTGATGTAAACCCATTCTGAGAAACTGCCTGGAAGCACTACACGTTGACGGCGTCCTGAGAGGTAGCTTTAAAACCATCTTAGGACGTCCCCTGAAACACCAGCAGCCTTAAGTTTGTAAATAAGTCCTTCATGCCATACACGATCAAAAGCTTTGCCGATGTCGCAGAAGACAGTCCGTACCTCTTTACCAGCATCAAGTGCTTCTTTGAACATATGGTATAAATATGCAAGTTGGTTAACAGTTGAGTCACCTGGGATAAGGCTGACTGCAAAGAAGATAACATGTTATTGTCTTGGAGGTGATCATAGAGATATTTAAAGACAAGTTTTTCAAATAATTTTGCTACAGAATTTAGCAGCGATATAGGCCTATAATTGGAAACAAGAGACAGGTCACCTTTCTTATGTACAGGGGTCACATTTGCATCTTTGTAGGGCGATGGGAATTTCCCTAAGGAGAAGGATTTGTTAAAGAGAGAACACAGAGGTGATGATAGTTCGTGTGATAATTCCTTCAAAATGCGGTTACTGAGACCATCAGGACCAGATGCTTTGTCAGTTTTTAGAGTTTAAAGAATTATGGTGTCAGATGAGGATTGAAACCAACACCTCTCAACGGTGAAGCAAGCACTTCAAAACCGCAGTTATTCTTCAGTTTTTAACAGACTGATATAACCAAAACTGTGCTCTCAATGTGTTTTTAGGAACCATTCGAAAACATACATATGAAATTCACCATAGAGATCCTTGCTGTACATTATAAGGACACAAACACTGTATGTAGAATATGTTAGGCAGATTACCCTTAAACTCAAAAGTGCAGACAAAGGCCATAAATGTTTTGGAACATATTATCACATCACAAAAATTATCTTGTCGATAAACTTTATTCTTTGACTGAACAAACAAATGCATGGGCTAAAAAGTGAAAAAAAAACATCACTAGTGAACTGGGTTATTCTATTATCCAGTAACACTATGATCCATTTACGTTTTAAAAAATGTACAAAAACTGATGCATGATATTAGATAACAAGAACAAGATTCTTCTAGTCTTAATAGTTATTAATTGGAATTTTACAAAAATATTTACAAAATTCAAGCACGTGCACATTACGTAGATAGTATAAGTTGTAGATCCAATAGATCAGTTTTAATCGGTAGGATGGTGCCTGATGCTTATCTGTAGCTGCATCAACCGTGGCTCAACTTGAGGTTTTCTTTAGCTCTGACTATCTGTGAGTCATGAGCCCTTTTCTTTGTTTCATCATGGAGTGTTAATTTGATTAGAGTGTTTTCCATGATGATACATTGCATAAGCAAGATTGCCTCCGTGCGAGCTGAACATTTCTTGTACTTCAACAACAGCAGAATCTATGGCGAAGATTTGGTACCAGTAAAATGCATTTAAGCCCCCCCCCCCCCCCCCCCCGGTGGCTTAGGCTGCTGTCCGTTCTAAGGCGGTGGTTCTGTTGTTGTTGACTTTTTGTTTATTGTTACTCCCATTGTGGGAGTCTGTAATTGTTTTATGTTTTGTTGTACGTTACTTTATGTCCATTCTAGTATTGCAATCATCTTGAT
The DNA here is from genome assembly GCA_964019695.1 of Loripinus fragilis. Lineage (NCBI taxonomy): Eukaryota > Metazoa > Mollusca > Bivalvia > Lucinida > Lucinidae > Loripinus > Loripinus fragilis. The sequence continues at coordinate 95,812,516 of OZ026526.1, read as the reverse complement.
GGGGAAGAGAGAGAGCTGATTGCTTTGCTTAATTTGTCTTCCTGGTGTCTCGTGATGGTTGAGCGGCTTTTCCTCGCGGTGCAACTGGTTTGTCTGCAGTTTGTGATTGTGGTATTCCTGATCATACTGATTTACTATTTTGGACAAAAATGAGAATCATTGCTCATAATCTGACTATCGAAAAAGGAAGATACACTGATATCCCTAGACATGATAGGATGTGCAAGGTTTGCAATATAGGATTAGCTAAAAATGAACAGTTCTTGTTGGTTGTACTGCATATATGTTCTTCAGGAAAATTTTCTTATAATATTAAAGCAATTAGGCATAAATATGCCTACTCATCTATGTTTTAAAAATGTAAACAGTTGTATTGTTTACTTAATAGTAAGAGTGGTATTATTTTAAAATTGATTATTAGATTTATTAGACCTATGCTTTATATGCAAGAACATTGATTTAACCGGACTGCTTAGTCCATCATCATGGCTCCAATACCTTAATCCATTGTCTCATGTTAATCATGTTTACTTGATGCCATGGTCATTCATTGTGGGAGTGTTAGTGCAATAATTACATTGTCAATGTCATTAAACAATACTTCAATATCATTTCACAGTATCGCTGCAGTAGCTGCAGAAGTCTTTAGTAAAACTGAAGCTATGTAGGTCATTTAAACAATAATGAGTTTTATTATATAATCTATAAATAAACATCTTCTGATTGGTCCAGATGCATATACTCTCGAGTCAATAAAACTACATATTGCATGGTTTGCCGGACGTGACGTTGCAAAGCACACGGTATGAGGTAATATTGACTGGCTTATGGGAACAGACGTCAGAACGTCAAGTAATTTCGCGTGATCAATCCGTAACGTCAACGTTTTAATGGTCTAAAATGGCAGAAAATGCATAACATACATTTATTATATAATAAAACAATTGTTGACTTTTGTTTGGTAGACATGGAGTGTTATTGAACAGTAAACTTAATCATATTGACCTCCGCTCCGCGTCGGTCAATATGGCGTTTACTGTTCAACAACACTCCATGTCTACCTCAACATAAGTCAATAATTGTATAATAGTATTGATCAACATGCTAACTAAGGTATAAGTGATATTGTTCAACCCTGCATAATATTGAATACACCAATGATCAACATGTTTACTAAGGTATAAACGATAACGTTTATCACTAAATAATAGTGAGTTATAGTATTGATCAACATGCTAACTAAGGTATAAGTGATATTGTTCAACCCTGCATAATATTGAATACATCAATAATCAACATTTTTACAACGTATAAGTGATAAGGGTAATCACTTAACAATAATGAGCAACATTAATGAGCACCATGTTGGTCATATTCACTTATTTTAAGGTATAAGTTATAACATTTAACTCTTAATAATTTTGAGAGGAATCAAAGTATAACAAGGTATAAATGATACGGTTGAATCTGAACAATAAATTAAATGAGACATATCACAGATCATCACAGATCGCAATGTTTGACAAAATATAATGCTAAACAATAATGAGATACATCAACGAGCATCAAGTTTGACAAGGCATAAAACTAAACATTAATGAGATACATCAACGAGCATCATGATTGACAAGGCATAAAACTAAACATTAATGAGATACATCAACGAGCATCATGATTGACAAGGCATAAAACTAAACATTAATGAGATACATCAACGAGCATCATGTTTGACAAGGCATAAAACTAAACATTAATGAGATACATCAACGAGCATCATGTTTGACAAGGCATAAAACTAAACATTAATGAGATACATCAACGAGCATCATGTTTGACAAGGCATAAAACTAAACATCAATTGGATACATCAACAAGAATTATGTTTGACAAGGCATAAAACTAAACATTAATAAGATTAATTAACGAGCATCATGTTTGACAAGGCATAAAACTAAACATTAATGAGATAAATCAACGAGAATTATGTTTAACAAGGCATAAAACTAATCATTAATGAGATAAATCAATGAGTATCATGTTTGACAAGGTATAAAACTAAACATAAATGTGATACATCACCGCGCATCATATTTGACAAGGCATAACTTAACATTAATAAGATATATCAACGAGTTTTAACAGGTATAAGTGATTAGGTTGAAACTATACAACAATGTGATACAATAGCAATTGTCAGCGCATGTCCAAGTAAGTGTGCACCATGTATCCTTGAGTAAATTTATCTTGATAAAAAAAAATAGATGGACTATTTAGTATTCCTTGCCCTAGCCCACAGCAGCAAATGTTGATCTCATAAGTTGTGGTTGATATTTATTCTGCATTCCATCGACTAAACAGAACATTTTACTCTTCAATAAACTTTTCTTACTTCATCTACCGCATTGAGCCAATCACTGGCTTTGATACATTTGTAAATCTAGCTGTGATCTTAACTCACTTTCTTTGTCAGTTCTGTTATCCTTAGATAGATCTACAGTGAAGATGTTCTGCTAACAAATTATTACGCAACTACCTTTTTAACCTCTACTTTGGCCTGTTGAAAAAAAAACCTTTAAGCTAAATTTGTATTATGCTTGTAGCCGACGAAAAAGAAAATGTCTTGTAACTTGTATCTATTGAATATATCAACATAATGAATTGTTCTCTTGTTTTGGGGGTTTTTTTTAATAAAAAGATGGTAAAAAGAAAGTTTGTAATCTAAACATGTCTTGTGTTTGTCATGCATTCGCGTCTGTTCATTGCTGCCTTGTGATCACCTGCTGGAAAAGGGCTGACCTCTTGGCTGTTGTTTGTGATATCAAATTGTGATTTAGTCACTTTCCCATGTGGTATTCTGGGTCAGGTGTAGTACTTGATTTTATTGATCTTTGTCGCCTTTCTTACTTTGCAGTGTTGAAGGGATAGGAGTCCAAAATCGAATTCATCATTACGTTATTTTTCATGTTAAGATCAGATAGTCGATCTGTCATTTAGCTGTATATAAAACGAGAAATACGAGAAATAATGATGACAAAAGTAATGGGTCGCTTGGAGAGATAGATCAGTAAGGAAAATAGCTGAATTGAGCTTAGGTCCGTGGGTTATAACTACGACTCAACTGCAAAAGAATAACTTTTCCTGTTAGAAATGTATAATTTTACCTATACATTTTAAAAATAGTAAGTGAGTATGGTCAGGAAATACCACAATCACAAACCGCAGACAACCCCGTGGCACCGCGAGGAAGAGCCTCCCAACCATCACGAGACACCAGGAAGACAAATTAAGCAAAGCAACCAGCTCTCTCTTCCCCATCAAGATGATTGCAATACTAGAATGGACATAAAGTAACGTACAACAAAACATAGAACAATTACAGACTTCCACAATGGGAGTAACAATAAACAAAAAGTAAACAACAACAGAACCACCGCCTTAGAACGGACAGCAGCCTAAGCCACGGGGTGGGGGGCTTAAATGCATTTACTGGTACCAAATCTTCACCCTAGATTCTGCTGTTGTTGAAGTACAAGAACTGTTCAACTTGCATGGAGATCATCTAACTAATGCAATGTATCATCATGGAGAAACACTCTAATCATAATACACCATGATGAAACAAAGAAAAGGGCTCATGACTAAGTTCGATTTGTGTTTAAACTTATATAACTACAACTCGACTACAAAGAATATCTTTTCCAGTTTTCGTTATGAGAACAACAGAGCTTGGACGACATAGTACTGAGAAGACAAGACACAGTACTGAGAAGACAATTTAAAAAGATATATAATTATAATTGTTCGTCCAGACTAAAAAACGACAAGTGTTCCTGAAAAATGCAATAACATTTTACACATAATGTTCGAAAAATGGTACTTTTTTTCGCATATCATATTTTAAAAATATATTGGAGTAACATTTTTCAAGAAGCTACACATTTCTCGCCAACATTGCAATCCATGATAGAAACTACAGTGTCTGTCTACCATCGGCCCGTCAGCGAAACGCCATTAGAATGGCGTTTCGCAGGTGGTCGATGGTTGTTCGCTTCTATATGTCTACTGAGGGTCTGGATGGGGTAAAATGATTAGTGAATAATGGCCCTTTCTTACAATGAATAGTGAATAATGAGCCAAAAAATGAATAGTGAATAATGAGTGCCTAAAAATAATGAATAGTCCTATTTTTAATGATTAAAAGAAAAGATTAATGAATAGTGAATAGTCAGATTTTAATGAACTATGGGTCTTATTTTAATGAAAAACCCAAATCTTTAATGAGATGAATAATAGGCTATATTTTTATTGAATAGAAATAACCAGACCCCCACCCCCATCCAGACCCTCTCTTCTGGGCGGAGTTACAAATAACTGGTGAAAAAGAAACAATGGTTTTAAATTTGTTGTGGGGTCCTTAACATATGAAACTAGACCATAATATCCTACCTCTCTATACCAATGCAGAGCTGTTTCCACTTGTCCACCAAGGGGTTTGCCATATAACCACTCCATCTGTCTGACATTGTAGTCCTGGAGACATTCCTTCTTGTTATCAGGAAGGTCCCATTGGGACCAGATTCGGGACCTGTCTGGGGACTTTGACATAACAAATGTCCGTTCTGGGCTCGATGTTCTTAATTCACGCTGTACGGAGGAATATTTATCAGGGCTTCGACTTCGACCTCTGTTGACTGACGCCCTGATCGGAGACAGAGTTCTCTTTCTTGGCGAATGAAGCCCAGGAGTTGTGTCCCTTGTAAATCTTTGAGCTGTTGGTGAAGTTAGTCCTGTTGTTTCCCTTGTAAATCTTTGAGCTATTGGTGATGTTAGTCCTGTATCGTAATCTGACGGTCGTATCCGAGACACGTGAACATCTATTGACTGTCCGTGGGTCTGATCAGTTTGTCTCGTGCTTCCACTTCCAAGAATCGCGTGAGTTTGTTCTCTATCACTGGTTCTTTCCGTCGCAGACCCAACATCATGAGTTGCTGTCGTGTTGTTAATATCCACCTGTTTTAGTTCTTCAACAAGTAAATCCGACATTGTTTCAGAAGTATTTGTCTATCATCAAAACGTTTCTTGAGAAAGTGTTTATTTTATTATTTTCCCAACGCTTTCTATTGCACTCTAATCAAAATACCAAAAAATAAAGATTTATTTGCCAGCCCATAAGAAAAGGATACTTATTGCGCAAGCGTAACAACATTCTTTAAACATATGCGCGCATCTATCTAGTGGCTCTAGAGGTCTAAATGCTGGCATTAGCTTCCATCGACGTCCTTGCTTAACGTGTACAAGCAGTGAAGGCTCTGGCGAGACTGTGCGGACGTGAAGGCTCGCCTGGGGCTTCGCTGCTCGTCGATGCAATAAGTACCAAAATCCCATGTGTCAGCTCAATAATCTTACAAAGTATGGATTAACCGATAAAGTGCTGATCGGGAAACCATCAACACTTTTTGTGTGGCCGTGTCATTTTCATGAGAAAAAGAAAAATTATAATAACGTGAATCGTCTCCTGAGGTGATTGCGAGTGTGAATTCTCATTTTCTACGACTTCCTTACACTCTGTCTGATATACGGTGCTGTAAAGATTTGCAGTGCGCAATCGCAGTAAAATCAACTCTCTTGATACACACTAACAATAACTTGACTAATGATAAGATTATCCCTCTTTACAGTTCCGTCTCCATGTTAACACGCATCCTTACAACGATACCTTGTGAAATAGTTTATCATGTGACAGCTATGTCTCAATGCCCCCATAAGAGTTGCTGTTCATTTTTCCACGACAGGGCAAAACATATTTAAACCCTCATATTGTAATTATTTTAAATCTTTAAACCTCCAACCTATATTTTGCTATAGACGATTTGAGCCGCGGCATGAGCTTTCCAACAATGTGGTATGTGCGTCCAGCAAAGCCTCAGATCAGTCTGCGCATACGCGCAGTCTGATCATAGCCTTTGCTTGACGCTTGAATATTTTATGACTATTAAGCTACTGGCCGATCATCATTTGGAGTTTCTACGCTTAAAAGGAGGCTGCACATGCTGGCCTGAGTCTACACATGTCAAACTGCCACATTGTTGGAAATCTCATGCCATGGCTCATATTTCTTTAAGAAACCAAATAAGATGCCATAAATTTCGCATGAAACACCAAACTGAATTTGCCCTAAAATAAAGATAATTATATTATATATAATTCTGGCCCTCTGTTTTAGCGGTGAATGGCGGTTTAAGGGTTAAGTTGTCCAACTAATACCATTGGACACCTTCTTAGTATCTTTAAGTTGCTAAACATAAACATTTGATTGGCCAAACATAAACATTTGTGGATTGAAAAGAGAAAACGGGCCTTAGCATATCGGGTGCCAGAAAATAATCAGAGAACAAACGGTCAGATGATAAGCATGCTGATATGGACGTATAAGAAGTTTCATATGACTTTAAAATTGTTGACTGGGACGTAAAGAATTTACATAAACACTGGTATTTTTAACTAAAACTGGGGTTTCAATGCGATTACAATAGTTCCTTCTTGTTTTTCCTACTCACAGTCTGAGGCTTGGGATATTCTTTAGAAACACTTCGATGTGCTTCTGTGGAATTTCCATAAACTTTGATTTGAGGAAAACATTTGATTTTTAACTGGGCCATATAAGGACATTCTGAAGACACTTTCAGGCTGTTTTTCTTGCAGTATTTAACCACTTGCTGACGAGAAAATCCTTAACTAGTACTTTTGCAAACAGTAAAGACCCAGATTAATGCCACAAATGTGGCATTTCATAAGGGTCTGCACCGTTTACAAAGACAAACTCGATCTTCGGAGAAAGAAATACATTATGTTTGGAAATCATAACCCGTGGCCCCTCAATATACAATGGAACATCCTGACTGAACTATATCAACATTTATGGGAAAATTATATTTGTCGACAATGGGTCAATATTTTCACTTCATTATGAGATTATTACGGACGTACTATTTTCAATTAACTGTTTTACTAATTGTATAAAACTATTGATATATAATATTATCATTTGTGCTTCTGGTCTGTCAATACGAACTATGGTTTATTGGTATATTTGAGTCTTATCCCGATGTTTCATTGGACGCTTCCTAACAATCTACACTTACAGGAGACCTCTCAAACCTTTCTGATTTGTGTGACAGTGTGTCTAACCCATGGGCGAATCCAGAGGGGGGACAGGGGGTCCAGACCCCCACCCCATCCCCCGAAAAAGCACAAAAGTATAGGGTTTCTTAGCAAAACTGGTCCGGATCACTTGAAAATCACAAAGCTACCAAGCCAGCATTCAATGGTGGACTGATGATGGCATACTTTTTGGTATTTGGTCCTTCCCCCCCCCCCCCTCATTATCTAAAGAATAAAAAAAACGTTTCCAAAGTTGGACCCCCTCTGACAAAACTTTCTTGATGCGCGTATGTAACCAATGTATTCCAAAGAGGGTTTTACATTGTTAAAATGTGAGTGATTATGACCAGGAATCCACACTCACACACTGCAGAGCAACCCACGACACCGTGAGGAAGAGACGCAGAAGACCAACAGGCACATGGAACCAAACAAGAAGACGATTAAAGTAAAGCAACCAGCCCTCTCTTCTTCAGCGAGATTATTGCAAAATTTGAAAGGACTCTTAAGTTCTCCATAACAAAATCAATGACCAAACGCAAAAAAACCCAAAAGAATTGGAGCAACAATAAACAATGAAACATCAACAACAACAACAACAGAACCATAGCCTTAGAACAGGCAGCAGCCGGAGCCATTGTGGGTTGAAATAATTTTACTGACCAAATTTTATGGTTCTATGTTATTTATGGACAAAACAATTGGGATAAAATATCCTCGCCCAAATCAAATCCAACCATGCTCCGATGATATGATAATAAGGTAACCAAGGAACACCACACCATTCATTGTCAGCTCACTTGGAGATTAAAAATGCCCTCCCAGAATATACATAAAGGCGCACGTCTTGTTTTATGATATTTAGTAGGAATAATTGCAAATAAAAAGTAAGTGAGTATGACCAGGAAACGCCACATTCACACACCGCAGACAAACCCATGGCACCGTTCTAATGTGTACACTAACAGTCCAATGACATCAAAAGGCAATTAAAGGCAAGATGATTACAAAACTAGAAACGACACTAAGTACTGAACACTAAACAAGGACAAAAGCACAACCGTCCCTCCCACAAAACAATGGGAGTAACAATAAACAATGAATCAACAGCAGCAGAACCGCCGCCTTTGAATGGACAGCAGCCGAAGCCACTGGGGGCTTAAATTAACTTTACTGGCAAACTTTCGCCTTATTTTCTGCTGTTGTTAAAACAAAAAATGTGTTTATGTCGCATGGAGGATTCCTAGCTTATGGTATGTGTCATCAAAAGGAAACAATCAAATCAATTAACATACTGTGATGAAACGAAGAAAATATCAGAGCTAAAGAAGAACCCAGTAGAGCCACGGTAGACCCAGTCAAAGACTAACATCAGGCACTAACCGACCGATGAAAGTTTTTCCAGTGACCCAAGTTGTGCAATTAAAGAGGAACCCATAGCTATAAACCGAGATTGGGTAATAACCAGACATGCAGACTGTTACTACATCCCACTCTTTTATTATGCTTGATGATCTTTTTGAACCGGTCAGAAAAAGAAGGCTTTTGTGACCTATTTTTGTTATTTATGTTTTGTGCTTGTCATGTTTTCTAGTCTGTTCATTGTAGCCTTGTGGTCACCTGCTGGGTAAGGGCTGACCGCTTGATTCTCTTGTATGTGATGTTTTATTGTGTTTTATCACTTTCACATGTGGTGTCCTGGGTCAGGCGTGGTGCTTGATTGCGTCGATTCCTGATCTTTGCTTTCTTTCTTACTTGTGAACGAGTATTTTGAATTCATAAACACCATTTCTAAAAGTTTCCAAAAGTCGATACTTCTCAAACCGCATAATTGAAGGTTCCGTAGCTTAGCTGATGTACAAAAGGTCAAAAGGAAATAAGCTTTTTGTTTTGCTACAGACAGAAACAATCCATTAAAAAGATACAAAATAATAATCTATGAGTATAAAAATTTTATAAAATAACAATTTATTATGAAACAGATTATCCAAAGACAACTAAACAGGCCATGCTTTATGCATGTTCTCTTATTCATGCACGTTCAAACAAACAAGAATGTGGAACAGGTCGCGGTGTCTGAAAGCTCACTATCACGAAGATGACAAAATACAAGTCAATCGACTTCAGTCTAATATTTTAGAATCAGTCATGTTCTCAAGTAACTCGTAACTTGCTTACTGAGGCTAATTGGCCTATGTGCGTGCTAGCATATCAACGTGTTGCATGGTAGGTTTTTTTGGTTAATTAAGGTGTAACTTCAAAATGGTAAAGCTTTTGTACAATTATCCATAAGATTCTCAATTCTTATGTTGTGAATATTTTGTACAGCTGTCACATGTAGCACATTTGGTGTAAATCGACGATTTTATGCACGAGGTTTCAGTAAATGTAACAGGCAACTCACAAGATGGCGTAGTTGGAGTTGATTGTTGCAGGGTCTACTTTGGTTCTTCATCATATATATATATAATATTGCAATGACATTATGCTTCAGTCGTTAAACTATTTCCTGTATTCTTTCGTTTCACCTTTACTACTAAAAAAGGTAGTAGCGGGCTGGGTGTCTTCATTGTAACTAATAACTTGTTTTTCTGCCTGTGTGTTTATTAATATGCTTAACATCCTTTTGCTTTTGAAAAAATGGTCAAAACATGTACATTGGCGTCATTAGATTTTCTCGTCTCCAGCGACCCTTTAAGTCGAGCAATGTACAACTGAGTCACTGCGAGGGCTATAAGATCTAGTTTTACAAGGGCAGATGATATAATTTAGCTGCCTTATCTGTTGCTATACTTCAACTCAACATGATTTTCTCGCCTGTCAGTTTCGAATTTGTAACTACTTCAAAACATTTCACTAACAATACCATCGACTATACAGAGATAACGTTTCAAACTTGTTTTCATATGTGCTTTGAAATCAAACGATGTTCGTTTTAATTTTTTATAAGTGAACCAAACAGTGATCATGCTTGTGTGTGTTTGTGTATCCTTTTCGATATTTGATATACTAAACGAGTTCAGAACACTCGTAGTAATGGCAAGTGTGTTTGCTTTTGTATCAGCTATTTTTGTAAAACATATATCTCTGCTAATACAATCCTAATCGTTCCCACACATACAGTTTATACCCCTATTCCATACAGGCCCCGAATCCCACGAATTGCCACGAATTGACAAATATTTGGATTCGTGTCTGAATCGTACTCAGTTCGTGAAGATCTTAACTGATTTGCACAGTCCGTAGTCAGTTCTTGCAATTCGTAAGTCTATCGGGAATTCGGCTCAAAAGTTTTGAACTGTTCTAAACTTTGGCCACGAATTCCCCGATTCGAAAAATCGTGCGTGATTCGTAACTAATTCCTAAGGCATTCTTGGACATCGTAACTGAATCGTAATCGATTCGGAGGCGTTTTTGGGGCAATACTAGCTACTCTTAGCTCATTCGTGGGGAATCGGGAGATTATGCCAAGCAATAAAACCAAGGAAGAGATAGTAGCCAAAATTAATTACCCCGCCACGCGCATGTGAGCCAGTCCTAGAAGTTGAAACAGATTTGGCAGATTCTGATGCACAATCAGGTTCAGTCAGTAGCTCCTGGCTGGTGATTTCGCCAACGGTGAACTGTCATATTTTTCCAAGTCAAAGAGTCTGGACCAGGGCCCTTCGACTTTAACGTAGTTGTTTTCTGCTAGCTATATAAGAAGCCGTTTTCAACACTCAAGTTCCAGGATAAATTCTACTGCTGCTTTACGAGGAACATTCATTTTGGAACTGATGCCCCTGAAGCATAGATGGGCATTTTTTATAACTATTGTGAAAGAAAATCTCGCGAATCGTCGCGATTCGACGCGGATTTCTGTTAATTCGTGCCAAATCCGTGGTGCATTTGGCATATTCTTAACTGATTCGTAATTGATTCCTTACTTTTCGTGCAGCATAATCTAATGTTATTTTGCTAATCGTAATGAATTCTTGCGCGATTCCAGCCGAATTGAGCCGATTCCCCCGAATATTCGTAACGAAATCGTATCTGAATTGGGACTGACTCGTAGAACATCATGATTGGTGAAAAAAGTTTAATGAAATCTCACGAATCCCCCCGAAACAATAAAAAATCAATTCGTGGCGATTCGAGCGATTCGTGGCCTGTGTGGAATATGGGTATTAGGTACAACTTTTGTAAAGTTATATTGCTGTATGCATTGCTTAAAAGAGGTGCTACGGAGGTTGTGTGGGAAATACCCATCCTTCCCATTTGCCTTGTAGCTGTTTTTGTAGTTGGACCATACGATATATGAACATACTGTGTATATAGCAAGTATGGTGGTTCGCCAGTGCTGAAAGATCGTTGAATGGTTCGTCAAACCTCTATGCCAAGAAAAAAGAAAGTTGGTGTTTTGTTGTGAATTTCATTTCTTTGATCGTCCGGCTTTTATTCATTAAAAAAAGTTAACTCGTAAAGATAACCTTGTTATCCAATTTTCTTTCTTTCCGTGGTTGCTCGAGAAAAGCCAAGCGTCCCTCAAAGCGTATCTAAATGAAAGTCTTATGCCCCTATTCCACCCACGAATCTTCAAGGATCGGTAAATATTCGGATTTGTGGGAAAATGTACTTTTTTTCTGCTTTACGATTCAGTAACGAAACGGATAGGAAAACGTTACGAATATTCTTGGAATTTGGCTGGATTCGGCCTGAATCGCGCGATATTGTGACGAATTCACTACGAAGTGCAATAGTATATTTGGAAATACTGCAAGAAAGTTAGGAATCAGTCATGAATACATGTAGTTGAGAGTAAGCAGAATTCATGCACGATTCGAGTTAGAATAAAAAGACATTCGTGACTATTCTTAACAATCCATAGGATTTACCCTCAGGTTAGGTATAAAAAGCCCCATCCATGCTTGTAAAATGAATGTCCCTCGTAGAGCAGCTGTAGTGCAATGTATTGACCCTACAACTTGGAGCAACATATAGCTGGAAGAAAACTGCTTCATAAAAGAAGGAGAGAGGCCTTGACACTGACTATTTAACTTGGAAAAAAGTTGATTGTTCAACATTGACAACATCACCGGCCAGGAACCGTTGACTGATCCTGATTGTGCTCCTGAATCTGATACAGCTGTTTTCACTGCTGGGACTGGCTCACATGAACGTGGCTGGGTTGTTTCTCTGAAGGACAAGCTTCTGCTCCCTCTTCCTTGGTTTTAATGCTTATCTTGCTTCTCCCGAACCCCCCCCCCCCCCCCCCCCCCCGAACGAGTTAAGAGTACCTACACCTACGAACGACTCAGAATTGATTACGATTCAGTTACGGTGTCTAAGAATGCATTAGGTTTTTGTTACAAATCAGCTACGACTTTTAGGAATCGGGAGTTCGTGAACAGTTCAAAACGTTGGCCAAAAATTCCCGATAGACATACCAATTGCAAGAACTGATTACGGACTATACTATTCTGTAAAGATCTTCACAAACTGATTACGTTTCAGCTACAAATCCAAAAGAATTGTCAATTCGTGGCAATTCGTGGGATTCGGGTCTGTGTGGAATACGGGTATTAGGCAGATAGATCTTGCTGAGGAGAAGTACAATGCACAAGAACCATCACTCTACTTATTTTTTTGCCTTTTTTCATAACATGGTATGTAACAAACTCCACAACCCTTAAACGCAGTGGCTTTGGACATCCACATGCAGATAACTCTTATTGCGGAGATGTGCGGTACACAGGAACCATAACACTACCTATTGTATTTTTTAGTGATTGTCATTGTTTCAATTAGGAGTATATAACCTTTCTGTGAGCATAACTCCACAACCCTTAAACAAATTGACTTGACACTTTATATACAGATAGATCTTATTTGTACAATAGCCATAACTCCACCTACTGCATATTAAGCTATTGACTTTTGTCCAGAGCATAACTCTATAACTCTTAACTATTTTGTCATAAAGCTTCGTGTCCCACTAGCAGTATATTTGGTACATATACCATTATTACTTTCATGGTATGTCAAGAGGTTGGGTATTCTTTTAACTGAAAATCTTAAAACACACCATTTTTTAAACTCCTAATTGGATGTACAGATTCATTTATTTATGATCGACGTGATTGTGCACAAAACCGAAAAGTGGGCTACCCCTTTAAATACAAAAAGGACAACTCCATACTTATTTTATCAATATGTTTGGAATGAGCCATCGCAATAAAATTAGTTAGGTTATATCCGTGTACGTATCCACGCTTCGCTTACCTCTTGAGAAGAAGACATCAATTGCTTCACCAATGGAGATTGAAAATATCCTCGTGCGCATTTGTCCTTCACTGCCGAGTAAATAGGAATGATCGGCAGTTTCCGTGGATAGCTGTATACATGTGTCCGAACAGCATCGTTGACGAAATTCTTCTCAAGAATTCCCCGCTGCTCTATAGATGGCAGAGGCCGTATGTTTGTCTGTACGTTATCTTTATGCCAAAGGGGACTCTTCTGCACCACCCAAGACATCTGAATTACAGGTAATATACTAACTTAAAGTAACATGGCCTCTTACCCCTTATCATGAATCCCCCTCCGCTCTATAGATGGCAGAGGCCGTATGTTTGTCTGTACGTTATCTTTATGCCAAAGGGGACTCTTTTGCACCACCCAAGACATCTGAATTACAGGTAATATCCTTAATCAAATAACTCATTATTTAAAAAAAAATCATGATGTTGCTTAAAGTCTGGTTAGTGTACTCTTCTAACAGGCTGAAGGAGCATAGTTGCAAATGGGGAGATGTGTGCAAATGGATTGTTTTGAAGCATTATATATCCGCTGTCGGTATTTTAACAAAATAAGACCAATTCTCATTTCATTTCAGCGAAAAAATAAACTTCATTTTTTGTACCATCTATATTCTATCAACTGGTCTAACACTGTTTGTACGTATCTGATTATTTGTGAATTTTAGCGGATATATGGGCCAGCACATGAGGTTTTGGTATGTATCGCATTATCGAGAAACTGAGGCTTATGCGAGTTTGTGCATACGCGCAGACTCGCCAGAGCCTTCGCTGCTCACTTACACAAAATTGGATGTAGGTGAAGCCTTAGACCAGTATATGCGTTTTATTAGATAATGCGATAAGTACCTAAATCCCATATGTTGGCCTTTTTTTGACTCTTTTGAAAAAAAAAAAAGAAAACTTCATTCTCATAAAAAAGTAAAGTAGCACACCGTTCAACCGGCTGCTTTGATGACAGGTTACTAACAATGATGACAGATACGCGATTTTATTTCCCATGCAGGGTAGGTTATAATTTTCGGTTGGCAAAATTGTTAGAGAAGCCCTCTGGTACTCTGTGGTGGATGAGTACAATTGTTAATGTTGAGAGATCCTACAGAAACAAGCTGACGTTAGATCTCTCGCAAATAAAGCCACACTTGACCATCATTTCAGAGGTTTCCTGAGAAAAGTCACAAAAAACGGTTATCTGTTCAGGTTGTTCATCTCTCCGTCAAAGTCTGCTATCTGCACTTATTTACAATAAAACTACTATCATTCAGCTACATTTCTGTCAAATTTGAAGCTGCAGTTTGATTTTATAAAGTTATTGGAGCCCATTAAAGACGACAGATGGAGGAGAAATGGCTGTCTTTATCTACAGATCAATTTGAAGTGGCTGTCTTTAATGACAGGTCATGAATTTTAGTGGCTAACATTGATGACAGGTCATAATTCTAAAAAGTTACTATAAAACAACATGTTCTTCAACTGAGAGCATAAATGGTCTTCCATATTGCATTCAGTTCAAAATAATCTTATCTGTCAGTTGGTTAACTGATATTTAGCATAGATAAACAGCCTAGATCCAGACTAGACACTGTAGAAACAGGTTTCATACTGTTTCTTAGATATAGATACAAAAAATAAACTCAAAATGTACGTCTAGGTCAAAATAATATCATTTAGATGACAAATAGGTGTATCCACTTTTCAGTGAATCTTTAGTTTTGTAATATCAATTATTTCATAATTTGTGCTTTAAGGACAGGGTTTGGTTTTGATTGTGCCACTTCCTGGTCATTGCTCATGTTATTTTCCTCCATGTAGTACCAGTACCTGGGGACAATATTACACCTGTCCTATACAAATCAAAAGAAAGTTGTGAATCACTGTTACAGGCTGAATGGCAGCCGATTATATCCTGATCTTTCCACACAGCTGAATATTTTCAGCCTTGATATGGTATAAGTTGAAATCATGTTATGTTGAAGTAAGTAAGGGTGCAAAGATCAGGAATCGATACAATCAAGAACCACACCTGACACAGGATACCAATGGGAAAGTGACAAACCTACAGTTGGACACCACAGATGAGAGCCAAAAGGTCAGCCCTTTCCCAGTAGGTGACCGCAAGGCACATATACATAAGGAATAAAGAAACGCAACAGACAAAAATATAATTTTTTCGTGTTTAAATGAAGGTTTGGTGAAATCTCTTTTGAAAATTTCTTATTGAGTATTTATAGCATGTGATGAAATACCAAAACGTCATTTTAACGGTACATTTTACGTTACAAGATGAAAACATATGAAAGCTTAAAATGTGACGTTAACGTTAGAATAAAGATCAAGAAACCCCGTCTTTTCCATGTTTGGTTATTTGGCGTCGACTAGACAATTTGCAAATAAAAAAACGTCCAATCATATTCGTAATACAGTCAAATATTGCGTCAAAACACGCTACTTGAATGGCAAGATACACAATGGTAGTGAATAAACGATAAACGTCACTTAGAGCCGTCGGGTTTGGGTCGCTGGTGAATATACGGGATAAGATAAACCTAGAGGCATCAGAACATGCTTTCTTGGGAAAAACTGACTTTTCAGAAACCGTAGAAATACGCTGGTAAGGTGTTTATATTGACGTTAGCCAAACAAAACACAGCATAATGCAAGAGAAAACATCTGATTACATGCCGAGAGTGGACACTAAACTTGTTAACTGTAACCTAAATTTTACCACTGGACCAATTTTATCACTAGAAAAACACATAAACATCATGGAAACCATTCATACGTAGGGTATCGAATTTTGACGTCAGAACTGAGTATTTTTGACGTCTGGAGATCTCAAGTCATATTTCTTGAACACAACGTCCATGTAATGAATAAATCTCAAGCAGAAAAGTAAGTTTACGTGTTTCACACAGTATTCAGAGTTGACGTTAATGACGCTAAGCCATTCCAGAATCCTACAGAAACGTCCTTATTTGATCATTTCCTTGATCCGCAATCTATGCAAAGACTTTTTAAAACAGTAAAACTATGGTTGATTCAAACTTTGCTTTTATTGACCCTGTTTCAGCAGTTTACTACTGGGGTCAGGCTGGTTACGCGCATACCAAAATGATTACGTAATCGATAATTGCATTGAACCTGCTGTAATTTGACGGACACATACTGCTCCTATGGATAAATATCATTTGCACTAAAAACTTGCATCATATTGTATGCTTACAATGCCTCTAAGTGTTTGTTGCGTTTCTTTATTCCTTAAGTATATAAACTGTCGCTCACAAAGGCATAGCAAACACAAGACAGAAAAATACATAAAAGATCCACAAAAGAAGTACCGCCTTGGAATGGTCAGTAAAATATTTTACTGGGGGGCTTAAACCAGTTTCACGGCGCCAACCTCACCCTTAATTCTGATGTGGATCAGGACACATTTGTATCACAACCTCCTTTTGATTCATATATGGGAAGTGAAACTTTGGTACTACTTTGAACAAAAATGACATGAGCAGTAATTATGAAGTGGCACACCCAAACCAAACCCTGTCCTTAAACCCCAAAAGTGCAATAACTGATATTACATAACTCAGATTTCACTGAAAAGTGGATATGCCCAATTGCCATCTAACTGATATCTGATCTAGACGTACATTTTGAGCTAATTTTTTGTATCTACATCCTCTAAGAAACAGTATGGACCCTGTTTCTAAAGGGTCTGGTCTGGATCTAGAGTATTTACATATGCTTAATATCAGTTAACCAAATGCCAGATAAGATTATTTTGACCTGAATGTAATATGGAAGATGATTTATGCTCTCAGTTAGGACCAAAGGCTGAAGAAATATGTTGATTTAAAATAACTTTCTATAATTATGACCTGTCATCAAAGTAAGCCACTAAAATTCATGACCTGTCATCAAAGAGAGCCACTTCAAAATTGATCTGTAGATAAAGGCAGCCGTTTTTACTCTACCTCTGATCTTTGATGGACTCCAATAACTTTATAAAATCAAACTGCGGCTTCAAATTTGGCAGAAATGAAGCTGAATGATAGTTGTTTTACTGTATATAAGTGCAGATAGCAGCCTTTTTGTTTATTGTTACTCCCATTGTGGGAGTCTGTAATTGTTCTATGTTTTGTTATACGTTTACTTTATGTCCATTCTAGTATTGCAATCATCTTGATGGGGAAGAAAGGGCGGATTGCTTTGCTTAGTTTGTCTTCCTGGTGTCTCGTGGTGGTTGAGCGGCTCTTCCTTGTGGTGCCACCGGGTTGTCTGCAGTTTGTGATTGTGGTATTTCCTAGTCATACTCACTTACTATTTTTTACGGAGAGACGCACAATTTGAACAGATAGCCATTTTTGTGACTTTTCTCAGGAAACCTCTGAAATGATGGTCAAGTGTGACCCTCTTTCTTACTTTAGTGTAAGTAACCTGTCATCAAAGCAGCCAGTCGTACGGTGTGTGTAGGCTCAGGACAAATCAAACAAAGTAAAAAAAAAATAGCGGATATGAAATATTAAACATGTTTATGCCATTATCAGACGTATTGTCAACTTTAGACAAAATATTTGTTAAAACTTTGATCTATCAAATGATTAACGGCCGAAATAGTACAGTCATTGAGAAAATCTAGTTAAGTTTACATTTGTTTATAAAATAACCTTTTAAACTTTCTTGACCAAAGAGGGTCTCCTTGCTGGTGGTTATGATAAATGTACATACGAAATCTGCCATAGGAAAGTTACCTTATACCAAACCCACGGTATAATATGGTGGAATGCATACAAACATCACTTTTCGTGCTTAGCACTGTTTTACGTAGAACTAACTTTATGTTTGTTCGTTCTAGTTTGGGCATCATCTTGCTGAGGGAGAGAGGACTGACTCTGCTTTGCTAAGTATTTGGAGTACGTGCCCGGATCCAGAAAGTTTTGTCAGAGGGGTTCCAACTTTGACAACGTCTTTTTGTTGTTGTTTTTTCTTAGTTGATGAGAGGAGAGAGAATCCAAATACCACTAAAAGCTGGCCATCCTCGGTCCGCCAGCGAAACGCCATTTAAATGGCGTTTTGCTGGCGGGCCGATAATGGCCCAACATTGAATGCTGGCTTTGTAGTTTTGTGATATTTCAGGGGATCCGAACCAGTATTGCTAAGAAACCCTATAGATGCGAGCATGGAATTGGCGAGCTTTTGACGTAAGAGTAGAATGTTTATTGCATTTTTCAACACTCATCAGATGTGCTAGTGAAATTCCTTTCAATGGCGTTACTTGGGGATACGGTGACATGTTTTTAAAGAATGGAGCTTCACTTTAGACTTGGCAACTGATATGAAGAGGTGATGCTTTTGGGGCTCTAGGACGGTTGCGGACTCTGGCTAGTATAAGTGGAGGATGCAGCATAAAACTATTCTATGGACCACTTTGAAGATAAAACATTTCCCACCCTCCCAACAATTGCCGGTTGGGCCCTCGTGAAGCCATAGACCCAGCCGGCTCAGCACTGGTTAATGCCCAGGAACTGCCACAAAAAAGATTTAATTCGTATGATGAACGGTCGAAAATCACGTTATACGGCTCCGCTAAGACGTCATCTGACAATATGTATAGCTCCCCAAATAAAGATTTTCAATACAGTTAAATTAACATTCTTTCCTTGCTGACTACGACTTGTATCGCCTGTTGCTGACCTTTGCAAATAGTTTGATTCTAGATCAGGACAGACAGAACGTCGGTCCTGATCTGGATCCAAACCCGACAGCGTTCCCTAAAACATTTATTTTTGAAAAACTTAATTTGAAAATAAAAAGTCGACAATAAAATCATGAAAATATACCTAGCATGCAAAAAGTTAACGTTTATGCCTAGTTTTCCCAAAATCAGTTTCGAGCCTACTTCACCTTGTCATCTCGGACCCAGTAATACAACGTCCTAGTTGTCATACAAGTTACCGAAATGACTGAGAAATTTAACCAGGAAAGTATGATAAAACAATAAGGATTAAAGAGTTTTCGGCACAAAATGGTAACCTTCTGCTGATACCATTTGCAATCAGTTTGGACCCAGATCAAGCCCGACAAAACGTCGATCCTGATTCGAATCCAAACTGTTTTACAATATAACTATTTCTAAAACAAACTTTTTCAAAAATGTAAAGTTTCGAAAACATTATTCAGCAGACGACAAAAGCAGGCAAATGTAACCAGTGTGCAAACAATTAAACGGAATTTCAGTTTTTGGGGAGAACGAGATATTTTTACTTACATCTGATGCGATAAAAGTAAATCCCAACTATCTGTTTAAGCCTTAGTATTACAAAGAAAGGCCTACTAATATGACTGGCCACGTGAAAATGGGTCTTCGGGTTTGCGACAATGAAACATGCTCATCATAGACTTTAAAGATAATAACTGATCCGTGTCATGTGATTTCCAACAATGTGACATTTTGACAAGTGTAAACTCAGATGAGCCTATGCAGCCTCCTTTTAAGCTTAGAAGCTCCAAATGATGCTCAGCCAGTAGCTTGACAATCATAGAATATGCAAGCGACAAGCAAAGGTTCTGATCAGACTGCGCGTATGCGCAGGCTGATCTGAGGCTTTGCTGGTCGCACATACTACATTGTTGGAAACCTCATGCACTGTCTCATATATAATTTTGGGCTATTGAATTGTCTGATTTTGGTGATTTACGTACCAGTCAACAATTTCCAATCATGTGCGGTCGTTCTGGCTGGAACAAGTGCTAAGCAATGAAGATAAGTGTGTAGATATTATACTATCTAAGCACTGAAAGCAATGAAGCTGATCAGACTACACGGAGGTAGAGACTGATCTGTACCTGTATTGTTCTCATGAAACACAAACCGGCCTCGATGTCATAAAACTGTTTTTTCATTATCAACTCAACTAAGCATGAGCATTTTATCCTGCCCATTAATGTTAAAGCTGCAAAGTCTGTAACTCATGATCATCTATTTTAGGAAATAATGTTTTGATTAACAAGACCACCGTAATATAGTTAAAATTCGGGGCTTCGTAAACCTCAACAAATTATCACTATCAAAACGACAGCATTTAGGTTAAAAATTAACTGTCGGGGATGCAAATAATTACAAACAATAGAAACAAACCAACTGTTTTTATTTCCATGCAGTTGTCAGCTGTAGTGAACAGATTTATTGTGAAAGCATAGCTTAATTCCATTTTTACAAATGATTTAAAGAGGTTTTTTTTGGAAAATGCTCATAGCTGTAGACTTTCAGGCGTTTTAACATTTATTAGCAGGATAGATGCAACAATTGAAAGAATTTAGAAAAGAAATATCCGTTTTTTTTCCATCACTGTATCTTTTATGAGCAATTCTAGAACCCTCTCCCTGTCCCCCGTTTTTTAAATATCCTGTAAAAATGAAATAATTTGGTTTCAGTGAGACTAAATGATTTCATTTTCATGGGATATTTAAAAAATGAGATAAAATCAGCACAAAGAACCCACACACATTTATACATATCTCGGACCCAATAAACTGGGTCCGAGTACATATGAACCCTCTTTGAAGAAATCCTGGATCCGCCTCAGTATCCAGGACTCATAAGCCAACATACGTTTATTGCTATAAAATTGTGATCTAGCTTATAGATAACACATCTGCGATATTGTGAATGTTTTCATGTGATGCGGTTCAATTTTGGTCTTAGTATCAGTGTTTGGAGAGTTTAATTGGGAATTTCCAGTGGGCAGAGAAGTGTTTCTTCCAGTTTATCAGAACTATGGCGATTATGTGACAAATATTTGCTATACCGTTTATATTTAAATTATGAAAATTGCAGTACAATATCATACGCTTAAATGTTTTAACTTTGTTCATTCATCAGATTGGGAATCAGATGACCCAATAACCAGATAACGGCGGCGCGGCATCATTCGATCCTACATGTACATTGTATATAGATCTTTCAGGGCTGAAGGGAAATGTGTGTGGGGGAGGAGAGGAGAGGGGGTTAATCATTTTGACCCTATCATAATCCACGCTTTAAAAAAAATGGATATTGAAATCGCCTCCGTCCGTCTGTCCGTTATGCTATCTCCTCCTAAACCATTGTACGAGATACAACCAAATTTGGTATGTGAGTAAATCGCATGAATGAGCGTGCAACAGCACATTTGTTTTTGGTCCCACCCCTGAAGCGAGGTCAAAAGGTTAAATATCATCAATTTTTTTCGAGAGCGTGGGGATTTGCGATGACTCCCCATCGACTGCGCATTCTAGTTTTTTTATTTTTTTTTATTTTTTTTTTATTTTATTTTACTTATTTATTTTGGGGAGTGGGGTGGGGGCATTTCTGAAATACACTATTTGGGGGTTGATAATGGAAAAATCAGTGATAACAACTTACGCAGTGAACTAAAAGCTTACACTTATATCAAAAATACTTTTTCATTTCCTACGTACTAGTAATATAATTATGTTTGAGATTAAGTTTTCTCAAAAGCACACCACAACTGCCATTAAACAAAATCGTCAAAGTCCAAAATGGAAATAATTTGGGGCCTATGTAACAAAACAAAATGAGAGGAACCCTCCCCCGCCTGGGCTCTAATTCTATGGACGTAGTTCCACATGAACATCTTATATAAAATTTATACGCCGACATTGGCAAAAATGTTTCAATTAAGTGTCATTTGACCAGAAGACTAAACTATTATTTTGAAGAACAACAGTTAAAGGAAATATTTTCTAGGCGTAAAATGACAAGCAACAATATTGTGACAGACACAATAACTCGTTAACTCGTTATCGCTTTTACTAATGAATACTTATATCTTTTGTGAAAATAATCACAAAATCTCCACTAATTCTGCGTATATCTTTTTAATCAATATAAACATAACTCCTAATGTGTGGCGCCCTATGCACCGGTTATTTGCATTTGTAGGCACGTCCCAGCCAGTTTCAATCTCTGGTCACTATCGGCCCACCAGCGAAACGCCATTTAGGCCAGCTTTTACGTTTTCCCTGGGATAACTGTACCGTCTCGTAAGTCTTCTCAAGAGAAGACAACTGAGGGTTTTCGAACATGCGTCCAATACAAACTAGCTGGTGGGCCTATAGTGGCCCGCTTTTACGTACTCACTGGGATTACCGTATCATCTCGTAGGTTTTCTCAAGAGAAGGCAACTGAATGTTTTCGAGCATGCCTGTTAGCCATCATAGCTGCCGTGAGTCACTGTGCTTCTTCAATCATTAGTAAGTGAATCTGAAATTTTGAGTAAGATGCCAAATAGGTGCCGCATATACTCACTTTAGCGAGTCCAGATGATCCAAAGTTATTTATATTCACAGAACCTCAACCAATTGTCAGCAATGAAATACAAAAAAACTGATGTCAAAAATGTTGCAGTTTTGTTGATATTTTAACATTAACCAATATAAGCTTAGCGTCCTTTTTGTGCGACATAGGCAAACAGTGCAAACCCAGATCAGACGCCACATAACGCGGCGTATGATCAGGATTTCCACTGTTTGCTTACTGAATGTTCTATTAAAATTTGAATAAAAGTAAAAACTACCACCCAACAACCCGTAAAACGGAAATGGAATGGTCTAATTATTGAAATTGGGAAATTCCATTTGGCTTCAATGAATTAATTAATGAGCAGGCCATGATTTATGCTCAGTTGAGTTGAGCATGCAGCTAGAGCTGTCGGACTCCGACATATGGCCTAACATAAAGCCATTCAGTCACGATGAAAAGGAGCAATATCATGTGTAATTGGAAGATAAGTCAAGTCTCCAAACAAGAGAGAAATGAGGCATTGCAACCCAAGTTGATAAATGCTTCTTCCGGCCTATGTTTAAATGATAGAATATGTTTGGGGTCGCATATATCAGCGTCTTTCTACACAAATTTCAATAAAACAGAATCTGCTGTCTTAAAATAACAATGACAATGAGTTGTTTGCAACGAAGCACATTTACAATAAATGTTATGGCAATTATATTCTTGAACACCGGATAAGGATATCTGAGATATTAACCTGGGATAGAAAACCATGCTATCTTACCCAGGCTGTCACGTAAGGGCTTCATACATTGGCTGTATTGGAACTCACGCACATTGTCGGTAAGCGATAGCATTGTTATGTTTAAGTGATGTCATCATGTGAAATTGCATCTTAGCGTATTCAGGGACTTCTGGAAGCTTATATTCAAATAAAAAAAAACAGTGGTGAGCAAGAAAAAGAATCCATTATACGTGTGAGGGTGGGACAGAAAAATCCGTCCCTCGGGATCACCATTTGTCATCACTCGGCAAGCCTCGTGATGCCAAACGGCGATCCTCGGGACGGATTTTTCTATCCTACCCTCGCACTCAAGATAGATTCTTATATAAAACAGCAAATGACATGAAAATAAGTTGAAAAGATTCTCGGGCAGTGGTGACGAACAGAGTTTAGAAACGATCAAGTTATATAGTGCGAGCATGTTATACAGTGCCGTGCGTTGCAGGTGTACTATCAGGGTCAACGTGCAACTTCAATGAGCATGCAGTCAATCTTATCTCGCTGGTGTCAGCATTAAGATAAGTATTAGTTATACCATGAGTTGTCCGCCTGTACGTGGAGATAATCCACGAGCTTTAGCGAGTGGATTATCTTACGTACAGGTGGGCAAACATGGTATAACTATTTTATACCACCTACATCAGTGTAGACCTTGCACATCACGAGATATTTCATGCTTCTCAAGTTGGTAAAGGTGGTATAATTGCTGACATGCAGCTGCTGATGGACTCGACCAGTATTGGGGTGTTAAGGGATCGTCAGATCGAGTGGAATTAGAGTTAGCTAGCAGGAATATGTGCTTTGCTCTGCATTCAAAAAATGTAGGCTAAAAAGTAAGAAAGAGGGCAGAGATCAGGAATCGATACAATCAAGCACCACACCTGACCCAGATACCAATGGAAAAATGACAACTTCACAATTAGACGTCACAAACGAGAGCCAAGAGGTCAGCCCTTTCCCAGCAGGTGACCACAAGGCATCAATAAACATGCGCGCACGAAAGCATAACAAAAACAAGACAGAAATAGCAACTCTTGAGTGCGAACTAGCAGATTTAGTTTCCTTTAAAATGTCCTGGTATATTAATTTCAAGGGTGAAAGAGTATACTGAAGCAATTTAATATAAATATTTAGGTATTTCGTATAACGTAAATATGTACATGTATTAATATTCCACTTTATTGCAGGGTTTATATTTTTCGTATTTTTCATACACTTTTTTGTAATTTCAGTGTTTAAGGGGACTCTGGCTCCAGCTATCTTATGCGGAATCTTTAATATACAGTAATACTCTAATCCAGGGTTCCTACCGGTGGTAATGTGCGCTATGCAGAAATGTGAGAGGATGATGACTTGGTCTTTAAAGACGTTTGATTAATAATATACTTAGGGAAAAAAGCTTAGCAATATACTTTGAAGATTCACAGTTTAGAAGAAATAGAACTTTTTTTTCATAGTGTCAAAAATATATGTTGACAAACGTTCAAGAGTACGATGACATTAACCGGTTGACATTTTACATGATGTAAAGTCTGATGTTATGCCCCCCTTGCTAAAACAGCTTATCTGGCAATAGTGCGAATAGTTTTCGACTAAAAGTTTCATTTTTCTGTCAAATGTTTAGATCTAAAAGTTAGAAAGTGACAAACGGTTTAAAACTGGACGTTGTGTTCACCCTTTTCGTACAGATTTTAGTTGAAAATCGCATTTTTCCAAATTATCTCCCTTTCAATTGAATAACGTTAGAAAATAAAATGCTCAGCAGATCAAATCCTCACTATGAAGCCTGATTTTGTTTCTTTTGACCACTCGCGGGTAGCCATTAGGTCATTTTCAAACAACTAACATGTTTGCGAACCTGCCAATTAAAAAGATCTAATCCTTCAAAGATCGCCTATGGGAAACCCCAATATAAATAATTGCTTTACTTTTTTCCCTCAGTATATATGTATATAGTATAGCTACTCAACGGGTGTTAGCTTTCTGCATAGCCCTAGCGACTTTCCATCCTTATATACAATAAACAAATTGTTATGCTTTTCTTTATGAAGATAAATACCTACATCGAAAGATGGTGATTCCAATGTGGATAGACTTACTTACAACAGAACAGAACAATAAAGGCCAATAAAAGGACAATAACTTCAGACGCTTTCCTAAAACCGCACAGGTCAAAAACTCCAAGTTAATGCCAAATTTTTTAAAGACTTTGAAACAAAAAAAAAAACATTTTAAAACTTCATCAAACAAACATAGCTGACAGGGCCGTCGCCGCGTCGGCGAAAAAGCATCGAGTGCCGAAGGTACGAGAGGGGAAGAGCACGAGAGGGGGATTATTCCCCTTTCGTTGGGTAGGGGGGTTTGGGGGGGGGGGGGGCTCCCCTAGATTTTGGGGAATCTTGAGTGCTTCTATATGCGTTTTAGTGTGGGAACAGATTTCAGTCACGATTTTTGCTAGAAAATATATTTCTTGGCGAGTGAGAACCAAGTACTGGACAAAATCGTTTTCAGATAGTCACGATTTTTTTTACTTTTTTTCTTCAGTGTTTTTTTTTTTTTTTTTTTTTTTTTTTACATTATTTCACCTATGTTTCCACAGGTTTTGGCAAAGTACTTTTAGCACTGATTCTTGGTTGTACTTCAAAGAGTTGCGTTCAGTTTCAAGTTTCGAAAAGATATACACTATAGCGTATGTTCAATTAGAACACCCAACGCTTCAGTGCTATAGTGTTCTATCTACCATTGCACAAGTTTTGAGAAAAATGAGTTTGAAAATTTTAGCATCCTGTTTTATGCCTTATTTATCTCAGGCATTTGAATCATGCCAGAGGGTTAGAATATATACATACAGTGTTAATGACCTTAGTTTGAAGAAATTTTTACAGTAATATGGAATTTACGGGAATTTTACAGTTTGCAGATAGAACATTATGCCTTAAAAAATCGCCTTCTGCGTTCAGTGCTTTAGTGTTCTATATTTTTCCTACAGCTTATTACTCTGTTTATGGAGTCAATTCATATACTAGTCTGAACAGAAATGATTATTTGTACCTAAAAGTAGCAGATTTGGTCATTTATTTGGCATAACAGTACCAAACCGCACGGATTATGCCATTAAAATTTATGTAAGGGAGGTAATCTGTTTCTACAGTTAATTTTTCTGTCAATGGGTCAATTTGTATAATATTTTAGACAGACTGAACTGCTTCTTTGGACCTAAAATAAGCAGATTTAACTATTGATTTGTAATTGCATCGACAAATTACTTCAATTAAAGCGGTTTAAATATGTGTAAGGGAGGTAATCTGTTTCTACAGCTTATTATTCTGTCCATGGATCAATTTGCGTTATATTTATGACGGACCTAAAGGTAGCCGTTTTAGCCATTAGTTCGACATAAGAACGACAAACCACTTCAATTTAGGAAATTTAAGTTTATGTAAGGGAGGTAACTGCAATTTTTAGCAATTTCTCCAAGGGAAGTGACTTAATGTTGATAGAACACTATGACACTGAACTCACCCAGTCACATGACATAATCATCATTGGTCATTGGATGAAAATCACTTAGAACACTATAGCACTGAACGAAATTGTCTTTTTGTAGATAGAACAGAAAAGCACATCAATTTTAAGCTCATTGTCTTGCGCAGGCGCGATACTAAAGAATCGACCTGTCTGCTATGGGACATCACGACTGAAAAATCGGGTTTGTGCTGTTACGTGGTACGCATTACTCAAAACACCTACGTTAAAAAGTAACAAGCGTTAAATGCCAATAGATAATCCTTCAATGGAGATATCCAGTCATTTTGGGTAGCCAAATCATAACAATGATAAGTATTACGGTATTCAGCTATAGACTGATCATATTGTATGCACTAAAACATCTTTGAAAACATTCTCCGCATGGCATTTTCATAGAAACCGTTTCAGTGACACGTGATGACGCGCTTAATAAACAATATTGAATCAGCCAACCGGGCACATCACATGACTCTGTGACGCATTTGGTAAACAAATATGTCACATGTACCCACAGTGCTCAAATCAGACAGGTCAGTATTTGATAGAATGCTTCCGGTCGATGACAATGATTTTAAGCTTACTGGGAGGAGATAGGCAAATGAAACCTTCACCAGTAGATAGAACATTTGGTCCCCTGCATTACTCGTTTTTGACCAAAATGTCACTTAGAACACTATAGCACTGAAGCGACGAGCCGTTAATGGTGCAGGCTTCATCTAGATTTTGGCTGCGCAACTTTCTTTGACGAGTTCCCTTGTCGATAGGCATAACGTGAGATCTTTGGCTTCATTGTAGTGAAGCCAGGGCCTACAGTCGAACCACGATGGCTAAACACTGTTTTCTCTGCTCAGGTTTCCCTCAGAATTTTGATTATGAATTGTCAGTCAATAAAGAATAAGAAGGTTGAACTTTATACAATTATCGACTCAGCAAAACCAGACATCATCTTGGGGAATGAGTCCTGGTTAACCCCTGAAATTAAAAACTCAGAAATTTTCCCCAACTCCTTTGATGCAGTTCAGAAAGACAGAGCAAGTGATGCCCATGGTGGTGTCTTTATTGCTTTTAAGCGTGACTTGCTCTATACTGAAACTCCGGGACTGGACACCAACTGCGAAATAGTTTGGTGTAAGTTGAACATTATTGGATGTAGGAAACTGTACCTTGGTTCCTTTTATCGCCCCCCTGACAAGATTGACAATGAGTATCTTGAGGAGTTTAACTCATCCTTATCTCGGATTATGTCGAATCGAAACGCCCATGTTCTGGTTGGAGGAGATTTCACTTGCGGTGACATAGAGTGGAGTCACATGCAAGTACCTCATGGGGTACAAAAAAGACAGTCTCAGCAGCAACTTTTGGATATTATAGGAGAGCACGGTCTAACTCAAGTTGTAAACATACCAACGCGCAATGATAAAACTCTTGGCCTTCTTTTTACTAACGCCCCATCCCCTGTGAATAGAGTCAAGGGGATGCCCCCGATCGGCAAAGCTGATCACGACATTGTATATGTTGAGTATGACATTAAAGCTGCATAGTCTGTAACTTTTGATCTTTTAATTTTTGAAATAATATTTCTATTTTTCAATATCACAGTAAAAAACTTAAATTCAGGTATACATTTTACCAATTTCGTAAATCTTTACAAATTATCAGTATCAAAACAACAGCATTTATGTTAAAACTTGACTGTCTATAATTATTGGAGGGACGCAAATAATTACCAACAAGGGAAAAAACACCTGTTTTTATAAGAGAATTCACTTTCCCATGCAGTTTTCAGCTATAGTGAACAGCTTTATTGTAAAAACTTAACTTGATTCTGCTTTTACAAATGATTTAAAAAGAAAATAAAAGTTTTCGAAAAATGTTCATAGTTGCAGACTTAGTCTCTTTAAGGCTAAAAGAATAAAACAGGCATCACGCAAGATCTATCTCTATAAACGTGCAGACATGGTCGGCCTTAAAGACCACATGGCCCTATTTAAGGACGCGTACCTTTCTGAAGACCACAGTCACATGTCAGTTAATGACATGTGGGTCAAATGTAAAACAGGCCTTGTAGAGGCTGTAGAAAGGTTTATCCCATCAAAAATGACCAAAACAAAATACTCTGTGTCATGAATAGATGCAACGATCAAACGGCTTGTAAAAAAGAGACATAAGCTTTACCTTCGTGCTCGCAAATCAAAGGACCCTGTTGTCAAGATTCATTACAAGCGGTTCAGAGCACATGTTCAGAAGGTACTTAGAGATGCCTATTGGAAACACGTTTCCAATATATTTACGTTCGAGAACGATAGCTCAGATCCCAACACTCCCAAGCCTGAAACGATTAAAAAGTTTTGGTCATTTGTCAAATCACTTATAAAAGACGCGTATGGGATCACTTTACTCAGAGAAAACGGAATTCTTAAGACAGATTCTAAGGAAAAAGCCAACCTTTGTAATAGGCAATTCCAATCAGCCTTCACACGTGAAGACGACTCTGACCCGCCCTCGAAAGGGGCTAGTCCGTTCTCCGTCATGGGGGACATAACAGTTGACCCGAAAGGGGTCGCCAAACTGTTGGACGGACTAAATGTTCATAAAGCCTCTGGCCCGGATGGACTGAATGCCAGAGTACTTAAAGAGTGTAGCAATGAGATCTCTCCAATACTGGAACTCATCTACAATGAGTCTTTAGCTCGGGGCGATATACCAGATGAGTGGCGACGAGCAAATGTTTCTCCGGGCTTTAAAAAGTGTGAAAAATACGATGCTGCTAACTACAGGCCGGTGTCGCTCACATGCATCTGCTGCAAAACCCTAGAGCATATTTTAGTCAGCAACATCAACAAACGCTTAGCCTTAGATTGTATACTTGTTGACTGTCAGCATGGTTTCCGAAGTCAGAGGTCTTGCGAAACCCAGTTGGTCCAGTTTGTGCACGACATAATCAGCAACCTGGATGGGGCTGTGAATCGTGGGCACAAACAGACAGATTTAATCATAATGGATTTTGCTAAGGCCTTGACAAGGTTCCACACAAGAGGCTATTACACAAATTGGAATATTATGGGATTAGAGGATCCACCCACAAGTGGATAAACTCATGGCTCTCTGGGCGCACTCAACAAGTTGTTTTAGATGGCCTAGTCTCAGATCTAGTCCCAGTGCTATCTGGTGTGCCCCAGGGATCGGTCCTAGGTCCGGTCCTGTTCCTCATCTTCATAAATGATCTGCCGGAAAACATCAGGTCTTCTGTTCGCCTGTTCGCAGACGATTGTGTCCTGTATTATATATATAGGAATATACATTCACTTCAGGATTGTTTGACCTTGCAAGAAGATCTCACCAGCTTAGGACAGTGGGACGCCGATTGGCAAATGAAATTTAACGTAGCCAAATGTCACTAAATGAGAGTGACTCTGCATCAGCATCACAAACAAATTTTTTTCGACTACTCACTACACAATCAAACTTTGAAAATGTTCATTTGGCAAAATAACTTGGTATCATCATTACAGATAACATGGATTCGGGTCAGCATGTCTCAGAAATCTCTTCCAAAGCAACTAAGACACTTGGTTTCCTTCGCAGAAATTTGGCTTTTGCACCTAGGAGTACAAAGGAAGTTGCATACAAAACTTTGGTTCGGCCTAAATTCGAGTATGCAGCACCCATTTGGAGCCCTCACTCGAAACTTCAGATTAATCAGATTGAGAAAGTTCATGGGACAGCAGCCCGCTGGACCTGCAGGAGATGGCGAAACACGAGTAGTGTCGGCGAAATGCTTGATGAGCTTGAATAGCAATCTCTTGAGGCCCGGAGGGACCAGTCCTCCTTGCTTCTCTTTCACAAGATTCATTGTGGAGCAGTGTCTATTGAAAAAGACAAGTATATGACCCCTGCTCACAGTTTGAAAACTACCAGGTCATCACATAGTGCTCAATACCACAGACACCAGACATACAGTGATGCCCTGATGAATTCCTTTTCCCCCGGAATAGTCTATCTCCTTCTGTGGCAAATACCCAGTCCACAGAGGAATTTAGGGCCCTCCTTGTTTAAACAAAAATTCAGCCAAAAGTTTTTGTGTGTTTTTTGTGTTGTTTTGTTTTTTGTGTGTTGTTTTTGTTTTTTTATTTTATCAAAATTTCCTAATTCGCTATCCCTAGTGTAATGTTCAAGTTTGAGCGAACCAGTAAAGATAGATAGATAGCTTCTTTAAGTCAAATGAGGGAATCGAAAAGTCTTAAGCTGAATTGGAACAGGCACAACTTGTATATCCGTAACGGAATGCATTGTAACTATCGTATATATAAATTCAAAACGCTTTAAACGACATGTTATTTAATTTAGAATAATTAGAAGAAGAAAAAATGCCAATTTGAGGGAACTGAAAATGGCTCATAGAAATTATCTGAGTCTCGATGCGAGAAGACCTGTCTTCGGAGTTTCAAACTAACCTGCCCAGTTACAGAGGTTAGCTAGAAAACCGAAATTTTGCGTTTAGCAAGTTTATCAATTATTCGAGTACTTTCCAGAGAGCGAACAACAAAGGCGCTGTTCAGACTGCGCGGATGTTTAGGCTGGCCTGCGCCTTTAATCTTCGAATGCAGCTACTTCAGGTTTTCTCTCGACACGGCCCGAAAGTATGATAACTGTCGTTTTAATAATTGCATTGTTTTTCAATGTTTTCACACCTTGGCTAGGTCGGTCAATTGATGACACGCGCATCCAATTGAAAATCAGAGGTAAGCACAAAGAAAAATGAGCCGAAACGGGAAAAAAGGGTCACAGCGGAAAGCATACACGGAAAAAAAGTGTTTGAGCAGTCAAACACAGTGCAATATAGTTCTTTTTTATATATAAAGACATAGACATAGGCATAGAAGATTTATTTAACGTCGAATATTTAACATCGAAGATATGCCCTTCAGTAGGCCTAGGGCTTTTACTGCGACACACATAATATAATAAAAGATATAACAAATATTACAGTGCATACAACATGAAACAAATTTAAAGTCATTATAAACATTTGTTTATATTTTATATACACATTGTTAGATTAAATAGTTAACAAATAGAGAGAAAACAGTGAGAGACTGGAACTGGAACTGATGGCTTTGTTGTACTAGCAATAGCAATACTTCTTCTTCTTCTTTCTTCTGTATTCACTCCCAGTAAGGGACACCAGGATAAAATCCTGTAGAATGTTAGTGTTATTGAAAGTAAATGTGCTGAACTGTAAAAAAACACTTGATTCACAAATATATACAGGTTCTTGTGGCAGAGAATTTAAGCTTTCACAATGTCCGACTTCTTGGCCACAACTGAACAAGCAAACCGGTGAAAGTCCCAATCCTTTCTCTGGCACTGCTCGCTGCAGTAGCGGGTAAATTGACAGCGCGAACAACGTTTAAGGTCCTCTCCTTTTTTGGGTGGCTGCTTACAGTTAGAACAAACACTATAAACACTGGCACTGCTCACAACCACATCGTTGTCACTATCGTCACTATCAATGGTGTCCAGAATTTCACAAAGAATTGCCTGCTCGCTCAACGACAACAGGTCAGGATCAGCTGGGCTTGGTGTTGGATTTTCCGAAGACACCAGGTCCCTGTTACTACCACAAGCAAGACTGGTATTTTCCAGTTCCTTTACACACACAGAATTATCTGAATCCTGCTGGTCCTCTTCTGGCGAGGCCAAATCTGGTTTTCCAGCTGACTTCTTTTACAGGAACCGCGCGTGTCTCTTCCTAGAACGAGCTAACGCAGAAGGAGATCTATTCTTCTTCCGACGACGTCTCCTTACTGGTTTCCTCGCAGTAGTACGTCCAGTGACCCCGCTTTTGTCCTTGGCTTTGTTTGGAGTTTTGGCGCGAAGTTTGCAACTGACAGTCAATGAGAATGAATCCTGACTCCGCGTGAGTTTCCACGAGAATACGTTGTCCTCATCGTTCTCCAGCCTGTTCAGAACTTCCACAATCGATTTTGGTATAACACTGGGCAGTCCTTCCATTATTAATTTCCAAAAATCACGGTGGCGCGAAATCTACGTCCACACGATCCGCCATCTTTTTTCACTTACTATATTTAAAGCTGCATACTCTGTAACTATGAACATTTTTCGAAAAAAATATTTTCTTTTTAAATCATTTGTAAAAGTAGATTTAAGCTATGTTTTCACAATTAAAATGTTCAGTACAGCTGAAAACCGCATGGAAAAGTGAATTATCTTATCAAATAGGTGTATTTTTCTCTTGTTGGTAATTATTTGCGTCCCTCCAATAATTCTAGACCGTTGAATTTTAACATAAATGCAGTTGTTTTGATTGTGATAACTTGTTAAGATTTACGAAAATGGTAAAATGTTTTCCTGAATTTGAGTATTTCTACTGTGTTCTTGAAAAATAAAAACATTATTTTTAAAATTAGAAGATCAAAAGTTACAGACTATGCAGCTTTAAACTCTCTCTCCGGCGCATGTAATGCTGTAAGAGGCCCACAGATACGGATACAGAACAGCAGGAAAAATGTAAAAAAAAAAATGCAATAAGTTTTTTGCACACTTATCACCAGCAAGTGACAGTTACACTGCACGACCCGAGTTCAATGTATGCTGATTAGTATCCCATGCCAGATGGAAATGTATGGAACCAATGAATGTAACATGAGGTTGTGTCTACGCCCATAGCTGTATGGTAAACGAAATATCAGGGGAAATAACTCCATATAATAAATCCAATATGGCTGACGATAGTCATCCGATCTACTCCCCAGATCATTTTCCAAGTCCTCCTGAAGATGATCCGGTTGAGATTGCTAAAAAGTTGGGCAAGGTGATAGTAAAACATAATTATATTAAAAGATAGGTTGATTAAACCACAGATCATGGCGTAAGATACCGTAAATATGTTAAAAAGTGACACGTTATTGATTTTTCCATATGTGAAATGGTGGGTGGGGTATATAAAATTTTTCTGTATAAAATGAAACACAAATTAAAGCCAGGTGCTTCTGTCTGCATATCTAAAGCCAGCCATATTGTCTCTTCCCAAATAACAATGTTCAATTTGCTTCAGAGGCGTGGCGGGCAGTCTTGACTGGCGGACGCAGGGGGCTTGAGGGACCTCCCCTCCCCCCAGGAGGTTATGAGTGCCCTTAAAAAAGAAAAAAACAAAACGGTAATGCATAATTTAGAAAACACATAATATTGATTGCTCGCGACCTAGATGACGGATTACCCACAATTCTGCTGAAAGAAAAGGTGATTGTGGGGGCACAGACAGGGCTGTGAGTGTGACCAAGGCTTGTAAATGTTGGGATTTAAATCTCCTGTAGTCTGGTTGCTTAGGATAAAACACTTTTGTGCCCCCTCCCAGTCCCTAACATAACTCAGAAATTTGGGGTGGGTGGGGGCACTTATCACCAGTCCCAAGGTTTGGGGCTTGGAGTGTATCCCCCCATCTTTCTTTCCGTTGTTGCTTCCATTGCAAATCCCATGTTATCTAGTTGTCGCAAAGCTAATAAGTAGTAACTATGCCCCCCCCCCTCCCCCGTACAGACTCAGAGAAATTAAAAAGAGAGCACCAGTCCCTAAGCTGCTGCTGTGCTGGGCCTATGTTATTGGGTTGTGGTGAATGAAAAAGTACAAAATACAGGGGAACCTATGCCCCATTTTTCCTTAAGTGTGATCTTGATTGATTATCCAGCTATTAATTTTTACAAATTTTAAGGCCCCCCCCCCCCATCCCCCTCACAAGGGCTCTGCTGTTTCTCTGAACATTCGGCTGTCTCAGACTTTAATTGAAATAACTGTTTCCCCCCCCCCCCCCTCCCCCCTTATGGGAACCTTATCAAAGCACCAAGAGGATGACAAGGAATTGCAAAACTAATAGTTAGGAACAAGGTGTGTGAATGCCTAACTTTACTTAAAATTGAGGTTATAAAATATGGAAAAATGGGCTTCAAATTGGCTTGAAATGCATTCTCAGAGACATAGATTCGGGGGAGGTCTCCCCGACCACCCTCCAATGATAGGGGGGGTTAATCCCCTCTGATACTCTCCCCACACTTGTGGCTTCTGCTGCTTGTTCTGTTGCTCAGCTCAAGCCTTCAGCTCTCAGTGCCTTCACCCTCCACCCCCCTGTAAACAACCCCTCTGGGTCCAATCTGAACATCGGAATCAAGTCAGTTCACCAACATGCATTTTGAACAGAGCTTATGCGATATATTACGCCCAGAAATTGGCTGCATATGCGGAAATTACACATCAGACATACTGCAGACTTCCACCAAAGTTTTCTTTATACAGCCCAATATCAATAGCGAGATGTCCAACCCCCCCACTTTTACCCGATTATGTGACTTATGTCCCATCCTCAACCCAATTGCCTGATTTCGAGTTTTATTGACAGCCAGTGTCATGTGTTTTGGTCAAAAATTGTGGCTTCAGTCGGTAGCATAATTGTTAAAGTGAGTCGCCCAGCAGGTGTGGAAACATTGATACAATGCCATTGTCACAACTGGCTATCTTTGATCATGCCAAACTTGTTCGCCCTAGTCCCATTTCATTCAGGGCAAGTTAGGAATTTATATTTACTAGTCCTTGGACAAGTATAAAGGAAGTTAATACAATTTTGTATGTCCTTGGACAAGTATAAAGGATGTTAATACATTTTTGTATTTCATATTTATGAACTCAAATGTTGTATGGAAAACAGTGTGGATCCTGATCTGGATCTATAGTTTTTCTATACTGTTTACTAGGGAGTTTATATCTGGTTTCATAATGTTTTTGCAAGAATTTATATATTGTTGCAGCACATTAAGATATAAGCTAATCTTTTGTTTCGGAGTAAGTAATTTGGACAAGTAAAACTTTCTTTGGTCAAGTGTTGGATTCTGAGATAGTACATACACAGAGAATACAACTTGTGCCAGATTGATTGATTGATTGAGTTTAGTCTTAAAGTCCCAGTCAACAATATTTCAGTCATGTCTGGACTCCTCCCAGAGAGAGGGAGAGATAAAAAAAGAATGGGATAGACTAAAGGCCCTGACCCCAACCCAAATTTGCCTCAAGTGAAGCAAATTTCATCCTGCCAACAAGCCAAATATGACAAGGCCATCTCTCTGAAAGTTGAAGCAGAAAGCGCACCACTCTACCACCCGCTACTTGTAACAGAGCTTTTAATGTTGCCATATGATACTGTGTGTAAAATTTATATAATGAAGACACTTTGAATATTTGCATACATAGGGAAGAAGTTTAATGCCTAAAAAAGTAATTAGCAGCTCATAATGTTGCTAGGGTCTGGGGGCATCATGTAAGTATTGCTTGCAGTCAAGTCCTTGTTATTGCTGCATCAAGTCTTCCTAATTTTAATGGTTCAAATTCTTTTCCTCCAAATTTACATAACAAGTATGATGATTCCTAGCTCCAGTGAGACCTAAAAGACCCTGTCTGAGTGTGTTAATGCTGACATGAAAATATGCAGCCTTGGCAGCATCAATCCACTGAACAGAGGGGCATGGAGATTGGATGTTAGACACTCTAGTCACCTTCTGCCTACCCCAGTACCTGGGACGCCCACAGCAATAGAAACATAAACTCAGGATCAAGTCAAGTCAACAGGTCTCTGACCCTGACTTTAGAAAGATAGGAAAATCCCTGTTATGGTAGGTGTTCTAAAATTTCGAACATTAGTTATCTTCCAAATGCCTAGACAAACAGCACAGACGAAGATCAGACTGCTTCTGAAGAAACAGTCTGAATTCAGGGTTTTCACTGTTTGCTATCTGGGAAGCATTTTGTGAATTCCAGACCTGACAACTAACACAAGAACAGGAAAAGAAAAGGGTTGGAAATTTTAGAATATTTACAAATTAGATTTTTGCTATATTATTTCAGACCAACATGTTGCAGTGGATGGAGATAACAGTATCTGAACCAGAGAAACGTAGTACTACCGCCATGAAGATGCAAGATACTTTTGTTGTATATCTTGTAGAAACCAGGTACAGTAATTATAGCCCTGCTTTGAAGAAGGGGGGCTATATAGGATTTGGGTTGTCTGTCATTTAGTTCATTCGTATGTTCCTCCGTCCGTTTGTTCGTTCGTCCTTCATAATTTTTTCGTTTCCGCTCAATATCTTCAGAACCCTTTTATAGAATTTATCCAAATTTTGTATGTGCATTGATGTTGACATGATCTAGCTTGGGATTGTTACAGGTCATTTTCCCACATTTCTACCAGAGTTATGGCCCTTGATTTACGTCCAAATTTCGTTTCCGCTCAAAATCTTGACAACCAAATGATAGAATTTCATCAAATTGTATTTATGGATTCATATTGACAAGATCTAGCTTGGGATTTTTACACATCATATTTCGGAAATTTATACCAGAGTTATGGCCCTTTATTTATGCCGAAATTTCGTTTCCTCTCAATATCTTGAGAACCAATTGGTAGAATTTAACCAAATTTAATATATGCATTCATCTTGGCAAGATCTAGCTTGGGATTGTTACATGTCATTTTTCACACATTTGTAACAGAGTTATTCCCTTGATTTACTCCAAAAAATTTTTGTTTCCGCTCAATATCTTGAGAACGAATGGACAGATTTTGACCAAACTTTATATAACTATTTATACTGACAAGATCTAGGTTGGGGTTGTTAGCTGTCATTTTTCGCAAATTTGTAAAGAGAGTAATGGCCCTTGATTGATGTCAGAATTACGTTACCACTCAATATCCTGAGACATTCTGGCCTTTTATTGCATGCAAGGCACTGCAGCGGGGCTATAGTCAGATTCTCTGACAATTCTAGTTGCGCCCAAGTAACTCAAACGCACCAAGCAAGGTTAAGCATCACTTACTGACGTCATGTTAAGTTAATGACGTCACCAAATGTGCACCACATGGCAATAGTGGCAATCTGATGCTAATGGCATAGTGAGCCTAGCAGGATTTTATTTTGCATTTCGCCTTAATCATATTTTCCAGTCAATAACAAGGTTCAAACTACATGTATGTTTCCACCTATTATAATGAATTCATAACAGATAAAAATACTCGTAACCTCGGGAATAACGTAAATCCAACGAATAAAAAGTTCAAATTTTCTAGTTTTTTCCACTTTTTATGTTCCGGCAAAAAAATACAATGTAGGAAAAGTGGGAGAAAAACAATCCATCATGAGCCTGTCCATATAGGATAGAGAAATCTCACCCTTGGGGTCAAAATTTAACCAGGGACTTGGCAGGCCTCATCCGTGGTTAAAATTCCAACCCCTCGGGTGATTTAACTCTATCCTACATGGACACTTATGTTGGACAATCACCAGCATCCAGATAAGGAAGACTAATTCTCTCAAGCTTGAGCCCTGGGGTTAAAGAAGCCCTGTATTACACAGTCATGTTTAATCCATAAAAGACTAGCATCCTTTTTGTAGGATATAGGCAAACAGTGCAAACCCAGATCAGATGCCACAGAAGGCTGTATCTGATCAGGGTCTCTACTGTTTGCATACAGAATGTTCTGTATTAAAATTTTTGAATAAAAATAAAAAGTACCACCCGAAAACCCTTAAAACACAAATGAATTGGTCCAATTGATAAGAGTGGGAAAGTCCATTCTGCTTAAATGGGTTAATGCAAGTACACATTTGAGCCAGTGCATGAGATTTCCAACAATGTGGTACGTGCGACCAGCAAAGCCTCAGACCAGCCTGCACATATGCGCAGTCTGATCAGAGCCTTTGCTAGTCGCTTGAATATTCTATGAGTGTTAAGCAACTGACAGAACAGCTTTCGGAGTTTCTTAGCCTAAAAGGAGGCTGCACAGGCTCGTCTGAGTCTACACTTGTCAAAATGCCACATTGTTGGAAATCACATGTCGCGGCTCATTTTTTATATAACAGGATCCGAGACACTAATGTGAAATGTAAGGGAGATGGTACGACATCTCTATGGAGACGATACAGTGAGTTTGAGCTGCTCAGAAATTACCTAGAAATAATGTACCCTGCAGTTGTGGTTCCACCTTTACCAGAGAAGAAGGTAAGATCAGGAAGTCAGAAACACACCGGGTAGGCGGCAATCAAAAACGCCAATACTATCGAGGAACATAGATAAAAAATCGTTAGAAACAGTTTTCGATTGTCATTTGTCGCCACACTGGAGACAAATGACAATCAAAAAACACTGTTTCTATTGATTTTTGGTCTGGGTTCGTTGATTGTTGATAGCGTTTTCGATTGCCACCTACCCGGTGTGAGAAATGTTCTAAAATTTCAAACAATTTTCTCTTTCCGTTCTTAAATAAAATGTTGGTCTTCAGAAGCAGTCTGGTCTGATTCTGCAGTCTCTGGCAAGGTTGGGCAGTAGAATCCATCCCTGGTTTTAACCGGTTAAAACCGCCGCGGTCAATATGCCAAAAATACTGGTCAATATGAATCTGAGTGGTCAATTGAAAATTTTAAGTGGCTGTTTTAGCAGTGGATTGAAATATTAGGTCAGGTTTTATGTTCTATTTATTGCCAATGGTTCTTTTCACCTTAGCACTGACTTCTGCATTATAGTCCGGACTCTCTGCTCTGTTGGTCTAGACCTTGTTTTGTAGCCAACTAATGTTCAACATTTTATAACATTTACCGCAGGCAGACTGTATTTTGCTATCAAGTCCTTTTCAAGTTTCATCTGCTCTCTGATCTGTTTGTATACTTCTGAGGCCTATGTTACAAATGCTATGAACCCATATTCGCCTGCTAGTAAGGTCAAAAAAAGAAAATGTCTTGTTTAGGCTACCCTACCTACCCTAATATTTTGGCACCAACTCAAACTTTTTTGAAGACTTTTGGGATATTTAAGTCTATTTTTATACTATTTTGTTATTAAGGATTTTCATAATTTTTTCCATTCAAAAAAGTGTTTATAAAAAAAGTTTGCTTACCTACCGACCTAAAATTTTTGGACATGTAATCAGAAACAAGGTATATTTTTCTTCTGGCCTAAAACATTCTTGAGTGCATTTGAATATTTGCAGCAGAGGTAATAAGCAGACAGCATTTTCAGGACTGAAAAACATTGTCAGGATAAGGGCTAGTATTTGGACAAACCTTTCGTTATACATTGTACACTTAAGTCTTTGAATTTTTGTTGTGGTATTGAATTTAGGTACATTGAATACATGTCTGCATCAGCCATAAAAGAGAAATTGCATAATTCAACTTTGGCACAGAGAAAAGAAGCATTTAATTTGCATGTAACATTTCTTTTTTTGTTCACTATATTTGTAGAGACATAAAAACGCACTACCATATGGACAAACCCTCTATATCGGTTATACTCACACATGATTTTATAACATTTGTAGGTGTCCCATGCCTGGCAGAATTTAGCTACTGACAAGTTTGATGCAGATTTTATAGAGAGAAGAAGAGCAGCATTAGAGGTAATCAAGGCACTTCTCAGACTGAATCATACTTCCATCCCTGATCTATTCAGAGGTAATCAAGGCACTTCTCAGACTGAATCATACTTCCATCCCTGATCTATTCAGAGGTAATCAAGGCACTTCTCAGACTGAATCATACTTCCATCCCTGATCTATTCAGAGGGTAATCAAGGCACTTCTCGGACTAGATCATACTTTAATCCCTGATCTATTCAGAGGTAATCAAGGCACTTCTCAGACTGAATCATACTTCAATCACTGATCTATTCAGAGGTAATCAAGGCACTTCTCAGACTGAATCATACTTCAATCACTGATCTATTCAGAGGTAATCAAGGCACTTCTCAGACTGAATCATACTTCAATCACTGATCTATTCAGAGGTAATCAAGGCACTTCTCAGACTGAATCATACTTCAATCACTGATCTATTCAGAGGTAATCAAGGCACTTCTCAGACTGAATCATACTTCAATCACTGATCTATTCAGAGGTAATCAAGGCACTTCTCAGACTGAATCATACTTCCATCCCTGATCTATTCAGAGGTAATCAAGGCACTTCTCAGACTGAATCATACTTCAATCACTGATCTATTCAGAGGTAATCAAGGCACTTCTCAGACTGAATCATACTTCAATCACTGATCTATTCAGAGGTAATCAAGGCACTTCTCGGACTAAATCATACTTTAATCCCTGATCTATTCAGAGGTAATCAAGGCACTTCTCAGACTAGATCATACTTTAATCCCTGATCTATTCAGAGGTAATCAAGGCACTTCTCAGACTGAATCATACTTCAATCACTGATCTATTCAGAGGTAATCAAGGCACTTCTCAGACTGAATCATACTTCCATCCCTGATCTATTCAGAGGTAATCAAGGCACTTCTCAGACTAAATCCTACTTTAATCCCTGATCTATACAGAGGTAATCAAGGCACTTCTCAGACTGAATCATACTTCCATCCCTGAACTATTCAGAGGTAATCAAGGCACTTCTCGGACTAGATCATACTTTAATCCCTGATCTATTCAGAGGTAATCAAGGCACTTCTCAGACTGAATCATACTTCAATCACTGATCTATTCAGAGGTAATCAAGGCACTTCTCAGACTGAATCATACTTCAATCACTGATCTATTCAGAGGTAACCAAGGCACTTCTCAGACTGAATCATACTTCCATCCCTGATCTATTCAGAGGTAATCAAGGCACTTCTCAGACTGAATCATACTTCCATCCCTGATCTATTCAGAGGTAATCAAGGCACTTCTCGGACTAAATCATACTTTAATCCCTGATCTATTCAGAGGTAATCAAGGCACTTCTCAGACTGAATCATACTGAAATCACTGATCTATTCAGAGGGTAATCAAGACACTTCTCAGACTGGATCATACTTCAATCTCTGACTTATTCAGAGGTAATCAAGGCACTTCTCAGAATGAATCATACTTCAATCACTGATCTATTCAGAGGTAATCAAGGCACTTCTCAGACTGGATCATACTTCTGTCCCTGATCTATTCAGGATCTGTCTGCCTCAGAATCCATTGTAAAAATTGAAATCCTGCAGTGTCAGCTGAACTGGCTGGAAAACAGAATTCTAATGCATTTGCTTTTGTAATGCAATGTCTGATTGGATAACATCAAAAATTTGCGACAGTATATCCTGCTATATACTATTGGAAATAGTATGACATCATTAAATATGTCACATATCCTTTGATGACATGTCACATGTGTCTTTATGCGGCTTGCAATGCTTCAATTTGAGAGGAAACTGCAGAAGTGCATTAGAATGGGGATAACCATATACAAAAATTTCATTTGAGGAGGCATAATGTGGGATATATGGTCAGAAATCACCTTTTACGGCTCCGCTCACACGTCATCGTAAAACTATATTTCCGACCGTATATCCGACGATACACCTCCTCAATGAAAATTTTGAATACAGTTATCCCCCACATGAATGGTCCATATCATTTTTTTCAGCAATACAAGGGTAAAGCTGATTAAATAAGAATGCTTAAGCATTCTCAAGGGCAGTGGCATAGCCTTTTTTATTAGGTTAACTGATCAATGTGCCCAATATGTCCTGAATATTATTGACTTTGCCTTAAAGTATCAGATACCCAACAGGCATGTAACATGCTAAACCAGATTTTCTAGCATAAAGGAAACACTGTCAGCTATGATAGATGTACACGTACATTTTAGATTTGTGAGCCAGAATTGAACCCAGTACCTTAATGAATATTTTGAACCCATGACATTTAATTCAGCAGACACTGCCAGACAGTATGTAAAATCCAGCTATAAAATCAGGTCTTTAGTTAAGAGTGTGTACTCAAAAAATAATTTTCTTATTTCTCAACAAAAGCATATTTTGTGGGTACACTAAAGAACCGTCTCAGTGAGACAGTTCTTTTGAGCACCCAAAATATGTTAAAACTGATGGGTAAGAAAATTTTTACAATTTTATGTTCAAAGATTCTGTGAAATCCAAAGACTTTTTATAGTTGTTTTGTGCCTTTTGATTTTCTGTTGTAAAAATATTTACTTTATTTTGAGGGATGATTTTCAGGCCACATATTCTAAAGCGCTACATCGAATCCAACCAAATTTGTTGTGTGACATCAGGCTTCCAGATAAGAGTGCGTACTGGAAAATTATTATTCTTATTTCTCAACCAAAACATATGATGTGGGTACTCAAAAGAAATGTCTCAATGAGACGGTTGTTTTGAGCACCCAAAACACATGTTTAAATTGATAGGTAAGGAAATAAATACAATTTTAGGTGCACAAACTATCCTTATCTGATACTATGTGACATGCTTACACAAGTGGGACATGCAAAAGCACATATAATTTTAGCCATACATCCAGGTACCCTGTAGAGGGGTCAAAGCACATTTAAATTTTGCCATACATCCAGGGACCCTGAAGAGAGGGGTCAAAGCACATTTTAATTTTGCCTTGCATCCAGGGACCCTGAAGAGAGGGGTCAAAGCACATTTAAATTTTGCCTTGCATCCAGGGATCCTGAAGAGAGGGGTCAAAGCACATTTTAATTTTGCCATGCATCCAGGGACCCTGAAGAGAGGGGTCAAAGCACATTTAAATTTTGCCTTGCATCCAGGGTTCCTTGAGAGGTGTCAAAGCACATTTATTTTTTGCCATGCATCCAGAGACCCTGGAGAGGTGTCAAAGCACATTTAATTTTTGCCATATATCCAGGGACCCTGGAGAGGTGTCAAAGCACATTTAATTTTTGCCATATATCCAGGGACCCTGGAGAGGTGTCAAAGCACATTTAATTTTTGCCATGCATCCAGAGACCCTGGAGAGGGGTCAAAGCACATTTAATTTTTGCCATGTATCCCGGGACCTTGGAGAGGGTC
This sequence comes from Loripinus fragilis, assembly GCA_964019695.1. Lineage (NCBI taxonomy): Eukaryota > Metazoa > Mollusca > Bivalvia > Lucinida > Lucinidae > Loripinus > Loripinus fragilis. Next base: position 95,768,587 of record OZ026526.1, on the reverse strand, counting down.
AAAAGCTATCGAAAGTGTGTGAATTTTCTGTGGCATGTCAATAACTGCACAATTCTAGTTTTAAAATTCTAAAGTAGGAGCTGAGATGACTACCAGTTTTACTCAAAATATTTAGACAGATAGGCCATATAAAACAGTGTAAACCAAGATTAGATGGCTCCTTAACAGGGGATTTTCTCTAGGGGCTGACTCAGAGCCCCATTCTTGATCGAAAAAAGTCACCTTTTTTTTAAATACCATATCTGATTTTCCCAATTAAAAAAAAGTATAAAAAACTTTATTTTTTACTTATTTTTTAGAGACCAATACTACTTATGAGAAACAATGACCCATATCAGAATGATACTTAAACACTTGTGCTTTAGTGGTATGCTTGACATAATACAATCTAAAAAAACTTGATTTTGAGGATATATTTTGCTACCCTTGTTATGTTCTATGTCGTTAATATCTCCCAATTTTGATGTTAAAATCGATCATTTTTCCCAATTTTGGCCAGTGGCCTTTTTCCCAAAATTACTGGAAACAGCCCTGCTTAAGGAGCAGTCTGGTCAGGGTTTACACTGTTTGTCATTACATTCATGGTTGCCTGTCAAACAGACTTGTTTAACCTAAGTTAAATATGATAGGAATATTTAGGGAAAGAATCCAAATCGTCATCAGATTGAATATTATAAAGAGACTACTTTGTGTTATGTTTTATTACTTCAGATTTTCTTACTAAGATGTGCAGCTCATTCAACTTTATGTCAAGATAAAATATTTATAGGATTTTTACAGAAGGTAAGTTTTTGAAGTTTTATTTAACTAAATTTATCCATTCGCTAATGGTGGAAAACCTACTGTCATTGTGTTTAGTCCGGATCATGGTCATCTTACTAGCATGGACATTGGCAACATAGTGGTGGGTCCATGATTTCTTGATAGGGGTCCATATTTACAAAGGGGGGCTCGATTAGTTAATTTTAACCGAAATTTTTTTTTCCTGATTTTTCTGAAAATTCTCCATGGTAATGAAATAATTTTATCTTAATTGGGGGTTCGGGGGAACCCCCTGTACCCCCCTATGGATCCGCCTCTGCAACAAAATCTAGATGAAACACAACGTTTTCCCTCAAAATAGAATTTTGAAGTTGGAGTCTCTGTGGCCCTCACTTTCCTCTGTAGAGGGTTCAAATATGTAATTTGATTAGTACATTGAGGCATGCAGATAGACATTTATATAGGATGAATTTTAGTAACAAAAAGAACAAACAAAAAATCAAATACCCTTATTTTATTTTTTATAAAAAACTGTAAGTAGCAGTGAGTACAGAAGTGTAAGGCCAGAATTTTTTTAGTATTTGATTTACGAACCCTCCTACTGTAATTAAATTAATTTTCAGGAAAGTAGAAAAAAAAATCTAAAATTATTTTTTATTTTATCTGCCGACTAAATATTATTTGTTTCATTGAAAAAATTATTTATTTTTCAGGTTCTGTCTTTGTATTTTTGAGAGTGATACTGTTAAAATTGATTGTCCTATCCAGATTTTTAGGAAAATTATTAAATATTTAAAGATTTTGTACAGACTGTTGGTTTACCTTACTAGTTTTACTGTTTGTTCTGGGGATATATAAAAAAGAAATGACCAGTCAAAAAAAACAACACAAAAAACCTGGTCAAACCAGTCAAAAAAAATGAAAAATCTGAAAATGATCAGTCAACTGGTCATTTTCTGAGCTTTTTTTTTCAAGAATCCCCCCTCCACCCTAAATCTGAAAAAAAATCATGTAAATCAACTAATAAAAAAATTTTACCCTTATTTTTTTCTTTATAAAAATTTGTAAGTACCACTGAGTGCAGAAGTGTGAGTAAACACTGAGTACAAAAGCTACTCATTGTTCTTCATTACAAAAGGTTTCAAGGTATATCATGTAAATAAATGCATACTACACCAGAAGAATCCACTATTAAAAGTGCATGGCTTAAAATGCTTCAAATAGCTGAAGTGCACTATAATTTTTTTTTGGCAGGACCAAAGAGATCCGCATCACATCAAGACAGTTTTTGAGTACCAACAACATATGTTTTGGTTGAGAAATAATAAAATAATTTTTTTATTACTCACTCTTATTTGGACGCCTGGCATCGAGGTTATAAAACTTTTTCCATGCTCAACTCAGCTGGCATAAATGTTAATTGCCAACAATTGTTGGCATTTTAACATTTATTAGCATGATAAAAACAACATCTGAGAGACTTAAAGCAAGAAACTTCTTTATTTATTGGTATTTTAGATTTTATGAGTAGTTGAAATTTCATGCTCAGTTGAGTTGAGCATGAGAAAAGTTTTGTAACCGCGTGGCCTGGACTCATACTCTGGTTCAAAAGCTCTGGCAATATTTGGCATATGTGAAGGCTCATTTGAACCATAACTTCCCGCTAGCATGAGACCTATAGATAAACCCATAGAAGCCTAGCGTCCTTTTAATGGGACATAGGCAAACAGCGCAGAACCAGACCAGGCGCCACAATTGCAGCATCTGATCAGGTTCTTCACTGTTTGTTTACAGAATGTTCTATTATAATTAGAATTAAAGTGAAAAATACCATCCTGCAACCCTTAAAATGGAAATGGACTTGTCTATTTGTTAAGGGTGGGAAGATTCATTTGGCTTTAATGGGTTAAGTTGGAATTAAAACAAAGACAAGCCAGTACATATCGCATATAGGTGACCAGCGAATGCAATCAAAACTAAACTAATTATGCATGCTTTTCATAGTTCCAGATATCTGCAATCAAAATGAAAGTTTGATTCAAGCCATGCTTCAATTATTAATGTACATTAAATGTCCAAATGGTGCAACCCAAACCTCTATATTGAAAAGAAACAAACATTCAAAAATGATTGAAACCCATTTTTATCATTTGCATCCATAACGACTGGCTCCAAAATTAATGCTGGCTCTCAGCCAAAAGGATGACACCTCATTTTGTAGCTGTTGTTAGCGTTTTACTTCCAATTATTGTCATATTGGCTGGGGTATGCCATATCTGTGCACTTTTGTTGAAGTTGTTACGTTATTAGGTGCAATTACTGACAAATGGGTGTGAACACTTGTCTGTGGTCGGAATTAGAACATAAGCAATGACCAGGTAAAGGTTGCAGCAAAAAATAGAAACACTAGATTTTTGGCTTCTGAACTTTGGGTAAAGGGGGTTGGTACATTTGGTGTGGTACTGTATCATAACCAATGACCCGTAAATTTTATTTTGCATTTTGCTAAATTGCATATTGGTAGACTAAGTTCTATCAGATACGAAAATACTTTGTTTGGATATTATTTTCTCAAATGTGATAAAAGTCAAAAGAATTTTAATATCCTTCAATTGTTTTTCTGAGTATAGTTAAAATAAGTTCCCTAATCTTTTCTGTAGGATGAAGGCTGGAAAGACTCAGTCTATGCAACAGAATTCCACAACAAGGTAAGATAATCTTAGATGCTAAACACAGTTCAGTCCCTTCATAATGCTGTATTAGTGGCCCTACATACCACAGGGGCCAGTCCAGCTTAACAATATGTCATTTTGCTTAATTTTACTGATATAGACTATAAAATAAACTTGCACTGATTACTTTTAGGCGTACTATAAAGACTGGACTGGTCCCTGTGTAGCATATTATAAATGAATCCTGTTATAAAGAGACAATTTTACAAAGGAATGATAGGAAAATGACCATTGTAAGGTTGATTTTCTTATCATACCTTTGTAAAATTCCATGGTAAAAAAATGAAAACGGTTTAAAATTGAATATTTTGTTTTAGTTGAAAATTGTATGTTTTCAAATTACCTCCCTTTCAAGTGAATAGCGTTTGAAATTAAAATGTTCAGCAGATTAAATTCTCACTATGAATTGGAATTTGTTTATTTTGATCTCTTGCTGGTAGCCATAAGATCATTTTCAAACAATTGAAATAGTTGTGCAGTTGCTAACAAAAAAGATCTAATGCTTAAAATATCGCCTATGGGAAACCCATTATAAATAATTGCTAAATGTTTTTCCCTCAGTATATAATGCCTCTATTGCCCTCTTATACTAAAGATTTTTAAGGTATATTTTCAATACAGTGTCACATCTGAAGTATCTTCCCAAAAATATTTTAGCTCACCTGAGTCATAGGACGGGGCCCTGTAGCGCAGTTGGTAGCAAGTCCGACTGCAAGGATGGCAAGTTTGATCCCAGCAGGTCCCATACTTTCATTGAGATTTGATAATGAAAAATTTTTTACGGGCATTCTCCTCCTACTACTGATTCAAGAAGGGTTGTTGTCAGTTACAAGCAAAAGTATGTGCACGAAGTACTGGTTAGTTGCCCAGAAAAAAGTGTAGGAAGGTGAACAGACCATCTCGACATGATGATAACTGTTGACTGGGATGTAAAACCTCAAACCAAACAAAACCTGAGCCATAGGCTCAAGGTGAGCTTTTGTGATTATTGAAAGTCCATCATGTGACATACATCATGTTTTGCACATCATCAACATTACTGCTTCAAAGGACATCTCCTAAACTACTGGCTGGGGTTTGACCAAACTTGGCAGGAATGATCCTTAATATGGCCCTCTTCAATGATTGTCCAAAAGGTTCCATTCTGCTTCATAACTAGATCAATTAAGCTAAAAATAGATTCTCGGAATAAAAAAACTTTAAAAGACCTAAGGCAGCATCACCTTGTGGACCTCTATCACTTTTGACCTGGGGTTAAACATGGCCCTGCCTTGGGGTCACCAGTTTTATATAGGTTTATATTGAGAAAACATGAAAAAGATTCTTGTCTGAAACCACAAAGGTAGGGCCTTGATATTTAGTAAGTAGCATCACCTAGTGGCACTCTATCATTCTTTTTCATATTTTGGCTGGGGTGGGGTGGGGGGGGGGGGGGGATAATGGCCCTGCTCGGGGAGTCTTGGATTCTCTTTGAAACCATTCAAATTCCAAACCCTAAACCATATGTATTAGTGTTACTTATGATAAGATACATGCATTGACACAGTGTGCCCTTGGGGCTTTTCCATACCCCTTGTAATAAAGACCACTTTGCTGGCCTAATGTTTAATGGATGCCTATTTTGGAAAAATCAATTTGGATCAAAAATGTTTCATATATATGATATTTTTATGTTTTCAAATTGATCAGGTAAGTGTTTCTGCTTTATATTTTTAGGCAGAGTCCAAGATCAAAAGTTTAAGTGCTTCTTACAGACTCAGAAGACCTGACAGGTATGTGTCATTTGAACTTTATGTATACACAGGACTTTAGTTAAGAGTGCATAACGAAAATTTATTTATTTATTTTTCTTATTTCTCAACCGAAACATATGTTGTGGGTACTCAAAAGAACCGTCTCAATGAGATGGTTCTTTTGAGCACCCAAAACATATGTTAAAACTGGTGGGTAAGAAAATATGTACATTTTTATGCTGAAAATTATTGTTTATCTAAACCAGTGTATACATATATTTTTGGCAGGCAACTAGTGTTAGACATTTTAGAACATCTACCATACATGAGATACCAGGTCTGATAGTATTATAAACAATGATAAACTTAATGATGCTTACAGAAGGGCTTTTATTTTGTACAATTCAGTGTAATTCTGAAAATTATGATTACATATAAAAGTTTCGGTGTCAGAACACACCCTGTGCAGGTTAAAGAAGCCTATGGTAATTTAGATATGGTTACTTGTAGGCTTTCATCCTGCAACTCTGAGTATACAAAGTACATAGATGTACCTGTCGATAATGCCTGTGAGGGTGTCAGGCAGTATATAGATAGATATAATGTATATTTCAAAACATATAATTTGTACCAATGAAATAAATTTAAAAAAAAATTCATCATATATTATACCATATATTGAACTGTTTCAGATGCAAGATTCAAGAGTTTAAGTCATAAAACATGTTACAATACATCATCAGGCCTTTAGTTAAGACTGTGTAACAGAAAAATATTTTTCTTATTTCACAACCAAAACATATGTTGTGGGTAGTCAAAAGAACCATCTCAATGAGACTGTTCTTTTAAGCACCCAAATGTATGCTTATAATTATGGATAAGAAAATATTTATAATTTTTTACTGAAAAATTTTGTGTATCATGTGATGCTGTAATAAATGATGTGCTGTCACAGACATCAATGCTGGTAGAGGAAACAGATTGAAATCAAATTCTGCCTGTTTTATTTAGTCTACTTACAAATCAAGTGGAGTCTTATTGATAGTTTTAACTGCTTTAGGAGGAATACAAGTTTATTCAGAAATATTTATAACAAATTCAAGGCCCCAAATTAACCCCTGTCCTGATGAACCCAGATATATTCTCTTTTGAAAACAATGTAGATCCATTTCAGCTGACTTCTGAAGAAGCCATCTGAATATGATCCACAATTTTTTCCACTTAGATTGAAGATACATGCTAACAACTGAAATATTGCGGGTTTACAGGATAAAATTGGGGAGGAATGTAGTAAATAAAAACATTCAACATGGTGAGGGTTAAGAAAAAGTAGGAACTATATGCTCTTTTTTGTTGCTCTTTTTTAAGAAGCTTTCGCTTGTTATTTCAGGAAATATGAAGAGCTGAAGAATTACAGTAATGAATTACAGAGTAACATAGGGAACTTGTTGAAAATAAGAGCAGTAAGTGTTGATGTAAAAGCTACAGTAATGAATTACAGAGTAACATAGGGAACTTGTTGAAAATAAGAGCGGTAAGTATTGATGTAAAAGCTATAGTAATGAATTACAGAGTAACATAGGGAACTTGTTGAAAATAAGAGCAGTAAGTATTGATGTAAAAGCTACAGTAATTGATTACAGAGTAACATAGGGAACTTGTTGAAAATAAGAGTGGTAAGTGTTGATGTAAAAGCTACAGTTATGAATTACAGAGTAACATAGGGAACTTGTTGAAAATAAGAGCAGTAAGTGTTGATGTAAAAGCTATAGTAATGAATTACAGAGTAACATAGGGAACTTGTTGACAATAAGAGCAGTAAGTGTTGATGTAAAAGCTACAGTAATGAATTACAGAGTAATATAGGGAACTTGTTGAAAAAAAGAGCAGTAAGTGTTGATGTAAAAGCTATAGTAATGAATTACAGAGTAACATAGGGAACTTGTTGGAAATAAGAGCAGTAAGTGTTGATGTAAAAGCTATAGTAATGAATTACAGAGTAACATAGGGAACTTAATGAAAATAAGAGCAGTAAGTGTTGATGTAAAAGCTACAGTAATGAATTACAGAGTAATATAGGGAACTTGTTGGAAATAAGAGCAGTAAGTGTTGATGTAAAAGCTACAGTAATGAATTACAGAGTAATATAGGGAACTTGTTGAAAATAAAAGCAGTAAGTGTTGATGTAAAAGCTACAGTAATGAATAACAGAGTAACATAGGGAACTTGTTGAAAATAAGAGCAGTAAGTGTTGATGTAAAAGCTACAGTAATGAATTACAGAGTAATATAGGGAACTTGTTGAAAATAAGAGCAGTAAGTGTTGATGTAAAAGCTATAGTAATGAATTACAGAGTAATATAGGGAACTTGTTGAAAATAAGAGCAGTAAGTGTTGATGTAAAAGCTACAGTAATGAATTACAAAGTAACATAGGGAACTTGTTGAAAATAAGAGCAGTAAGTGTTGATGTAAAAGCTACAGTAATGAATTACAAAGTAACATAGGGAACTTGTTGAAAATAAGAGCAGTAAGTGTTGATGTAAAAGCTACAGTAATGAATTACAGAGTAATATAGGGAACTTGTTGAAAATAAGAGCAGTAAGTGTTGATGTAAAAGCTATAGTAATGAATTACAGAGTAATATAGGGAACTTGTTGAAAATAAGAGCAGTAAGTGTTGATGTAAAAGCTACAGTAATGAATTACAGAGTAACATAGGGAACTTGTTGAAAATAAGAGCAGTAAGTGTTGATGTAAAAGCTATAGTAATGAATTACAGAGTAACATAGGGAACTTGTTGGAAATAAGAGCAGTAAGTGTTGATGTAAAAGCTATAGTAATGAATTACAGAGTAACATAGGGAACTTGTTGAAAATAAGAGCAGTAAGTGTTGATGTAAAAGCTACAGTAATGAATTACAGAGTAACATAGGGAACTTGTTGAAAATAAGAGCAGTAAGTATTGATGTAAAAGCTATAGTAATGAATTACAGAGTAACATAGGGAACTTGTTGAAAATAAGAGCAGTAAGTGTTGATGTAAAAGCTACAGTAATGAGTTACAGAGTAAAATAGGGAACTTGTTGAAAATAAGAGCAGTAAGTGTTGATGTAAAAGCTACAGTAATGAATTACAGAGTAATATAGGGAACTTGTTGGAAATAAGAGCAGTAAGTGTTGATGTAAAAGCTACAGTAATGAATTACAGAGTAATATAGGGAACTTGTTGAAAATAAGAGCAGTAAGTGTTGATGTAAAAGCTACAGTAATGAACTACAGAGTAACATAGGGAACTTGTTGAAAATAAGAGCAGTAAGTGTTGATGTAAAAGCTACAGTAATGAATTACAGAGTAATATAGGGAACTTGTTGAAAATAAGAGCAGTAAGTGTTGATGTAAAAGCTATAGTAATGAATTACAGAGTAATATAGGGAACTTGTTGAAAATAAGAGCAGTAAGTGTTGATGTAAAAGCTACAGTAATGAATTACAGAGTAACATAGGGAACTTGTTGAAAATAAGAGCAGTAAGTGTTGATGTAAAAGTTATAGTAATGAATAACAGAGTAATATAGGGAACTTGTTGAAAATAAGAGCAGTAAGTGTTGATGTAAAAGCTATAGTAATGAATTACAGAGTAATATAGGGAACTTGTTGAAAATAAGAGCAGTAAGTGTTGATGTAAAAGCTATAGTAATGAATTACAGAGTAACATAGGGAACTTGTTGAAAATAAGAGCAGTAAGTGTTGATGTAAAAGCTATAGTAATGAATTACAGAGTAACATAGGGAACTTGTTGAAAATAAGAGCAGTAAGTGTTGATGTAAAAGCTACAGTAATGAATTACAGAGTAATATAGGGAACTTGTTGAAAATAAGAGCAGTAAGTGTTGATGTAAAAGCTATAGTAATGAATTACAAAGTAACATAGGGAACTTGTTGAAAATAAGAGCAGTAAGTGTTGATGTAAAAGCTACAGTAATGAATTACAGAGTAACATAGGGAACTTGTTGAAAATAAGAGCAGTAAGTGTTGATGTAAAAGCTATAGTAATGAATTACAGAGTAATATAGGGAACTTGTTGAAAATAAGAGCAGTAAGTGTTGATGTAAAAGCTATAGTAATGAATTGCATAGTAACATAGGGAACTTGTTGAAAATAAGAGCAGTAAGTGTTGATGTAAAAGCTATAGTAATGAATTACAGAGTAACATAGGGAACTTGTTGAAAATAAGAGCAGTAAGTGTTGATGTAAAAGCTACAGTAATGAATTACAGAGTAATATAGGGAACTTGTTGAAAATAAGAGCAGTAAGTGTTGATGTAAAAGCTACAGTAATGAATTACAGAGTAACATAGGGAACTTGTTGGAAATAAGAGCAGTAAGTGTTGATGTAAAAGCTATAGTAATGAATTACAGAGTAACATAGGGAACTTGTTGAAAATAAGAGCAGTAAGTGTTGATGTAACAGCTAAAGTAATGAATTACAGAGTAACATAGGGAACTTGTTGAAAATAAGAGCAGTAAGTAATGATGTAAAAGCTACAGTAATGAATTACAGAGTAATATAGGGAACTTGTTGAAAATAAGAGCAGTAAGTGTTGATGTAAAAGCTACAGTAATGAATTACAGAGTAATATAGGGAACTTGTTGAAAATAAGAGCAGTAAGTGTTGATGTAAAAGCTATAGTAATGAATTACAGAGTAATATAGGGAACTTGTTGAAAATAAGAGCAGTAAGTGTTGATGTAAAAGCTATAGTAATGAATTACAGAGTAACATAGGGAACTTGTTGAAAATAAGAGCAGTAAGTGTTGATGTAAAAGCTACAGTAATGAATTACAGAGTAACATAGGGAACTTGTTGAAAATAATAGCAGTAAGTGTTGATGTAAAAGCTATAGTAATGAATTACAGAGTAATATAGGGAACTTGTTGAAAATAAGAGCAGTAAGTGTTGATGTAAAAGCTATAGTAATGAATTACAGAGTAATATAGGGAACTTGTTGAAAATAAGAGCAGTAAGTGTTGATGTAAAAGCTATAGTAATGAATTACAGAGTAACATAGGGAACTTGTTGAAAATAAGAGCAGTAAGTGTTGATGTAAAAGCTACAGTAATGAATTACAGAGTAATATAGGGAACTTGTTGAAAATAAGAGCGGTAAGTGTTGATGTAAAAGCTATAGTAATGAATTACAGAGTAACATAGGGAACTTGTTGAAAATAAGAGCAGTAAGTGTTGATGTAAAAGCTATAGTAATGAATTACAGAGTAACATAGGGAACTTGTTGAAAATAAGAGCAGTAAGTGTTGATGTAAAAGCTACAGTAATGAATTACAGAGTAATATAGGGAACTTGTTGAAAATAAGAGCAGTAAGTGTTGATGTAAAAGCTACAGTAATGAATTACAGAGTAACATAGGGAACTTGTTGGAAATAAGAGCAGTAAGTGTTGATGTAAAAGCTATAGTAATGAATTACAGAGTAATATAGGGAACTTGTTGAAAATAAGAGCAGTAAGTGTTGATGTAAAAGCTACAGTAATGAAAAAAGTCAATAAGCAATGCTTACTAGATACCCCCCGCACAGTAAGAGTCAGTGAAAAAACTTGGCAAGTTATAGTTCGAACAAGAAGACCTTAGTTTTGATAAGAAGATTTCAGTAGAATCTGTGCAAACAAAAATTATAAACTCCTTCATGCATATGTCAATGTGTCTACATTGTATCCGCAAAGTATCAAATTGCTCCATCAAAAGCTGTAGTAGGAGTTGATCAGCCCATAAAGGCACTATCCATGCATATACAAAAGCCATATAAGGGAATAATTGTCTAAGTTCTCACAGTTGTCATTTTGTCAAAATTATTTTTTGTGAACCAAACTCCTTCATGCATATGTTCAATGTTTCTGCATTGTATCGGTTTAATTTCAAATTGTTCCATCAAAAGCTGTAGTAGGAGTTGATAAGCCCATGAAGGCACCATCTATGCATATACAAAAGCCTAATAAGGGAAAAATTGTCTAAGTTCTCACAGCTGTCATTTTGTCAAAAAATATTTTTTCTAAACCAAACTCCTTCATGCATATGTTCAATGTGTTTAAATTGTATAGGCAAAGTATCAAATTGCTGCATAAAAAGCTGTGGTAGGAGTTGATCGGCCCATAAAGGCACTGTCTATGCATATACAAACACCTTATTAGGGAAAAATTGTCTAAGTTCTCACAGCTGTCATTTTGTCAAAAATTATCTTTTCTGAACTAAACTCCTTCATGCATATGTTCAATGTGTCTACATTGTATAGGAAAAGTATCAAATTGTTCCATCGAAAGCTGTGGTAGGAGTTGATTGGCCCGTATATGGCCTATAATAGCATAAGCACAAAGCACTATATTAAAAGCCATTTAGAACTACAAAGGGAAATAACTCTAATAGAATTGGCCCCTAGCCCTTACTTTTTTGTCTCAAGTATTTGTCTTGCATATATGAACATGTTTGCAAGGTTTGATGAAAATCCAGCAATGACTCTTCGAGTTATTAAGGAAAAAGCACTATATTAAAAGCCATTCAGAACTACAAAGGGAAATAACTCTAATAGAATTGGCCCCTAGCCCTTACTTTTTTGTCTAAAGTATTTGTCTTGCATATATGAACATGTTTGCAAGGTTTGATGAAAATCCAGCAATGACCCTTCGAGTTATTAAGGAAACAAAGCGTTACGGACGCACGGACGGACGCACAGACGGACGGACAACGTGAAAACAGTATACCCCCTACAAACAAAGTTTGCGGGGGGTATAATGAATTACAGAGTAACATAGGGAACTTGTTGAAAATAAGAGCAGTAAGTGTTGATGTAAAAGCTACAGTAATGAATTACAGAGTAATATAGGGAACTTGTTGGAAATAAGAGCAGTAAGTGTTGATGTAAAAGCTATAGTAATGAATTACAGAGTAACATAGGGAACTTGTTGGAAATAAGAGCAGTAAGTGTTGATGTAAAAGCTACTGTAATGAATTACAGAGTAATATAGGGAACTTGTTGGAAATAAGAGCAGTAAGTGTTGATGTAAAAGCTACAGTAATGAATTACAGAGTAACATAGGGAACTTGTTGAAAATAAGAGCAGTAAGTGTTGATGTAAAAGCTACAGTAATGAATTACAGAGTAATATAGGGAACTTGTTGGAAATAAGAGCAGTTAGTGTTGATGTAAAAGCTACAGTAATGAATTACAGAGTAACATAGGGAACTTGTTGAAAATAAGAGCGGTAAGTGTTGATGTAAAAGCTATAGTAATGAATTACAGAGTAATATAGGGAACTTGTTGAAAATAAGAGCAGTAAGTGTTGATGTAAAAGCTATAGTAATGAATTACAGAGTAATATAGGGAACTTGTTGGAAATAAGAGCAGTAAGTGTTGATGTAAAAGCTATAGTAATGAATTACAGAGTATTATTCATTTGTGACCTCTCAGTATTGACCTTAGGTCGAGTCCATGTTCCTGGGTTGAGCAGATAATTTACCGTAAAAATTTACCGTAAGCTGTTTGTAAAAAAATCTTCGTATCCTTAAAAGCTATATTAAATTTATATGTGGCTCATTGGTTCAGTGGTTAAAAGGCTCTCCTGAAACATGCGAAGTCGTGAGTTCGAGCTACAATTCGGACTTGCTTTTTTTATCGCATGTATTGATGTTTAATTATTTTAATATAGGAAAGTAAAATGATTTTTTCGTGCGTTGGGTACGAATCCCTCATTGTACCCAGCATGGAGTATGATCATTTTTTCACCTGAAAATATAAAAGTAAAGTATATTTAGCACCAATGAATAAATTTATTTTGTGTAAAGTGAAATCAACAGACAGTAATATGCACGGCCAATGTTGAATGTTTGCCAATTTGAATGAAACCCTCTTCCATAAAAAGTGGTTTAGCATGCCGGTGGTTAGAGAATGACATATGCATGCAAAATGTTATCAAAATATACTATGTGGTCAAAAGCTATGAACATTTTCAGGAACTGCTAACGGACGGACGAGTGGACGAACTCAAATAGTGATTATAGTGCAGACACAAGGGTCTTGCAATTCCACTATTCTTAAATTACCTTTAGAAAAGGATATTTTTAGTCCAGTAGTACTATCTCGCCAGCATTTCGGGACAACATGGCTGGTATGAACGTAAGTTTCACCTGTATAAACGACTGTGTAACCCCCTCTCTCAACTCCCTGACCATGCGAATGTATCTGATCCTGCTGGAGACTACATCTTGTCTCTCCATCAGCACGTTTTGATTGACCCCACAGCGTGTGTAAGCAGACTTCGTATGAAGGAGATCTTTGCGCAGGCGACCCTTGCTGCCAGTGTAACCAATACTCTGTTTGAGCTCTGTTCTGATGTTATATAGGGTTGGCAGAACCTTCTTCAAGGAGTACATGCTGGCGATGGCCCTCCATACAACACCCTAGTCAAAGTCATCCAGTGATACTTTCGACGTAGATGACGTTGGTTGCTTTGGTTGCTGCTGCTCGTCCTGTGCCTTCTTCTCTTCCACAATATTCTGAGCGGTAGATCTGCTGACGCCAGTGAGTGCTGCAGTCCTGTCCCATACAAGATTCAGTGACAGTTTCATTCCAGACTTCTTTACCTCCATGCAGAATTGTACACGTTTTCGATTATAGCTCCTGCATCGTCGCTGTATCTCCATACAAGCCTCGCCATTTTACTGATCGAAGTCGCTTTACATGTGCAAAATACATCAAAACATGCTTTTTTCTGCAAACATGTAAATCGCGAAAAATTTCCTGCTTCTTTGTGAAAGCAAAAAATAAAAAAGGTTTTACTGGGGCTCTAACCCTCAACCTTGGGCTCAAACCCTCAACTTTGTTTCCAAAATCTTTGAGTACAACCGTTATACTTACTGCGCCATTGAGTTGCTTGTAAAACTTCTCTTGTACATATGAATAACTGCATGGCATAACGTTGTAACACCCCTATTTTATGGAACAGTTAATTATTGTTAGTGCAGTCACGCCCTGATGCTTTTGAGGCTATTATAATATAGGGAACTTGTTGGAAATAAGAGCAGTAAGTGTTGGTGTAAAAAGCTATAGTAATGAATTACAGAGTAACATAGGGTACTTGTTGAAAATAAGAGCAGTAAGTGTTGATGTAAAAGCTAAAGTAATGAATTACAGACTAACATAGGGAACTTGTTGGAAATAAGAGCAGTAAGTGTTGGTGTAAAAAGCTATAGTAATGAATTACAGAGTAACATAGGGAATTTGTTGAAAAATAAGAGCAGTAAGTGTTGATGTAAAAGCTACAGTAATGAATTACAGAGTAACATAGGGAACTTGTTGAAAATAAGAGAGGTGAGTATTGATGTAAAAGCTATAGTAATGAATTACAGAGTAACATAGGGAACTTGTTGGAAATAAGAGCAGTAAGTATTGATGTAAAAGCTAAAGTAATGAATTACAGACTAACATAGGGAACTTGTTGGAAATAAGAGCAGTAAGTGTTGGTGTAAAAAGCTATAGTAATGAATTACAGAGTAACATAGGGAACTTGTTGAAAATAAGAGCAGTAAGTGTTGATGTAAAAGCTATAGTAATGAATTACAGAGTAATATAGGGAACTTGTTGGAAATAAGAGCAGTAAGTGTTGATGTAAAAGCTATAGTAATGAATTACAGAGTAACATAGGGAACTTGTTGAAAATAAGAGCAGTAAGTGTTGATGTTAAAGCTATAGTAATGAATTACAGAGTAACATAGGGAACTTGTTGAAAATAAGAGCAGTAAGTGTTGATGTAAAAGCTACAGTAATGAATTACAGAGTAATATAGGGAACTTGTTGAAAATAAGAGCAGTAAGTGTTGATGTAAAAGCTACAGTAATGAATTACAGAGTAATATAGGGAACTTGTTGAAAATAAGAGCAGTAAGTGTTGATGTAAAAGCTATAGTAATGAATTACAGAGTAATATAGGGAACTTGTTGAAAATAAGAGCATTAAGTGTTGATGTAAAAGCTATAGTAATGAATTACAGAGTAACATAGGGAACTTGTTGAAAATAAGAGCAGTAAGTGTTGATGTAAAAGCTACAGTAATGAATTACAGAGTAACATAGGGAACTTGTTGAAAATAATAGCAGTAAGTGTTGATGTAAAAGCTATAGTAATGAATTACAGAGTAATATAGGGAACTTGTTGAAAATAAGAGCAGTAAGTGTTGATGTAAAAGCTATAGTAATGAATTACAGAGTAATATAGGGAACTTGTTGAAAATAAGAGCAGTAAGTGTTGATGTAAAAGCTATAGTAATGAATTACAGAGTAACATAGGGAACTTGTTGAAAATAAGAGCAGTAAGTGTTGATGTAAAAGCTACAGTAATGAATTACAGAGTAATATAGGGAACTTGTTGAAAATAAGAGCGGTAAGTGTTGATGTAAAAGCTATAGTAATGAATTACAGAGTAACATAGGGAACTTGTTGAAAATAAGAGCAGTAAGTGTTGATGTAAAAGCTATAGTAATGAATTACAGAGTAACATAGGGAACTTGTTGAAAATAAGAGCAGTAAGTGTTGATGTAAAAGCTACAGTAATGAATTACAGAGTAATATAGGGAACTTGTTGAAAATAAGAGCAGTAAGTGTTGATGTAAAAGCTACAGTAATGAATAACAGAGTAACATAGGGCACTTGTTGGAAATAAGAGCAATAAGTGTTGATGTAAAAGCTATAGTAATGAATTACAGAGTAATATAGGGAACATGTTGAAAATAAGAGCAGTAAGTGTTGATGTAAAAGCTACAGTAATGAATTACAGAGTAACATAGGGAACTTGTTGAAAATAAGAGCAGTAAGTGTTGATGTAAAAGCTACAGTAATGAATTACAGAGTAATATAGGGAACTTGTTGGAAATAAGAGCAGTAAGTGTTGATGTAAAAGCTATAGTAATGAATTACAGAGTAACATAGGGAACTTGTTGAAAATAAGAGCAGTAAGTGTTGATGTAAAAGCTACAGTAATGAATTACAGAGTAATATAGGGAACTTGTTGGAAATAAGAGCAGTAAGTGTTGATGTAAAAGCTACAGTAATGAATTACAGAGTAACATAGGGAACTTGTTGAAAATAAGAGCAGTAAGTGTTGATGTAAAAGCTATAGTAATGAATTACAGAGTAATATAGGGAACTTGTTGGAAATAAGAGCAGTAAGTGTTGATGTAAAAGCTACAGTAATGAATTACAGAGTAACATAGGGAACTTGTTGAAAATAAGAGCGGTAAGTGTTGATGTAAAAGCTATAGTAATGAATTACAGAGTAATATAGGGAACTTGTTGAAAATAAGAGCAGTAAGTATTGATGTAAAAGCTACAGTAAGGAATTACAGAGTAACATAGGGATTTTGTTGAAAAATTAGAGCAGTAAGTGTTGATGTAAAAGCTACAGTAATGAATTACAGAGTAACATAGGAAACTTGTTGAAAATAAGAGCAGTAAGTATTGATGTAAAAGCTATAGTAATGAATTACAGAGTAACATAGGGAACTTGTTGAAAATAAGAGCAGTAAGTGTTGGCGTAAAAACAATAGTAATGAATTATAGTCTTAAGCGGCCACAAAAAAAAAAAAAAAAAAAAAAAGAAATGTCTTAAACCGCTACACAGAAATAGACAAAACAAATGCCTTAAGCGGCCACACAAAAATAGACAAACCAAAGATCTTAAAGATAAGTGGTATCTTAGTGCAGATCAAAAGTATTGCAGAATGCTCCAGTGGAGCATTCTGCAATTCTTTGTGCCTGCATTAAGCGACTATCAGTCTTAAAAACAAAGTAAGGGTCTTTTTTGAGTGACTGCTTAAGACAGGTTTTACTGTACAGAGTAACATAGGGAACTTGATGAAAATAAGAGCAGTAATTATTGGTGTAAAAGTTTTAACATGTTGAATATCATATTTTATTTCTGAAAGAAAACACCAAGATAGTCCTTCCTACATAGACAGACTGCCCCTCAGATCAAAATTTTACATCAGAGCAACTACAGATTACTATTCACATGGGTGAAAGTTTTCAGGATTTTTCCTAAATTCAGGATTTTGAGGCTGACTTTCCACAGAAAGTCAGCCTCAAAATGCTGAATTAGGGAGATCATAATAGCTTCTCTGATTTGTTTTCAGTCAGTCTAAGGACAATGGACCATTTAAACTTGAAGTTGTGAATATGTAGTAGGCATACAGCAAGTTTTAAGATTGGAGTTTCGAAAGTTCAGGATTTGGAAAATTTTCAGTGTTCATACTTTTAGAGCATTTACTGTACCTTAGATCACACAATGAGAAAATCTATTTGTGTCATCTGAACAGCCTGATCAGTGTCTTTATTGTTCACTGCCACTATATTGAGCCTTATAAGCACTTGTACTGTCATGCTTTACATCCCTGTCAACAATTTTTTCAGTCATATCATGACAATTTCATGTCTACCTTGGTTGAATTAGTACTTATCTGCTGCTTAGCACTGGTTTAACCCAGGAAGACAGTAAATTGTCCTCATATGACTGAAATATTGTGACTGGGACGTAAGTAATCAAAACAAACCAAAAAAACCCGCAAGAGAACACATTTCTGTTTTAGTTCTGAATGTTATTTCAAGATTCCAGTGATATTCAATGTTCATATTTGGTACAGTTTTTCCACATATCTTTTCTTTCACATAGAAAAAATTAGGGGAAAGTTCCTAACTAATGTTGTGAGAACTTGTGACCCAACCTCATTCATGATTTCTGTATCATACTTAGCAATAAAATATGTTAAAGCTAAAAATTGAAAAAATTTTGCTGAAAGATATTTGAGCCACACTCGCTAGAATTTCTGTCTTCAGGCTTAGCAATCAGGTAAGGCTTTCACCCGCCTGTTCAGCTACAGTGACTAGCAAGAATCTTGGAAACTTGCACCAGTCAAATTTCTCACTAGTGAAAAATTGTTTAAATTCTTCAAATGCTGAATCTGGATATATCCCGTGGATCCTGATCAGCTGGCTTCGGAACTGATCAGGATTCACACTGTTTTCCATTCAGCATTTGAAGCTATGGTTATAGATATGGTCTGTCAGGCCTCCAGATAACAGTGCATATTTAAAAATTTATTTTCTTATTTCTCAATAAAAACATATGTTGTGGGCACTCAAAATATCCGTCTCGATGAGACGGTTCTTTTGAGCACCCAAAACACTTGTTCAAACTGATGGTTAAGAAAATAATCACAATTTTACGCTAAAAATGTTTGCATATCTGGACCTGTTCAGGCCTCGAGATAAAAGGGGGTAATGGAGACTTTTTTTTTCATTTTTCTCAACCAAAACATATGTTGTGGGCACTCAAAAGAATGGTCTCAATGAGACAGTTCTTTTGAGCACCCAGAACACATGTGTAAATTGATGGATAGGAAATAGTTACTATTTTACACTTAAAAAATGTCCTTATCTGGACATATGGATACTGCGACTGAAAAATAAATAAATAATTAAAAACTGAACTGGCTGATGTTGAATATAAGAATCTTTCATGATTGTGAGGGTGAGATAGAAAAATTCGCCCAAAGTATCATCGATTTGCATCACGAGACTTGCCGAGTGATAACAAACTGTGATCGCGAGGGATGGATTTTTCTATCTCATCCTCACACATATTATGGATTCTTTTTCTTGCTCACCACTAAATACCTCATTTTATATAGGAAAAACATGAAACAGGCTTCCAGAAAATCCTGAATATGCTGAGATGCGACATACATATGCGATGGTGGCATCATTTAAACATTACCATGATGTCACGGATCGACGTCGGCCAGTGAGTTCGGCCAGTTTTTTATCTTTCCCACAGGTTGGTATGGCGTATGTGAGATGGAATTTTCTCATATGGTCAAAAACAGTGTAAATCCCGATCTGGTGTGCAAGAATAAAAGTATATCAATTTCTTAAGTGATACTATTTGTTGTAGAGGATGGCTGACAAGTTATACGGCATCCATAAGGTACATGGTAACTACTGTCGTGTGTTCAATGAATGGAGTGGGATAGAGAAGCAGATGTCTGAGCCATTACAGAGTGCTGGACACTACATGAATGTGTAAGTGCTCACCTCCGTACAAATATTTTACATAGGTTTACATAAACAAAAAAAAACTAGCGTAAAATTGTAAATATTTTCTTATCCACCAGTTTATAGATATGTTTTTGGTGCTCAAAAGAACCATCTCATTGAGACAGTTCTTTTGAGTACCCACAACATATGTTTTGGTTGAGAAAGAAGAAAGATAAATTTGAGTATGCACTCTTAACTAAAGGCTTGTATTTACCATATTTACTCTATATAATGCAACAAATTTTCATGGTTAACCTTAAGCATTGGTATCATGACTTTTGGATCAATTTTGGATGCATCTGGTAGCACACCTAAAACTTACTATTCTAAAAAATGAAACCTAATGCTCTTGCCATGGCTTCACCTCCCTATTTTTAACAAAATGTTAAAATTACTGTTAAACCTGTCGTAAGCGGCCACTCAAAAAGAAGATCAAATAATGGTTTTCAAGACCAGACTTGGGGTCAATTACTTTGAAAAAGTAATTAATTACTTACAATTACATTGGAAATTGTTCAATTAAATTACAATTACAATTACATGGCTTTTGAGCAAAGTAATTAATTACATACAATTACTTTGCCAAATGTAATTAATTACATTACAATTACATTTCACTGCCACTCAGATATCTTCATCAAATTTTAATTTCAGAGATATATGAGGGGGGGGGGGGGGGGGAAGAGGGGTCGTTTGTAAATTGCTGATTTTGTCAAAAAAAAAAAAAAATAGCTGTTAATCGCAGAACAAAGTTCAGGCATACACATTCGTCTGACAAAAGTCTTACAATTGTGGAAGCTAAACCATGGAAATGATTTTGTAAAACTAGCTTAAATGTCAGAGAATAACAGTTACTATTCTCAAAAAGTGTTGATAAGAAAAATGTGTGGCCCTATGAGACATTAAAGTTGGCAAAAAAAGCACAAAAAGGAATATCAGATAGTGATAAACTAAAATATTACTTGTCACAGTTGTGTGTTAAATGCTGGCATTGCTAGTCCGGCCCCAACTGGAACATCTATTTTATTATTATTTTTTGTTATTATATCAACAATGATAGGCCCCAGGTTCACTGAAGGAGTGAAATCCAATTTAATTTTCTGACTCACATTTTATTATTATTATTATTATTGTTATTATTATTATTATTATTATTATTATTATTATTATTATTATTATTATTATTATTATTATTGAAGATGGCAAATAAGCAGTTTAAGGATATAAAATAATGTAGGTGGATAGATTGGGTCATGCACCTTAGCATATGAGTGTGTTGATCCTAGGTGTGAAAATTTAACAAATAGCCTTCAAGGAGTCAATTCACTAGTCTATTGTCTCAATAATAACAATTGTTGAGATTTTCACACCTTCTTTGTTTTTGTATTGTTTTGGTAACTTGACTATTAAAAGGTTGATTGTCATAAAGCCATATCTTTTATAAGCAGATAAACAAAGAATATATAACTTGCTAAAAATGTGCTTTCAAAATAGTGGAGGTTACATACAGTCTGTGTCAGACTCTGTGGTAAAATAGTTAAATGCTATTTTATGTCTATACTAGCATGACTAGTTCCAATATGTTGCACTCAACTTTTCATATATTGAATAAAGCAAATGATATATGCATTTACAAAGACCAAGAAGCATTTAGCAGAATTTTGAATATATAATATGATTATCTTCTAAAGGTAGCTGAATTTCATATGGTATCTGATCTGAAAAGTAATTAAAAAGTAATTGAAAGTAATTGTTAATTACTCCCATTTTTGACCAAGTAATTAATTACATTCAATTACTGTAATTAAAGAAATATCTTAATTACAATTACATGCAATTACTTTAGAAAATGTAATTAAATTACAATTAATTACAATTACAATTTTAATTACCCCAACTCTGTTCAAGACCGATTATCACTTAATGCAGGTCAAAAGAGTTTTTAATGCAGGTCATGCGACCTTCATTAAGCAACCAGTTGTCATTAAGATCTTTGTTTTGTGTATTTTGGAGTGGTGGCTTAAGACAGGTTTTATTGTAAGACTTGGTGTGCTATTGTTATTCAGGGCTGATATAGCTGATTCTATTTCTTCCCCACAAAGGTCACTATTTTCATGTCCACATATAGAAATCATAATTCCTTATCTCTGCTACAGTCTTGTGTACTTTCAGAATCAATTTATTCATCCATAGGTTTAGATAAACAAATTTTTGAATGTAAATTTGTAAATATTTTCTTATCCATTATTTTTAGCATTTGTTTTGGGTGCCCAAAAGATATGTTTTGGCTGAGAAATATGAAAATTAATTTTCTGTCACACACTCTTAATTAAAGGCATGTCATCACTGATCTGTAACATTTTTATCATAATACTTATCATCTATGTATTCCTTGTTATACCTTTTATTAATTTCCTTAAATATTTCTTCATCTGACACTGCTAATGACCCATTCTTCCTACATGTAGGCTGCACAACACTTTTAGGTAAAGGCTTTATTTCCTTGTTAACAATTTTCCAAAATTGATCCTACTTACAGGGGCTCATAACTTTACCATTTCCTCCAAATATTGGTTCCTACAAGTGCACAAAAAACCGCCACCAATCTAGTTTCATTAGTCTCATAACACCTATTTGCAGATTGGCGCTTAGATTTCTTGAACACTTTTGATAGTTGGGACAACTCTTAATTCCACCATCCTCTACTATGCGACAATACAGTGAAACCCGTCTTAAGCAGCCACTCAAAAAGAAGACCAAAAATTGGTTTTCAAGACTGATTATCTCTTAATGCAGGTCAAAAGTATTGCAGAGTGCTCTCCTTGGAGCATTCTGCAATTAATCTACCATGCCATTAAGACATTTGTTTTGTCTATTTTTGAGTGGCCGCTTAAGTGTAAGTATGTGAACATATTTGTTTTTTAGGTATGGTCTGTTCTGTTTTCTATTGTAAAAGTGATTTAAGACTCATAGTCCTCATTTACATCCAAGTTTGCTAGCCCCTAACCAATCATCTGTTGCCTCTGTACAAATCTTCTCCCTTTCCTTCAAAATCATATCTTATTACTGGATCTTTCCTAACCTTTACCCTAATATTGAAAGCAATCAGACTGTGATCTGTATTTTGGAACACTTCTTTTTGCACTCTCCTTGACATCACTTTTTTCTTGTAAACTATTGCTAATTACTGTAAGATCAATGTTTCCATCTTTTCTTGTTGGTTGACAGATATTTGCTACCTCCAAATCTTTATACACTAGAAAATCAAACAGTTCATTGCCTTCTCTGTTGGCATCCTTATTAAACCAGTAAGGGTTGATGAGCATAGATGTCACCTGTGAACCCTTTGTATATGGGAAACCCCTAAAAGGGTACTTTAACAAACAGTGAAGACCCAGATGCATTATGCGGCATTTCATCATGGTCTACACTGTTTGTATACATAAAAAAGATCTTTAGACAAAAGAATACTATTATCACAGGGATTTTCTGCATAAAATTTGGTTTAATGATTTTAATACTTCTTTAATTTTGTCACTGATAAAAATTAGCACTTTAAAGATTGTACAGCTTTTAAGGTATTCTCAAGGAAATACACAATCTATATTCTACGTAATAATTTCAAACCTGTTATTTCTATTTCCTCAATAAAAATAAATTTAGTAAGATTTGAAAGATACTAGCTCAGAGCAAATTGCATGATTGACTGATCTGTTAAACATGAATTGGCTCTGAGAAAGAAGAGAGAATAAGTTTGACTTTTGAACAGAGAACATCGAAAATTAAATATTAGTGACTGTGCAGAAATGTAATATGTAAAGTTAAAGTACTTTCTAGTATGCAGGGGGCTGGGCCCCCTGGCTAAATGTTCATGTAAATAAACAGAGTGTACAAAAATGGGACTTGGTGTCTATATGTGTAGCTAGTCTTAGTAACCCAAACCAATAGAAGAAACCCAACCTAAGAAGGGTGTGAGTGAAAAGAGCGAAAGGCAATCAAAAACTTAATTATTGAAATAAAGTCTATTACAGTCTTCCAGGGTTATGCGTGTTCAGGTTTCCTGCAGCGTTCCTGGATCATCTTTTGATTTACTTGCATCCTGGTTTCTTGCTAGCGTCAGGCTTAATTTTTAGTTAATGTGTGATGACTTGATAGATAATAATTAAAAGCATATTATCTGATTATTATTGAAGATAAAAGAATCTGGCTGATCTATTATGTATATATTAATGTATAAAATAACTGCTTGTCAATCAAAAATATATAATGGTGCCTGAATTATGCATCTGCTGATAAAATCACTAAAAGAAAAGAAGAAATGTGAATCAGACAGATGGTAAGAGGGAGGCATTCATTGGATAAAACACTGGAAGGTGTTAATATAGAAGTAAAATAGTGTAATGACACAATAAAATACTTAGTATTATGATTGAAAGCAAAAATGTTATCATCAGATGTGTCATATTAGCTGAGCCAGAATCATTTTTAAAATAAAAGTTCATTATTAATAAATAATATATTTGACCAATATTTTGTCATAAAGAATTATCTTAATATTTTAATTATGATAATTTAACAGCTAAATAAATTTTGTGATGGGGACATCACAATTTAAATGTCGGGGGAATATTATCACAGGGATTTTCTGCATAAAATTTGGTTTAATGATTTTAATACTTCTTTAATTTTGTCACTGATAAAAATTAGCACTTTAAAGATTGTACAGCTTTTAAGGTATTCTCAAGGAAATACACAATCTATAGTCTACGTAATAATTTCAAACCTGTTATTTCTATTTCCTCAATAAAAATAAATTTAGTAAGATTTGAAAGATACTAGCTCAGAGCAAATTGCATGATTGACTGATCTGTTAAACATGAATTGGCTCTGAGAAAGAAGAGAGAATAAGTTTGACTTTTGAACAGAGAACATCGAAAATTAAATATTAGTGACTGTGCAGAAATGTAATATGTAAAGTTAAAGTACTTTCTAGTATGCAGGGGGCTGGGCCCCCTGGCTAAATGTTCATGTAAATAAACAGAGTGTACAAAAATGGGACTTGGTGTCTATATGTGTAGCTAGAATACCAAAACAATAGAAGAACTTGCACCTGTAAAAACTACTGAAATTCCCCTTGTCATACAATATTTTTTTGAAAATTATAACCTGACACCCCTAAATATGTACAATGGACTATCCCAAGTTTATTGTATAATTAAACCAAAGGAAATATCCATTAGTATACAAAGGGATAAAACTTTGGTGGTGGTTTCCTCAGCAGCATCTCTTATATTTAAACTTTTGGAGTCATTTGGTGGAATGTAGATAAACCCAACCACAAAACTTCCTTCTCTAACATAGGGATTTTCCTGGGCCTGATTTGGGGCCGTCAATATCGGCCCCTTCCCAACACAAAACTTAGCAATAATTCCCCAAATGGTGTAACGTATATCATTCCCAATTTCTTAGTTCTACATTTTGGTGAAAATTTCATGAACATCCCAACGAATATAGCAAAGTTACAGATGCATGTAAATTTGCATAAAAATTTGAATGAAAACATGTTTTCATTTACATTTTATGCAATTTTTCATGTCAGAGTTTTTATGAAGGGCAATTAATTAAAGCAACATATATGTTAAATCTTTATACTGTTAATATCTCATATGATTTTTAATCCATTTAAAATGGCACTCCAGTTCTTTTAAATGCTTTTTTCTCAAACTGGCCTCAACTTCAGAAAGGTGGGAAGATCCCTCTAACTTAACCGTTGTTCGTAACTCTCAACTCCATCACTGCTTAAATCTTTTCTAGCATATACTTTAAACCCTTTACCCCATAGAGATGCCTTTGATGCCTTTGCAAACAGAGCAGACTCAGATCAGGCAGCTCTTGTAAGAGCTGCCTGATCAGGATCTACTCTGTTTGCTTATGGAAATATGATTAGATTGGATTCTACACTAGTGGGTCTGATAATTAATTTCTTTGTTCTATGTACAAACATGAAAGTTTATTTCGTGAATTATTCATAGTGGGTGGAGCCTAGCATGAATATTCATGAGGGAAAGGGTTAAAATGGGTTGTGTTTTATGATTTATTTTCAGATATGCTCAGTCTATAGATACCTCCCTTGAAGAGGAGGAACAATACGCAGATCAACTCAAAGAGTATTATGCCTTCGGAGATTCATTAAGGTAGGACACATGTTTTTATATACAATACCTGAATAAGTCACACAGAGCATCAAACAAATTTCCTAAAATGCAAATTTTAGATGACATTTTTAGGCTCAACTAATCTATGCACTTGACTTAGTTACTTATGCTCATTGACCGGGCCGTGTAGCACAGTTGATAACATGTCTGGCAACAGATGCGAGGCTGACTGCAGATCCAGGGGTCGCGAGTTTGATCCCGGCCCAGTCCTATACTTTTGTGGAGATTGATTATGAAATAATTTCTATGGTCATTCTCCTCACTTCCGCTGAATCATTCAAGAAGGATTGTTGTCAGTTACAAGGGAAAGTATGTGCATGAAGTACTGGTTAACTGCTTGTTACAGCTTGGCCAGGCAAAAAGTGTGGTTAGGTGAACTGACCCTCCCACCATGACCATAGCTGTTGACTTGGGACGTAAAGCAACAAATAAACAAACCAACTTATGCTCACTCATTTATAGTAGACATGTTGTTTATTATCTCCTGACATATGGTGTAGTAGACTATTAAAATGGGTTTTCCCCTCCATTCTTAGACATTTCCCCTCCATTCTTAGACACAATGAGTGGGTACTTTGTGAGTGTAACTCCTCTTACAGTTTTAGTTTGATCTTTTTAAAATTTTGCAGATGTTTTGTCCATGGTCTGAAGATGTGCATGGCATTTTCTTCAATTTTTTCTTTCTCACTTTTTTCAACTTGTGAACTTAGTCATTATTCAGCATCTCAGATGAAATGAGTGGGTATTTAGTGAGTGCAACTCTTCCTACAATTTTATTCCAATCTTTTATAAACTTTGCAGGTGTTTGGTTCATACATTGAAAATGTGCATTTGGTTTGGACATTATCATCAAATTATTTTTTCCATTTTTTTTAACTTGTGACGTAGTCATTTTTGGGCATCTCAGATGCAATGATTGGGTACTTTTGAGTGAAACTCCTCCTACAATTTTATTCCAATCTTTTTGAAACTTTGCAGGAGTTTTGTTCATGGTCTAAAGATGTGCATGTGGTTTGGACATTATCATAATTTTTATCTCTCATTCTTTTCAACTTGTCTATTCTGAAATTACTTTTTTCGTTTATCATTGCAGAAGTGTATGTAGGAAATATGAATGTTTACAATTCGACCAGGAGAAGGCAGAAGATAGTCTTTCATCTAAATCTAGTCAGAAAGAAATGTTGGTGAGTCTTTAAACTACATCTAGTAAGGAAGAAATGTTGGTGAGTTTTTGCCTACTAGTGTTGTCTGCCATTGCCATTTGCAAATATTTTACAACCAGATCAGAATATAGAGTGTGATCAAGATCCATTTTGTTTGACACTCTGATTGTTTTCCTGAAAGAATTTTTGAAAAATTTGATTTTGGAAAAATAAGGCAGATGACAAAAAAGCATGAAAAAACTACCCAGTAGGCAAATAGTTATTCTTGCCCACCACATTAGGGAATCTGATAATTTATCCTGGGATAGAAAAGCTTATATTACTCATGTTATCTTACCCAGGCTGTCACGTGAGGGCTTTACATTAGTTGTATTGGAACTCATGCGACATAGTCGTCAAGTGTCGTCTTTGTAATGTTAAAGTGACGTCATCATATTGTGTCACATTTCAGCGTATTCAGGAACTTTTAGGAGTTTTTTTTTAATACAAAATACGGTATTTAATAATGAGCAAGTAAAATAATCCATTATTCGTATGAGGATGGGATTGAAAAATCCTTCCCTTGTGATCACGGTTTGTCATCAAGCGGCAAGCCTGGTGATGCCAAACGGTGATCCTCGGGAGGGATTTTTCTATCCTACCCTTACACTCATGATGGATTCTTATAATCTAGTACAAAGATAATTTGGTTAGTCCTTCATGTATATCTTGTCAGAAAGTAATGTTGGTGTTTCATTTGTATTGCCGGGCCACATAGGCAATCGATAGGAAGTCTGATTGAGGGGTCGCTAGTTTGATCCCTGCCTGGCCCTATACTTACAAGGAGAGTGAACGTGAAATATTTTATATGGTCATTCTCCTCCTTCTGCTGATTCAAAAAGGGCTGTTGTCAGTTACAGATGAAAGTGTGTGCATGAAGTACTGGTTAAACGCTTAGTGTAAGGTTGCCCAGAAAAAGTATGGTTAGGGTTAGCTTACCGTCTCGACATGTTCATAGCTGTTGACTGGGACATTAAACCGCAATGTTATGTCTGTATTACAGGCCCAGGGTAAACAACAGGGAGGTTTCTCTCTCAGTGGTATGAAGAAAGCTCTGTTTGGAGAGGATACCCAAGAACAACGAGAACTCAAGATCAAACATCTAGATGAACAAATTAAAATAACACAAGCTGAACTCAAACAGATTAATGAAGATTACCAGTAAGTTATAGAATAGAGGATCTTACATGATTGCTCATGTTTATTGAATTTATTAAACGAGTTGGGGAAAAGAGATAAAATGCAAGGCTTGCGGAGCATTTTATCACTTTCCCAAGGAGTTTAATTAATTCAATAATACAAGAGCACGAATGTTAGATTCTTTTTATCATATGACATTAAGTTACTCTGAAATCTCATTTCTGTCCTAAAACGTAATAATTTTGTTATTATGTATGTAACGTTGCTATGGAAGTTATAGCGTTTCTCGAAAATCTGTAAACCACTAGTGGTTTATCGATTTTATTGCATGGCGTTATTTCACTCCCAGACGCGACGTCATATGATAACTCACCTAAATGGGGTCTTGAGTTTGATCTATGGTCAATGGCCCCATTCTTTCGTGGAGATTGATCATGAAATATCTTCTACGGTCTTTCTCCTCTTCCACTGATTCAAGAAGGGTTGTTGTCAATTACAAGCGAAAGTATGTGCACAAAATACTGATAAAAGGCATACTCATGCAAGGCCAGATTAAAAGTGTGGTTAGGCTAACTGACTGTCTCCAAATGACCATAGCTGTTGACTGGGATGTAAAGTAAGAGAGGCAGCAAAGATCAGGAATCAATACAAACAAGTACCACACCAGATCCAGGATACCACATAGGAAAGGGACAAAAACACAATTTAACATCACAAACAAGAGCCAAGACGTCAGCCCTTTCCCAGCAGGTGACCACAAGGCAACAAACAGAAAAACCTCAGACAAACAAACAGATATTTAGTTCTCTTGGGTGAGACTATAGAAACGTGAAAACAAATCTGATCTAGTATAAAGCATGGCAGCCAATTTGAAATATCCATAAAGATTTTCACCTCTAAAACCAGTTTTCTGATTTGGGTTCCATAGGTCACCTATGAACATAAGTAAAGCCGACGAAAATCATGACTTGAATGCTAATTGTTAAACACATTTTATTCATAAAAATCACAAATAAGCATTTAGTAATCATATATATATACATGTACATTGAAAAAAAGGATGAAATAAAGCAAAGCTTTTTTGTGTTCATGCTTTACCTCCCAGCCAAAAAATTTCAGTCATGCCTGGACAATTTTCTGTCTTCCTGTGTTGAACAAGTACTAAGCAAAGGATAAACTGTCTTGCTCAAAGTGCCCCCAGTGAGTCTCAAACCAGCAACCTCATTGACCCCAAGTCTAACACTCTACCAACTGAGCTCCTCAAAAAAGCAAATCTTTTACTAATCTTCTTCTTGTCATAGTGGGAGCGCAGTGGCTCAGTGGTAGAGTGCTTGACTCGAGACCGAGGGGCCGCGGGTTCAAGCCTCACCGGCGTCACTGCGTTACGTCCTTGAGCAAGACACAATTATCCTAGCTTAGTACTGGTTCAACCCAGGAAGACCCGTCCCTACATAACTGAAAGATTGTTGATGGGAGGTAAAGAAACAAATCAAACAAATCTTGTCATAGTACATAAGGAAATTTAAGTGGAAGCTAAATAGTACATGGGTGAAAGCTTCCAGGATTATTCCTGAATTCAGGATTTTAAGGCTGACTTTCGATAAAATGCTGAATTAGGCAGATTTTAGTGGCTTCTCTGATTTTTTTCAGTTCATCTTTGGGCAATTGACCATTTAAACTTGAAATTTTAGCACTTTGTAGGCATACAGCAAGTTTTAAGATTTGAATTAGGAAAGCTTAGGATTTTTGAAATTTTGAACTTTCACCCAAGATAGCAGCTAAACATATCAAGAGATGAAAAGGCTTTAAACCTCCCCCACTATTGGTGACTTTTGTTGTTAGCTGATAAACTTTGCAAACAGTTTGGACCCAGATCTTGCGTGACATGTCTTCAGGCCTGATCAGGGTCCAAACTGTTTGACACTAAGATGGTATGGTAATCCTGAAGGAATTTTTATCAAATTTACTTTTAACAAAATTCAACCCACAACAAATAAACATGCAAAGTTACCCAGCATGCAAAGGGTTAAAGATGAAACAAACATACAAAACCCAAAAGGTATGTTTTGGGTACTCAATAGAACTGTCTCAATGGGATGATTCTTTTGAGTAACCAAAACATGTGAAAACATGAGGATAAGAAAATAATAACAATTTTATGCTTAGGCATATGTTGAAGTACTTGGTATGAGCACCAATGGAGAACTAGATCAAATTTGCCTAGATGGGACAAAACCTTTCTTCAGGGTTTCCGACAAAGCGAGACTCAAGCCGCTTTCCTCAGCAACAGAGTCTAGCTATAAACTTGAAAATTTGCTTGTAGAAAGTTTAGATGTGAAACTTTCCAATAAGTGAAGAACAAAGGTGCTGATCAGACTGCCTAGATGCACAGGCTGGTCTATGCCTTTGTTGTTCGCAAACCCCACCAGACGGGCTATCTTGCGCCGAGGCCCAAATATAACAGTACTTTAATTTGGCTTTGATGCAAGAAAATCTGACTGTTGTATGGGAACAACAAAGGTGCAGACCAGCCTGTACTTCTGTGCAGTCTGATCAGTGCCTTTGTTGTTCGCTTTCTGGTTACCAGGCCTTTAGTTAAGAGCGCATACCAAAAAATTACTTTTCATATTTCTCATCCAAAATATATGTTGTGGGTACTCAAAAGAATCGTCTCAATGAGAAGTTTCTTTTGAGCAACCAAAAGTGATGGCTAAGAAAATACTTACAATTTTACGCTCAAAAATTTTGTTTATCTAAACCTACGGGTTGCTTTTATGATTTCGCTTGCTACACACAAATTTTGATATTCTAGCTAGTCTATGTAGCTGAGCAAACTGGTATGAGTCTCGATTTGTCGGAAACCATGAAGACTGGTTTTCTTGTTGGAGGCCCATTTGAAAAAGGCATCTTATCTATAGGTGGCAATGTTATTAATTTGTTATACCTTTTTAATTGCAGGAAATTTTTAGAAGCTTCAATAAGAGATTTAGACAGATTTAAAAGACAGAAAACTAAAGATTTAAAGGAGATATTTACAAACTACGCCATTATGCAAATAAAACAGTGTAAAAAGGTAGGTAAAAGGAATTATCAGTTACCATTCATATTAAATGCAGTGTTGCACTTTGCCTGATAAGCGTTGTCTATCTCACGCTATGTGCCTTTATCAGGTCATGATGACATTGCACATTTTGATTGATGTCGCCAATTAATTGAATCGACACAAAATCGATCGTTATGTCATATTAGCTAGTTTGAAGAGTGAATCAAATTGGTAAGCTGAGAAATAGAATACCAGGTTCTCGTCCTTTGATATCATGTTTACCAGGCTTGGCTTCGAGAATGCATGTTGAATCGCTCAGCAATCCTCACGATATCAACAAGCGTTCTCAAAGCCTTGCCTGTTAAACTTGATATCAAAAGACATTCACCTAGTATTTTCTATATATTTGACTATGCCATTATTCAAATACAACAATGTAAAAAGGTTAGTTATCTGAAATATGTACAAACTTTGTGAAGTTCTGCTTGCCTTGTTATAAACCCAATCATGGTTTATAAATATGGTTTCCTCCTTAATTGCATGACAGTGGGTCAGGCCTCAGAATTAATGTTGACCCTGATCTAAAACTTCCATCGGTTAGTTGGTGCCTAATGCTTAGATTTAGATGGACCCACCGTGGAATCTTTCATTGGTTAGTTGGTGCTTGATGCTTAGATTTGGCCAGACCCACCGTGGAATCTTTCATTGGTTAGTTGGTGCCTAATGCTTAGATTTAGATGGACCCACCGTGGAATCTTTCATTGGTTAGTTGGTGCCTGATGCTTAGATTTGGCCAGACCCACCATGGAATCTTTCATCGGTTAGTTGGTGCCTATTGCTTAGATTTAGATGGACCCACCGTGGAATCTTTCATTGGTTAGTTGGTGCCTGATGCTTAGATTTGGCCAGACCCACCGTGGAATCTTTCATTGGTTAGTTGGTGCCTGATGCTTAGATTTGGCCAGACCCACCGTGGAATCTTTCATTGGTTAGTTGGTGCCTGATGCTTAGATTTGGCCAGACCCACCGTGGAATCTTTCATTGGTTAGTTGGTGCCTGATGCTTAGATTTGGCCAGACCCACCGTGGAATCTTTCATTGGTTAGTTGGTGCCTGATGCTTGGATTTGGCTGGACCCACCGTGGAATCTTTCATTGGTTAGTTGGTGCCTCATGCTTAGATTTTAGCTGGACCCACTGTGGCTCTACCTCATGTTTTCTTTAGCTCTGACTATCTGGTATTCAAGAGCCCTTTTCTTTGTTTTATAAAAAAAATAAGCATTATTGTGTTCTAACAACATTAGAATGTAGGGCAAAGATTTGGCCATAAAAATATATTTAACCCAGGCCTTGGTTGTCTGTTTTAAGGCAGTGATTCTATTATTGTTGGTTCATATACTTAACACCAGTAAAAACACAACTTTTACAGTATAACATTACTTAAGATTTATTGCTCTACTAGCATTCTTATCAAATAAAAGGCACAAATCTATGGTCTCTATATCATGGCAATATCCTTTTGGCACAGATAAAGCAGTCCAGATAAGTCAGACTGTATTTTTGATAAAGGGACACAACCCAAACTTCTACACAAAAATGCAAAATCTCCTTATTAATCAGGATATCAAATCTTCCTTATGAATGGCTCTTTTGAGTTCAAACTTTCCGAAACTTTCAATATTGCTCTATGTTCTATGTACATGAAGCAGGACAAATTTGTATTGAAGTTTTGACCTTAAAAATGGTAATCATCAGCATGAAAGCCCCAAGTTAACGGAAATGCAACGCTTTCGACAGTAAATATCGCGATAAATGATAACCATAGGTTATGACCTTGCAACTTATGTATGCCAATTTTCAAATGATTCCATTAATTGAAGTTTAAGTTTTTTCTCAAATTTTGGGAAAATTATGCAAAAAACTGAAATTTAAAAAGTTATTTTTAGGTTATTCCTGAAAAGTAAATTTTTGTGTTGTGAAAATGAGCCCATGTTTTGCTAAAATGTTATCCTACATTAGGGAAGCTTGCTAATATATAGACAAAGTGTATCAAGTCGATATTTATAAGAAAACAGCATTTGTATCAGTTGCATTTTTAATGGCTTTAAGTATAGTTGTTGCGCCTGTTGGATGGGTATTTTTGTCCTGGTTTGGTGTTGTTCTATGTGTCTAACAACAACAGAATCTAGGGCAAAGTTTTAGCCGGTATTATAATAGAAGCAAAACATAAACTTTGATGGAAAATTATCAAAAATAATTCATAAATATTCTCTAATCTCTGAATCCAATGTATTCCAAATTTATTTATAATTGGCAGAAACTTCAGGTTCAGAAAAGTGATCGGGAGAAACGTGATTGGGAGAAACATGATCGGGAGAAAAGTGATTGAGAGAAACGTGTCGCAACATTCCAGACATTTATGAGCAGGATAAAGGAGTTCTAGCGATAAGGCGTATATTTTCCCTAGTTGACATGATTGCAAAACCTAAATTTTGAAATTGCCCTAATGTTTTTAAAATTGGTCTGTTCCGGTAGTAAAATTTACAGAGAAAGCATCAAAATAGGTTTCAAAGCGATTCATCATTTACAAAACCGTTAAAACTTGCGCCTTCTACTCCCACCCCTCATTTTACGTCTTTAGACTGGGTGCGTTTAGACGAGAGTTTTAGTAAATCCTTTGCAGGTTTTCAAAAAGTAAAAGTGCTAAAATATTAAGGATATAAGTACCCTTCATTTTCGAAACTTTGCGGTTTTTCCTCTGCGCATGCGTACGAAATATACTTAAAATTGTGACGTTTGTCATTGAAAAGATGAAACTGGCGTCTTTCAGTTTGTTTTTAGATGCTTTGCCCCCCTAGACCCAAGATGCCCTTTGGACAATTAAATGTCGCTATACAAATACATAACATATGTAAAGGGCGTCTTGGGTCTAGGGGGGCAAAGGGGTTGTATAAGCGAAAGAAGACATCAAATATCTGACAAAAAATAGACCACTTTGCAAGATGGTCGTTTTTATTGTACATCAACTGTATAAATAGTTTTACTGTACATAGCGTGATAGGACGATTGGTTCCCTTGTTTAACGGTCTAGTTCCCATATATGTTACTGAATAACAAGTACAGTTGATGATCGAAATAAATTCCCATTCAATAAGAAGTAGAGTTATTACATGCACTAGGGAAATCCCGTTTTAAATATACAAATTCGGGGGCAATGGTGCATTGACGGCCCGTCTATATATATTTGTTTAATGAGCCTAGTTTCTCCAGTCGTCATTTCAACAAAATAAAACGAACGTCTCGTTTAGGGAGATTGCTCGCCTTATCGCTAGAAATTCTTTCGTGCTCAGCTGAGTTGAGCATGGAAAAAGTTTTATAACCTCTGGGCCTGGCCTGGCTATAACAAAAGTCGGTTCTGACGGATTTCAGTGCCAGATTTCAGTCCCTCCACCTTTTCCCTTTTAATGACTTAATAAAAGCACTCAGATCATCTTTCTCTTGAATCTTTAAGCAGCATCTAGAGTTCATCACCCCCTCAAAATAAAATAAAAAAACATGAGATTGTAAACCAAAGAAGCTTCTCAAAGGGTCTCAGTATGCCCCAAATACTATAATTTTTTCTGGGGGGAGGACCCTATAAGCCTCCAGCGATGGCATTGCTTTTTTCCTTTAAAGCTCAAAAGGAGCCCAGTGGCTCAGTGGTAGAGTGCTTGACTCGAGACTGAGGGGCCCCGGGTTTGAACCTCATTGGCGACACTGCATTGTGGTCCTTGAGCAAGACACATTTATCCTAGCTTAGTACTGGTTCAACCCAGGAAGACCCATCCCTGTTTAACTTAAAGATTGTTGATGGAACGTAAAGAATCAAATCAAGTAAGCAAACAAAACTAAAAAGCTACTCTTTATCAACACAACACCTATGAGAAATTTATTTATACCCCCCGCAAACTTTGTTTGTGGTGGGGTATACTGTTTTCACATTGTCCATGCGTGCGTGCGTGTGTGTGTGCGTGCGTCCGTGTGTGCGTCCGTCCGTAACGTTTTGTTTCCTTAATATCTTGAAGAGTCATTGCTGGATTTTCACCAAACCTTGCAAACATGTTCATATATGCAAGACAAATACTTTAGACAAAAAAGTAAGGGCAAGGGGCCAATTCTAGTAGAGTTATTTCCCTTTGTAGTTCTAAATGGGTTTTTATATAGGGTTTTATGCTTATGCTATTATAGGCCATACACAGGCCGATCAACTCCTACCACAGCTTTTTATGGAACAACCCCCCGCAAACTTTGTTTGTGGTGGGGTATACTGTTTTCGAGTTGTCCATGCGTGCGTGTGTGCGTGCGTGTGTGTGTCCGTGTGTGCGTCCGTCAGTCCGTCCGTCCGTAACGTTTTGTTTCCTTAATATCTTGAAGAGTCATTGCTGGATTTTCATCAAACCTTGCAAACATGTTCATATATGCAAGACAAATATTTTAGACAAAAAAGTAAGGGCAAGGGGCCAATTCTAGTAGAGTTATTTGCCTTTGTAGTTCTAAATGGGTTTTTATATAGGGTTTTATGCTTATGCTATTATAGGCCATACACAGGCCGATCAACTCCTACCACAGCTTTTTATGGAACAACCCCCCGCAAACTTTGTTTGTGGTGGGGTATACTGTTTTCGAGTTGTCCATGCGTGCGTGCGTGTGTGTGTGCGTGTGTCCGTGTGTGCGTCCGTCAGTCCGTCCGTCCGTAACGTTTTGTTTCCTTAATATCTTGAAGAGTCATTGCTGGATTTTCATCAAACCTTGCAAACATGTTCATATATGCAAGACAAATATTTTAGACAAAAAAGTAAGGGCAAGGGGCCAATTCTAGTAGAGTTATTTGCCTTTGTAGTTCTAAATGGGTTTTTATATAGGGTTTTATGCTTTTGCTATTATAGGCCATACACAGGCCGATCAACTCCTACCACAGCTTTTTATGGAACAACCCCTCGCAAACTTTGTTTGTGGTGGGGTATACTGTTTTCACGTTGTCCATGCGTGCGTGCGTGTGTGTGTGTGTGCGTCCATGTGTGCGTCCGTCAGTCCGTCCGTCCGTAACGTTTTGTTTCCTTAATATCTTGAAGAGTCATTGCTGGATTTTCATCAAACCTTGCAAACATGTTCATATATGCAAGACAAATACTTTAGACAAAAAAGTAAGGGCTAGGGGCCAATTCTAGTAGAGTTATTCCCCTTTGTAGTTCTAAATGGGTTTTTATATAGGGTTTTATGCTTATGCTGTTATAGGCCATACACAGGCCGATCAACTCCTACCACAGCTTTTTATGGAACAATTTGATACTATTCCTATACAATGTAGACACATTGAACATATGTATGAAGGAGTTTGGTTCAGAAAAAATATTTTTTGACAAAATGACAGCTGTGAGAACTTAGACAATTTTTCCCTAATAGGGCTTTTGTATAAGCATAGAGGGTGCCTTCATGGGCCGATCAACTCCTACTACAGCTTTTGATGGAACAATTTGATACTTTGCCTATAAGGTTAAGACACATTGACCATATGCATGATGGAGTTTGGTAAAAAAAAAATAATTTTTGACAAAATGACAGCTATGAGAACTTTGACAATTATTCCCTTATAT
This sequence comes from Loripinus fragilis, assembly GCA_964019695.1. Classification (NCBI taxonomy): domain Eukaryota; kingdom Metazoa; phylum Mollusca; class Bivalvia; order Lucinida; family Lucinidae; genus Loripinus; species Loripinus fragilis. The sequence continues at coordinate 95,731,991 of OZ026526.1, read as the reverse complement.
GGCTTTTGTATATGCATGGATAGTGCCATTATGGGCAGATCAACTCCTACCACAGCTTTTGATGGAGCAATTTGGTACTTTGCCAATACAATGTAGACACATTGAACACATGCATGAAGGAGTTTATAATTTTTGTTTGCACAGATTCTACTGAAGTCTTCTTTTCAAAACTAAGGTCTGCTGGTTTGAACTATAACTTGCCAAGTTTTTTCACCGACTCTTACTGTGCGGGGGGTATCTAATAAGCATTGCTTATTGACTTTTTTCATTAGCCTTGTTAATGAATAGGAAAACAAGCAGTAATCCTTGCCTCAGTTAAACAGTGTCACAGGTTTAGATTACCTGCGTACAATTGTAAATATTTTCTTACCCATAAGTTTTAGCATGTATTTTGGATGCTCAAAAGAACCGTCTCATTGAGATGCATTTTTTGAGTACACACAACATATGTTTTGGTTGAGAAATGAGAAAGTTGTTTTTCAGTTACACACTCTTAACAAAAGTCTTGAGTGTGTTGATATATAGTTTTGTAGTTTCTCCATGTATGCTCTTTAAGGCAAACAGTCAGTATTCCTTAAAATTTCTCCTTACTCCTTTTTTTCAAACGGAGGAGTACTGTACTCTTATGGAAAAAAGCTTATCTAAAGCCCTGTATTACATAGACATATCTGGCATGATAAGGATAAAAAGACACTTACATGGTAGGGTAAATTCAGGTAACTTCGGACATCAGGTAAATTAGGACAGGGACCTTGTTTATTTCATATTTTAATTATTGGAATAAAAAAATAGATTAAGTAAGCAAACAGTGAAATCCTGATGAGACGGCTCATAAGGAGCCGTCTCATCCAGATTCCTACTGTTTGCATTGTATGTCCGAATTTACCCGATGTCCAAAGTTACCCGACTTTACCCTAATCTTGATCTACTTTTAGGGAATTGCTATCTGGACAAGTGCCAAGGATTGCTTTACTAAGATGTGATCACAACATACATTACAGCCAAGATGTGCTCAGATTTTGTCAAGATTTGATCTCAGTTTCTTCCAGCTCGAGAACACAAGTTCTGGCTTCTGTGTAGAGAGGAAAGTTCCATTAATGGCACTGGCCATGAGGTTATAAAACTTTTTTCATACTCAACTCAGCTGAGCACAGAATTTATCCTGCTTTAATTAATTGTTGGCATTTTAACATTTATAAGCATGATAAATACATAAATGAGAGACTGAAAGCAAGAAACTTCCTCAGCTGTTGTTACTTTAGTTTTATGAGCAGTTGAAATTTCGTGCACAGTTGTTGAGCATTAATGAAGTTTTATAACCTCGGGGCCAGGCTATGGAATCTATACTTACAAAGAGTTGAGATTACTTACATGCGCAGTCTGGTCTGTACCTAACCTATTACAAGAGTTGAGGACATCTTTAAGCCTCCAAATGAGATTTTATCATACATACCTGTAAAAAATCAATATTCCAGCTATTTTCTGTAACTGAGCATGCTGGTTTGAGTCTTATTTGGTCTGAAACCTGGAAGACAGGGGCTTTTTGTGACTGATCCATGACATTTGGACGAAAACCTTTTTGTTGAAATATGTTTGGTCGATGTGACGTTTTATTGACTACAACGTTTGGTCAGCTACAACATTTGGACTAAAATTCATCGATCTTTAGTCGAAAACGCACTTGTATTAAAAATTCTGTTTTTGTTTACATGATTTTTACGCCAATTGTAGAGCATGTTCGATTTGGCATATTAACTCTTTCGGCCTTTTAATTTTTAAGATGAAATTGAAACCAAATTATGTTAAAACAATACTGAACAATTCACCCTTGTGTGGACTTGGAGCATTCAAGTTGTTACGTGCCAGGCGTAACTAGAAACAGATTCAGGAAACCAAAATTTAGCTATTTGGAAAGTCAGCAAAAAGCACTTTTAAAATTTAACAAAATTTATTAAAAACAAAAATTATCATTTACAATAAGCAATGGAAAATAGTTATACAATCAAAGAAAGTCTAAATTACAATACCTTTTATGTCCAAACTGTCCCTCAGAATATTTATCAACACATGTCTTTAAGCAGTTTCTGATCCCAGATTTTGAAGATAAATCCAAGTGAACACGAAGTCTGAATCCAAAACTGAATAATCCAAAGTAATCCTGAATGAATAAGTTAAACACTAATTATTCCAATATAGAATTCCAGCACAAAAGGTTTAGACTTTTAAAAGGTGAAATTATTTCAAAGATGCCCTTATGAAAAATTTACTCTTATATATACCCTTTAAGAAAGTTCTAGAACGGTCAAGAAAGACTATTATATCATATGCTATATTTACTTATTCTGGAAAATTCCACAAACTTCTACTGAATTCAAGAACCTACTCAAAGCTTCTATTGGCATGGAAAAGAAAATTCCAGAAAGATCTGGACTTTTCTCCAATGTTCAAGAACCATCTAGATGATTAGTCATCCTTCTAGAAAAATCTCATAACCAAATAAATACCTTGTTTACAACAACTTATTTACCATCAATGTCTCCAATATCTGGGTCAATCAGAAACTAAGTAAACAGATAAACACCATACATCTTACACTTCCCCTCCTCAAAGAAAAGAAAGTTTTATGAAGTAAAGCTTTCTTTTGCAATAATGAACAATTATATAAAAAAAAACAATAATGTGAAATCACATTAGATCAATAAGGAGCAATAGCACAAACTCAATATCAAAATGCTGAGGCATCTAAGCCCTAGAGAGTGCATCTGGGATGATATTATCTTTTCCCTTAATATGTCTGATATCTAGATTGTGCTCTTGCAACATAAGACTCCATCTGAGTAAACGCTGGTTCTTGTTTTTCATTTTATGAATGAAAGTCAGTGGATTGTGATCAGTGAAAATGACAATAGGTGCTACTGAAGAGGCAAGGTAAACTTCGAAGTGCTGAAGTGCAAGGATGAGAGATAAGCATTCTTTCTCTACAGTAGAGTAATTTCTCTGATGTTTGTTAAACTTTTTAGAATAGTAACAAACAGGATGATCAACACCATTGTCATCTTCTTGTAACAATACACTGCCTGCACCAACATCACTGGCATCTACAGCCAACTTAAATTCTTTGTCAAATCTTGGTGCTAAGAGAACTGGAGCACTTTTAAGTATGGCTTTAAGCTTATCAAAAGACTTTTGACAATTATCAGTCCAAATGAACTTGACCCTTTTGCCAAGTAAGTTTGTCAAAGGCTCTGCTATGACAGAGAAGTTATTACAGAATTTCCTGTAATATCCAGCCATACCGAGAAAGCGCATCAGTTGTCTTTTGCCAGAAGGTACGGGAAAATCTGAGATAGCCTCAACTTTAGCCTCTACAGGTTTTACCAGACCTTGTCCCACCAGATGACCTAAAAATGTCAAATTTGCATGGCAAAATTCACTCTTTGTTAAGTTAACTGTTAGTTTAGCTTCACTAAGTCTGTCGAAGAAATCTCTGATAGTTTGTAAGTGTCGTTCCCATTCTTCGCTGAAGATGATAGCGTCGTCGATATAGGCTTTACAGCCAACCAGATTAAATATCAAGCTGTTAACCAAGCGTTGAAATGTTGCTGGAGAGTTCTTCATTCCAAATGGCATAACTTTATACTGATACAATCCGTCTGGAGTAACAAATGCTGAGATCTCCTTTGCTCTGTCTGTCAGAGGTATTTGCCAAAATCCTTTAAGCAGGTCGAATTTTGTAACATATTTGGCTTGTCCAATGTTATCGATGCAGTCATCGATTCGTGGGATGGGAAAAGTGTCTGTTTTGGTGACAGAATTTACTTTACGGTAGTCTGTACACATGCGAAATGTCCCATCAGGTTTTGGAACAAGAATACAAGGAGAACTCCATTCACTTTGACTAGGTTCTATAAAGTCATTATCCAGCAAATATTGAACTTCATCTCTGAGAATTTGTTGTTTTACAGGGTTCATTCTGTATGGATGTTGTTTCACAGGTTTTGAACCATCAATAAGTTCAACATCATGATAAATTTTGTCAGTTTTGGATGGAATATCTGGAAATAAGTGTTCATATTCAAGAATCAACTGCTTCAGTTCAAGTCTCTTGTCTGAACTAAGATGAGACAATTTCTGGTCAAGATCCTTTAAGATATCAGAGTTCTTGAGTTTTGATGACGCGGGATCAGATTTCACAAAGTTCATATCTTCAGAGTTCATTTGATTTTGTTCTGGAGGGACAGTATTTACTATGTTCACTGATGAAATAACAGAACTATCCCTATCAATGTACTTTTTAAGCATGTTGATATGACATAACTGTTTTTTTTTGCGCCTCCCAGGAGTGTTGACAATATAATTAACATCACTTAACTTTTTGTCAACAGTATACGGACCATAATATCTAGCTTGCAATGGCTTACCAGGAATGGGCAAAAGAGCAAGTACCTTGTCTCCAGGTTCAAAATTTCTATCCTGAGCATTTTCATCATAACGCAATTTCATTTTGCTTTGAGCTGATTTGAGATTGGACCGAGCAGCTTCACAGGCTTTTGATAGTCTGTTTTTGAAATCAGACACATACTGAAGTAAGTTCAAAGAACTGTCATCATCTGAGAGAAATTTTTCTTTCAGAAGTTTCAAGGGTCCGCGCACAGTATGCCCAAATACCAGCTCAAAAGGGCTGAACCCAAGTGACTCCTGTACAGATTCTCTTACAGCAAATAAAAGAAAATGTATGCCCTCATCCCAATCCTTTTCAGTGTCAAAGCAGTAAGATCTGATCATGTTTTTCAAAGTTTGATGAAATCTTTCTAAGGCACCCTGACTTTCAGGATGATAAGCCGATGACTTGTACTGTTTAATACCAAGTTCATGCATGACTTGTTGAAAAATTCCAGACATAAAATTTGAACCTTGATCAGATTGTACAGACCTTGGAAGTCCCACAAAGGTGAAAAACTTCACAAGTGCCTTAACAATTGTCTTAGTCTTGATATTTCTGAGTGGAATGGCTTCAGGGAAGCGTGTTGAAGCACACATAATAGTCAAAAGATATTGACAACCTGACTTTGTTTTGGGTAGGGGACCTACACAGTCAATAATGATTCTGCTAAAAGGCTCATCAAAGGCAGGAATGGGCTGTAAAGTAGCTTTTGGAATGGTCTGATTGGGTTTTCCTACCATTTGACATGTGTGACAGGATTTGCAGTGCTGAGAAACATCAGATTTTAATCCTGGCCAAAAGAAATGATTAAGAATCTTGTGATAGGTCTTATTTACACCTAAATGGCCTGACATAGGAGTTTCATGAGCTAAATTCAAAATTTCAGGACGATAAGCCCTAGGGACCACAATCTGGTGGTTAACAGTCCACTCATCATCTGCTGAGACATCAGGAGGACGCCATTTTCTCATCAAAATGTCATTTTTGACATAATAGCAAACAGGGACTTGTGACATTTCATTTTCATCTAAAGCTCTATCAAATAAAAGTGATATCTCAGGATCACTGTGTTGTTCCTTACAAAGCTGTGACCTTGACAGCTGGTCATTTGAAATTGAAGGTGAAAGGTCAGTGTTTGACCTTGGAATGTCAAAGTCAGTCTGAATGTCAGACTGGCTGGGAGAAAGAGAATTTGAAATCTCATCATAAAAGGACTGACCTATCAAAGTGTCAGCTAAACTAATATCTTGCATCCCATTATTCTGTTTGGCTTTCTTTGCCATTGCCCTAGTGACAGCACAAGAAGGGTAAAGGTCAGGAATTTCCTGCTCAATAGGATCAGGCGGTTGATCAACACAAGGTGTGCTGGTCAAAAGTGGGTCTACCACAACCTTATCTCCAGCCAAATCGTTGCCTAACAGCAAGTGAACACCTTTAAAAGGTAAAGAAGGTCTAATACCTACAGCCACGAGACCAGTAACTAAGTCTGAGGACAAATAAATGTTATGGAGCGGTACATTAATAAATCCACATTCTACACCCTGGATAAGGACACTTGTCCCAGAAGAAGTCTTCTCAGAAAAAGGCAGGGTATCTGCTAAGATAAGAGATTGAGAAGCACCAGTATCTCGTAAGATTTTAATAGGGGTAGACTGGGCAAAGTCACTATTTAGTGACACGGAACCATCTGATAAGAATGGTTCATAAATCTCCATAACAGCATCAGTCTCAGATGTTTTGGCAAATATAGGATTCTCATCCTGAATAGAAGACTGTGGTTTTAGCCTTAAAGAGGTGAGACCTGTGGGTTTAGGACTCTCCTGTCTTTCTTTTTCTCTCTTTCTTTTCAAAGCTATACATTCAGATATGATATGACCAGATTGTTTACAATAATTGCAAATTGGCTGGGATAATGGACTTTGACCTTTGTTTTCACCAGAAAATCTAGGCTTTGGAGTAAATGAATGACTGGAATTATCAGATGGATTACTGGGGTTGGATTTTGGACCTGACTGAGGGGAATATGGTTTTGACTGAGGGGAAAATGGTCTTGATTGAGGTGTAAATTTTAATTGAGGGTTGAATGGTTTCCTAGGAAATGGCTTGTTAACAAAAGAAATCTTATGAGTCAAGGAATAATCATCAGCTAATCTAGCTGCTACATCCAAATTTTCAACTTCTTTTTCATTTAAGAAAGCCCTGACATCAGAATTTATACACCATTTGAATTCTTCAACAAGCATGAGCTGTCTTAGTTTTTCATGATCAGAACCTACTTTCTTTGAAGAGCACCACCTATCAAATAATTGTTCTTTTGTTCTAGCAAATTCCACATGAGTCTGATTAGGTTCTTTCCTACAATCTCTAAATTTCTGCCTGTAAGCTTCAGGCACCAACTCATAAGCCTTAAGAATAAGTTATTTTACTTTGTCATAATCTGAGCTTTGTTCTAGTGAAAGCTGAGTGTAAATTTCTTGAGCTTTGCCTATTACAACGCTCTGCAAAAGTAAGGTCCAGTGCTCTCTTGGCCATTTCAGGTTTTCTGCTACCTTCTCAAAATGTAAAAAATATTTATCAACTTCTTTTTCTTGAAATGGAGGAACTAGTCGGATGTGTTTTGTCACATCAAAAGATTTGCCAGAGTCTAAAGGCAAAGGTTTTGATTTAGATTTTCCTTCTAACTCAAGTTCTTTCATTTTTAACTCAAATTGTAATTTTTCTTTTTCAATTTCAATGCGTTCTTGTCTTTCTCTTTCTTTTTCTTCAATTTCTAGTCTTAATTTCCTTTCATTTTCTTCAATCTCTAACCTTAATTTCTCATGTTCTAATTTTTCTCTTTCTATTTCTCTTTGTTTTTCCTTCTCTCGTTCTTCCATTTCTAGTTTTTGTCTTAACAACCTATCTTCTCGTTCTAATGTTTCCAGCCTAATTCTGTCCTCTCGCTCTTCTTTCTCACGTCTCAATCTCTCTTCACGCTCTGCATTTTCTACCCTTATTCTTTCCTCTCGCTCTTCTTTCTCACGCCTCAATCTCTCTTCATGTTCTAGCCTTAATTTTTCCATCTCAACTTGTCTTTTAATCTCTAATTCTCTCAGCTGCAAATCAGTTTGGGTAACCAGAATCTGAGATGTAGCTGAGGAATCAAATATTTCCTCGTCTACAAAGAACTGAATGAGAATATTCTTAATTTCATGTTTTAGCATGGTCTTTTCAATATTGGGTAGGCCATAATGGTCAGCAATATCCAAAAGATCAGACTTTTTTGCTAAGTCTAACAGCTCCTGAGAAGGTGACGCAGTAAAATCACTAAGTTTGAATGACATATTTGCTTTCTGCTGGCTTCAGCTAGTAAACAGCAAACAGTAAAATATTTTTTAAATTTCAAACTAATTTGGTGCAAAATAATTTCAATCCCGGACTCTGAGCCCCCAATTTCTGTTACGTGCCAGGCGTAACTAGAAACAGATTCAGGAAACCAAAATTTAGCTATTTGGAAAGTCAGCAAAAAGCACTTTTAAAATTTAACAAATTTATTAAAAACAAAAATTATCATTTACAATAAGCAATGGAAAATAGTTATACAATCAAAGAAAGTCTAAATTACAATACCTTTTATGTCCAAACTGTCCCTCAGAATATTTATCAACACATGTCTTTAAGCAGTTTCTGATCCCAGATTTTGAAGATAAATCCAAATGAACACGAAGTCTGAATCCAAAACTGAATAATCCAAAGTAATCCTGAATGAATAAGTTAAACACTAATTATTCCAATATAGAATTCCAGCACAAAAGGTTTAGACTTTTAAAAGGTGAAATTATTTCAAAGATGCCCTTATGAAAAATTTACTCTTATATATACCCTTTAAGAAAGTTCTAGAACGGTCAAGAAAGACTATTATATCATATGCTATATTTACTTATTCTGGAAAATTCCACAAACTTCTACTGAATTCAAGAACCTACTCAAAGCTTCTATTGGCATGGAAAAGAAAATTCCAGAAAGATCTGGACTTTTCTCCAATGTTCAAGAACCATCTAGATGATTAGTCATCCTTCTAGAAAAATCTCATAACCAAATAAATACCTTGTTTACAACAACTTATTTACCATCAATGTCTCCAATATCTGGGTCAATCAGAAACTAAGTAAACAGATAAACACCATACATCTTACAAAGTTGTGTTCGGTCTCACGCACAGGAGTATCATTGACTGTTGTCATCCAGCCTTTACAGTTGCGATTTCACAGTGCCATTACGTTTTTACACCAGCTTCATTTGCATGCTTTTCTTTTTCCATAGTGTACTTAAATCCAATCAATGACCTATTTCTGACACAGTGGTGGGTTCAGGAGTTTGCTCAAACCTCCCTCCGCACCTCCCATTTTTAAATATTCCATGAAAATGATATAATTTAGTCTCACTGAGACCAAATTATTTCATTTTCATGGGATATTTAAGAAAAATGAAATAAAATCAGCAAAGCGAACCCCCAGACCTTTATACATATGAACCCCTTTTCTAGAAATCCTGGATCTGCCCCTGTGACACGTCTTTTGTTTGTAAAAATGTTGCTGCATCCATTATGATTCACTATGCAACACAGAAAAAATATGATTTTTCAATGATTTCTTATAAACTAATTGAGTTGTCCATTTTGACGGGATGTTGTACCTGACTATTTTTTCGACCATACATCATACTTGATGGAAAGTCACATCAACCGAAGTCATATGTGACCAAAAGTCATATTGACGAAATGGCTTTTGACAAATTGTTGTGCACTCTTTTTTGACACGGTCCATATTTGACATTCTTACATTTTAAGGTAGTACCGGACTCACCGGCATATGTCCAAGAGTGTTTTATCTTTTAATATATTATAATGTAGACTTATACTTATAATCTAAGACAAAAAAAACAATACCTCACCGTTCTTTTTAAAAAGTTATTTGATGTCAAAAACTGCAAAATCGCAGGTTTTTGAAATAAACAAAACACAGATTTTGTTAACAAATTAACAAGAAACACAATACAATTTTTTTTCAGAACAAATACTACTCACACCAGAGATATAAATAAAAACAAAAAAAAAAGAAATAACATGTATTTACACAATTTATTAAGCAAAATTCTTATTAAGTCAAACGAATAAATGCCAAAAAAAACATTAAAATTCAAAATAAACATATCAGAGAATGTAACTGGAACAACAAAAAACATATTTTTACAAAGATATTTTCATGAGGAATCTAATGATTGAATAAAAAATATGTGTCACCGTGCTCGTTTTTTTGTTTTGGTGACTTTTCTGAAAAATCCTGAAAAAAATAAAGACTATAATAAGTGTTGTCTCCCCTTTCAACCATTTTTTTTGTTTGTCTACGCCCTATTTATATCACTGGGCGGAGACATAGCTATTATTGATTAAGCACTGACAAATGGGCGTAAAAAATGACAAAAAAGATTTTGACCTAGCATATGTTACCCAGCACATTACATTATGATTCTCATTAAAGCATGGCTATAGCATGTCTTGATACTTTGATGCTTTCTTACACTTAGGATTTATGTAGATAAAAGCTAAAAATTATAGCTTTACTCCTGATGCATAGATCTAAATGTCATTTAAAGAATAAACTTACAAATATGCAATAAGAGGATAAAACATTCTTTTCCTTGTATTAATGTTTGGCAAGCCTGAATGTGATGTGTTGCAACCAGAACCACACAGCGGTGAGGCCTGCAACACATTATCGCACAAGGGCTTGACAAACGTTAATATACAGAAAGGAATGTTATATTGTCATTGTAATATATTATAGGACTTTTTGGGTACTGTAAAGGTGGCAACTTTAATTTTCATATCTGGGCGTGGTTCGGTTATTTCAACTGTTCAAGAATGGAAATCAGGTTCTATCCATTGGTTAAGCGTTTAAAAGTTGCTTGAGCCACGCAGGTCTGCGTGCATTTCATGAAAGTCCTGTCAGTTAATGCACTGAACCCACAATTATTAACCCTTAAAGCGTATATTACAACACAATCGTATGTTTTTATCGTCTATTGAAATTTATGAAGCCTCTTAAACAAACAGTGTAGATCTAGAGCAGACTGCTCGTCCGGTCCCATACTTTCGTGGAGATTGTTCATGAAATGATTTCTACGATCATTCTACTCCCTTCCGCTTATTCATTCAAGAAGGGTTGTTGTCAGTTATAGTCCGTACAGAAATTCAGTGAACAACGTTTTTCTTTTTTAAAATGTCTTTAAAGATAAAATTTTGGACTAAAATTTTGCACATACATATAATAAAACACCGCCTAATATACAATTGCATATTTGAATATTTATGATAGGAAAATAAGTCTGGGATCTCTTGTAAAATAAAATAACTTAGTCATTTTCGATTTAGAAAACTCCTCATTTTTCCCCAATGTATTTCATATGGGTAACACGTGGTTTATACAGTTCAATGAATACCATGTTTACTTTCGTATATCAGGTTGTATTATATAGAAAACAGTCACCAGCAGGATAACTCTTGGTGTGTCTACAAACACACTGCAAATGCTTTGAAGAGCATGCGCAAACTACAATTATGTCTGAGTTATCATATTTCCCATGTTTTCTAAGCGTCCATGGATAGCAATTAGACCGCGACTGGGAAAACCTGTCTTCGGTGATTTGTAACATTAAAGGCGCAGACCAGCCTGCGCATCCGCGCAGTTTCATCAGCAACTTTGGTGTCTGCTTTTTTTAGATGAATCATATCTACACTTGCTGCAAGAGAAATTTCAATTTCTAGCTAGCCTGTTCAGCCGAAGAGACTGGTTTAAAACTCGCTTTGTCGGAAACCCAGAAGACAGGTTTTCTCGCGTCGTGACCTGTGTTGCTTGTTCGACAGCTCTAGAACACATATTACAAGTGCAACAGATAATAATATTAAAAAAAATGAGGAGGAGGCTGTTCATCAGATATATTAACGGGAGTCACATTATCTGATTGCGCTCTGCATCGTCTAATACATAAGTTACTCGTAACTACGGCCCACAGAGCCAGGGAACGGCGGGGACTATGATTTCCTGGCTGCGGGTCCCTGGTATGACCATGTACTAACAGCGCATTGGGCCTGGTTACAAATGACTGGTGAGCATAATTTTTTCGTCTTTATGCACTAGTCATTTTGACCACGCACCAGCCCAGAGGAATGTCGAGAACAGTGAACATGTTCCTGCAGTTCCCCATAGTAACCACCACACTGTGGGGACAGTTAGCTGGCAAAACCATGACAGTTCTCCCCCGCAGTCTGTTATTATACTGCACTGTCATGAATATCTAGGTCCATCAAACCCCTACATTTCCTCCGCATTGTGGAGGCAATGTAAAAGTAAAAACACAACACATTTACCAGGCCATGGATATTCCCGCCCTGCTCAGGGGCTGGGGTGAAGCAGTGGTTACAAATGACTGGTGCATTATTTATAGCCTATAATGCACTTCGCATGAAAATTTAGTTCTCAGCCACACCCAAAACTATATTGCCCCCGAAACACAAAATATGACATCCGCTGATATATTGTTCAACCTATTTCCAAGCACATTCCCACCCCATCACTAATTTCTCCTTCCGACCTCAGCATTATTTTTATTGGATGAGTCCTTTTGCACTTGAATCACACCTAACGGGTGAGCCCTGCGATTAATTTCTCTTATCAATTATAATTACCCGGAATTACATTTTGGCATGCGTATTTTGCATTGTCTGGTGTCAGCAAATCAGTATTTGGAACAAACAAATACATGTAGAAAGTTCACTTTATTTAATAAAACAAGTTGGAAAATGTTTAAAATCCGATGATCAGAGAAGAAGAGAACACAGAAAATCAAGATTTTAAATTGAGGAACAGGGAACACAGAGATTCATTTTATAGGACCAAGTGGACGGGTACCCACAGGGATTAAGGCCTCAATATTTTATTGTGTGCCAAAATTCTGTGAGCACGAACTATTGCCATAAATCGCATCTGATGCAACTATTTTGATATGATAAGACACCTTACTTCATCTTATAAAACTGTATAATTCTTCATCGATGGTAAACTAAAGGCAGTGATCCGTACAAAGGTGCATTTAGGGTAAATTAAAAAATGCAGATGCTCAAATGAGAACAAATTCCATAATATCACAGCCCATTCGACAATACATTTTGTAACGAAAAAAATATCACCAATTAGGCGGTGTATAGATGCATTACATTTTGATGATCATTGTGTGATCAGTCCGCACATAACGAAATAAACGCAAAAAAGCGTTGTTCACTGAATTCCTGTACGCACATTACAAGTGAAAGTATGTGCACGAATTACTGGTTAACCGCTTGTTCAAGCCTGCCCAGGAAAAAGTGTGGTTAGGTGAACTGACCGTCCCGCAATGACCATAGCTGTTGACTTGGGAGGTAAAGCAACAAAACAAACAAACAAACAACACCTAGAGCAGTCTGATCTGGGTCCACACTGTTTGCCTCTATACTAATGTTAAACAATAAACAAACACTTTCGAATGTAGTTATAACGCCTCATTTTCAGATTTTGCCTATGTCTAAAGTAGACTAATAAGGCAGTCATGAGGTGCCGCCTTTACAGTATCCAAAGTTCTAGAATACTTTCCTTTCAAGCAAAAGCGTTTCCAAAAAAAAATGTCCACTGTAACATCGTGAAGCATACAACAAAACCACACCTTATAGGCGCAATCGAAAACATCATTATTATCGACGATTATAGACCAAAAATAGTTAGAATCATAGGGTTTTTTTATTACCATCACTCATCGAACAGGCGACACTTTGCAATCAAAACACTGTTTCTAGCGAGTTTTGATCCGCGTTCGTCAATGGTTAAGAGTGTTTTCGATTGCTCACTATCCAGTGTGGAAACAAACTTTTTTTCAACAGAAACATGACTGATAACTCCTAGCTCTTGTTTCAGATTGTTTTGGTTACGTATTCATTGTATCAATACACATACCGGATAGGTGGCAATCGAAAACTTTGATGCTATCGACGAACGTAGATCAAATACCGTCAGAAACAGACTTTTTGGATTGCAGTTTGTTTGCCTGACAGGCGACAAATGGAAAATTCTAGCGATTTGCGATCCACGTTCATCGATTGCTCAGAGCCTTCTCGATTGTCGCCTATCCGATGTAATAAAGTAGCGTATCTTATGATAATTGAATATTTTGGTCATTTCTCAATAAAGCATAAGCAACGGTATCTTAACTCGCAGAGGATATCCGTGAGCAGGTTGAAATGGCAATTAAGCCCTCTGCAGTCATGTTTTATCGGAAATAAAGCCCGCGGTCAGTGATTAGTCAACGATCAACCAAAATATGAAACATTATTAAATAAAATGTACAATTGTCAGCGATTGAAACACCTCAAGTTTCTATAGTTAACACTTATTATAAGGTATATAAAAATAAAAGGATGATACATTCATCTGTCTATTAACGTTTGCCAAGCCCAAATGAGATAATGTATAGTAGCCTTAACCATGAAGCTGTGAGGGCTGCACCAAGTGCGGATCCAGAGGGGGGGGGGGGCAGGGGGTCCGGACCCCCTCTGGAAAATCACAAATTAAATGGGTTTCTATAGGGAATAAGCAATTGGACACCCCCTGGAAAAAGTGAGACCCCCTGGAAAAAATTGGACCCCATCTGGAGCCTTGAAAAACGAGATAGATTTCTTTGAAATTGACCATTTGACTTCTGTAAAATAAGCGGAGGACTAAAAAAATCGTTGTCAGAGCTTTTTTGTCAGACTGACCTGGACCCCCCCCCCCCCCCCCCCCCCCCCCCCCCGATGATTATTCCTGGATCCGCGCATCTGTACCTTGCTTGCCAACCGTTAATATACAGAAAAGAATGTTATATATTGTCATATATCTTCCTTTCAGACACATGCAGTTCCAATTAATTTTATTAAAATATGTTTGCAGAAATGTCCATTTTATCATCATGAAACATGCAACGAAACAAAATAATTTTTTCAACAGAAACATGAAATAACTCCTAGCCCTTGTATCAGATTGTTTTGACTATGTCTTCAGTATATCAAAAACACACTAGATAGGCGGCAATCGAAAACGTTAATGCTATCGACGAACGTAGTTAAATATTGTAAGTAACAGAATTTTGGATTGTTGTTTGTAGTCCGATAGGCAACAAATGGCAATCACAAGCACTGTTTCTAGCAATTTGTTATCAGCATCCATCGATTGTTTAGACTGTTTTTTATTGCTGCCTATCCGGTGTGATAAGGTAATTGAAATAGTTACGTCATTTCTCCATAAAACATTAGTGACCACGTACCTCCATGGGACCTAAAACATGAGAATGTCACATAAAAGGCATGTGCACGTCTACAACCCCCCCCCCTTTTTGGGGTGGGGGTGGGTCTTAGGCCAGTGGCAGCATGCAGAAATAGCAACCGAGACATGTATATAGTATGTATATTTATACGGTCCGCAACTTTTAACCATCAAAATACTGAATGACTTCATACTCTGGGTGATGTTTTTAAAAGCTAATACTTGCATTCCTTCTTTTTGTGAAAGCAAAATACTTACAGAATTACGTTTCAAGCATCAAAGAGTTGTCAGGGGAGAATAATATCTACCGTCTTAGAAAATAAGTATTCTCTTTTAAAAACGAGATTCAGGAAGGATAACTCTTACACTCTTACTTTTAAGTAAAAGTAAGGTTATCTTTTGACATGGGTCCCGCACTACCTTAAGCCTTATAGAAAAATTGTGTGTCTGCATTTTCACATTCATTTATGTTATAGGAAGTGTTTAAGAGAAATAGAGGATTTTACATGAGTTTTGGAAAAGCAATAAAATGCAAGGCTTGCATAATGTGGCATCTCATCAGAGTATGTACTGTTTGCTAAGACAAAATAGATCTTCATAGATAGAAATGCATTATCTTTTTGGAAATTATAACCTGTGACCCCTCAATATATACAATGGACCATTCTGACTTTATTGTATATAGATTTTTGGAAGATTCCATTGGTCTGGAAAGGGTTTAAGCATGTTTCTAGTTGAAGACAATGGGTCTCCAGGGGCGTTGCTACTAATACGCTAAAACCAGATGAGTACACATTTGGACCAAAACTTATGGGAAAATTCTATCTCAGTTCTGATAGATTCTTGATTTTAAGTGTACAAAACATGTGCGTAGATGCAATATTTTCTCTCTAAATCAAATTTCGACAGAATTTGTGATGATGTTACATAGGCACCCTTTAAGGATTTATCACGAATTAATGCAAAGTGAATGAGTGCCTGGTCATATACGTTTTTTTATAATCTACCGTTTATCTTGACAAAAAGCGCAGACCTTGATGAGATGCCGCATTTTGCGGCATCTCATCTCGGATTACGCTGTTTGTATATGTTCCCCTTTTGAATGCACACATGCATACTTTGAGCTTTAGGCTAGCTACGTCCCTGGCCTATACTATGCTAAAAGTCTCATAGCCTGACAGGGAGCGCAGTGGCTCAGTGGTAGAGTGCTTGACTCGAGACTGAGGGGCCCCGGGTTTGAGCCTCAACGGCGTCACTGTGTTGTGGTCCTTGAGCAAGACACATTTATCCTAGCTTAGTACTGGTTCAACCCAGGAAGACCCGCCCCTGTTAGACTGAAAGATTGTTGATGGGATGTAAAGAATCAAATCAAACAAAAAACAAAATCAGAGCCTGACACAAATAATCATGGCTATTGAAGTTAATTCTTGTACTATGATTTGAGATTAATGGTAAATGTTGTAAAATCTCAAACATTTTTCTCATGCTGTTCTAAAATGAAATGTTGGCTATCAAGGCTTGAATGTGCAAAATACTTGGCAGAATAGCAAACAGGGAAAACACTGATCAGATGGCATGATCTGGGTCTGCCCTGTTTGTCTAGACCTTTTTAGCAGAAATTTTAGAACATCTATCATAATCTATGTTTAATTTTGTTCCATTGGTATTTCTGCTTCAGATTTTGTAAAACTGTAAGAATTGTTTTTGTATGAAATTGATGAGAAAAATGCACTACAGTAAAACCTGTCTTAAGGGGCCACTCAAAAAGAACATCAAACATTGGTTTTCAATACCGATTATCGCTAAATGCAGGTCAGAAGTATTGCAGAATGCTCCAATGGGAGCATTCTGCAATACTTTCGACCTTCATTTAGCTACTATTTGTCATTACGATCTTTTTGTCTATTTTTGAGTGGCCGCTTAAGACAGGTTTTACTGTATATCCATATAAATGAGCATCTTTTACCTGACAAGTAGTCAAAAGCACATATGATCTTAAATTAGAATATTGTTGGTACAAAAATAGAAATCTGTTTATCGCCAAAAAGAATAGACATTTAGTCACATGGTATGGTTTTAATAAAATATGACAAAGAAATGTCATTTTGCAACAATAAACAGATTTCTAATTGTGTTGGATATAAATGCTCATGTTTAATGAATATTTAGGGGATAACCGTATTCAAAATATTCATTTGTGGGAATATATCGGATATATGCAGTCTAGAGACAAGCACTTTTGAGGAACTCGATCCGAGTTCATAAATTTCGCCAGTAATTGTGTTATCAACACTCTGAGATTGATTGTTTATCTAACTGTGTTCAGCATCTGAATTTAGAAATTACTCTGTCATAAGTTAGTTCCATGCATACAGCAAACATAATCTATTTATCATTGCCTTGTTTTTGTTGAATCCATTTTATCTATCAAAACCCAAACTAGACTGTTCCAGAAACTTACTTAATTTAATAAGTTCCTACTGTATAAAAACAGCACAGTATGTGACAAACAGCCACATACATCAAAAGAGGTAAGTTTATTGACCCTTCATGTTGCAATTGAATCTTCCATCTACATGGGATATTACAGCAAACAACTTTAGCAGACAATATTTTCAGATGTGTTTTGCTGGCCCTTCAATGGGTAACAGTGCGGACGCTGATCAAATGTCGCCAGATGTATCTTCACTGTTAATTGGAGTTTACTTGTATCCAAAGCTAATCAGTAATCACTGGCCTCAAGTTTTACATGTGTGGAGATACGACAAGCTTACAATTTTATCTAGGCTGTTTATTTTGAAAGCAAATCTGACAGAGTGTTGATATATGTAATTTTATTCAGCAGTGATTGTTTTCAAGTACAGGGGCATCTTGTCCCTAGACTGTATGGTGGGAAATTCTTTTTTTATGGTGACACCTAAAAAGTGATTTCCATCCATATATCCTATGATATACCTCCTTTAATGTGGTTTTCCCATTCTAATGCACTTCTTGTCCTGTTTAACATTTAAATCTTTGTTTCATCTCAAATTGGAGTGTTGTAAGCCACATAAAGCCGCATGTCATCCAATTGTTGACGTAAAACTATTTCCGACATTATATCACAGATATACTGTATCAAATTTCTTACATTATCCATTCAGACATCACATTACAATAACAAGCATTAGAATGTGTTTAAATGTTGATTTGTTGTGTTAACTAAGCCATGAACACTGGTAAATGTATACGTTGATTTGGTGGTATTTACGTATATTGCCGGTACTTCATAGACCGGAAGTGGTAGATATTGGTGTTAATACTATATAGAAAAACATGCCATATGCCTAAAGGACTATAGAATTAGATCATTTTTAAGTATTCGGCATGCACATGGCGATTAATGTAAGCATTTAGGAAAAGATTGGAGTACCGATCTGAATGATCAGTACTCGAATCTATTCCTAAGTGCTTACATAAATCGCCATGCACATACTGAATACTTAAAAATGATTGAAGTCTATAGTCCTTTAGGCATATGGCATGTTTTTCTATATAGTATTAACACCAATATCTACCACTTCCGGTCTATGAAGTACCGGCAATATACGTAAATACCACCAAATCAACGTATACATTTACCAGTGTGATGAATGTTAATTTATTCACAGTTAATATATGTATATATTGTGATAGGAATAGAAAAAGATTGAGAGATTTTTATAATTTGATATTATGAGATATTTATGCCTGTTTTAAAGATTTTGTAGAGGTTTCTTTATACTAGAATGGGACCAGGAACATTATGTACAGTGCTGTCCCTTTATAATGCTATATTTAGGGTCCACAGGATTGGACCGTGTTATAAGTGAATCATGTTATAAAGAGACAATTTTACAATGGAATAATTGGAAAATGACCATAAAATGATCATTTTCCTATCATTCTTTTGTAAAATTCCATGGTAAAAAAATTGGGGAGTCACAACATCACCTTGTATTATCCGAATCAGTGTTATAACAAGATGTGATAAAAAGCCACTGCACTGTGACTGGCAAGCTAAGTGTAAACACGCTTCATTGGGCATTGAGGTCACAAATGTTTATTCCTTCATTAACATTTGCCGGTCCTGAGAAAGCAAATATCTTGGGGGCCCATTTTAAGTGTCTTCAAGTTTAAACCCATATTTAAACAGCATGTGAAACTCCTGATTTAACTGATTCAGTTCAGATATATGAATAGGTATTTATGCAAGAATATACTTTAAACTGACCTCCTGATAAGAGTCAGTAATTTAAAAAATAATTTTTACTTTTATCTTGAGGCCTCTATCATGGTTTTCACCTCAAACCAGCTTTAACCATATCGCGTTTGTCATGTGGTTATCCAGCAAGTAACTAAACTGGTCAAAATAAGTAAAGCCCCAGCTGAAATTTTCTCGTAGACTTAATGCACAATCTCACATGTTTGCTTTATCATAACATTTTACTGAATGAAGATTTTTGCTTAGCATTTTCAGCGAAGAAGCAACAATCACTCGTCTCAATATGTGCTAGGTTTCACTAATAGTGATAAATTTTCCATAGAGCATCAGATATTTCAGTAAATGTCCCATTTTGTTTCCTATCAATCCTATAGTAAAATTGACAAAAATATGGATACTCTTGGAAAATTTAGCACATGTTGAAAGACAATCAGTATTTCCAATATAAACTTTGTGTAATTACACCTAATATAATCTTGACTAACTTGAGTTGAGTGAGAGATTTCAATTATTTTAGACATTTTTTAAATAAACAACGAAACTTAGTGAATCTAACATTAGGCATATGGAAAAAAACTGACATGGGGCTTAACTTATTTTGACCAGTTTATATAGACACAGCTGAGTTAGCTTAACTCTTAGCAGTACTAGTGTTGTCTGCTGATAACTTTCGCAAACAGTTTGGACCCAGATCAGGCCCCACAAAATGTCGGGCCTGATCTGGATCCAAACTGTTTTACACTCTGATTGTATTACTGAAAGAATTTTTTGAAAAAGATTATTTTGTAAGAAAAAAATCATGCCCAATTACTCAGTAGACCCCATGAAACTTTCTTACATGTCGAATTGCTGGTGAAAATTCATTTTTTCCATCATCTCCTTCAACAATCAGTGGGTTCGCTTGTTATTAGTCAGGTAGTAATACCGCTTGTTATTAGTCAGATAGTAATACAACAATCTGTTGTTTGTTTAATAACTAGTAGGTTTGTTGACTAATCAGCAGGTACGTTCAACAATCAGCAGGTTTGTTCAACAATCAGTATGTTTGTACAACAATCAGTAGATTTGTTCAACAATCTTGATTTGTTCAAAAATCAGCGGGTTATGTGCAATATATTTGTAAATTGCAAATTGTTTGGTAGTGGTTAATTGCAGCAAATTTATCATGTACATACACCTTTGAATAAAACATGTTTATACCCCCGCAAACTTTGTTTGTGGTGGGGTATACTGTTTTCACGTTGTCTGTGCGTGCGTCCGTCTGTACGTCCGTGCGTCCATCCGTAACGTTTTATTTCCTTAATATCTTGAAGAGTCATTGCTGGATTTTTATCAAACCTTGCAAACATGTTCATATATGCAAGACAAATACTTTAAACAAAAAAGTAAGGGCTAGGGGCCAATTCTATTAGAGTTATTTCCCTTTGTAGTTCTAAATGGCTTTTTATATAGGGTTTTATGCTTATGCTATTATAGGCCATACACGCGCCGATCAACTCCTACCACAGCTTTTGATGGAACAATTTGATACTTTTCCTATACAATGTAGACACATTGAACATATGCATGAAGGAGTTTGGTTCAATAAAAATAATTTTTGACAAAATGACAGCTGTGAGAACTTAGACAATTTTTCCCTAAAAGGGCTTTTCTATATGCATTGATGGTGCATTGATGGTGCCTTCATGGGCCAATCAACTTCTACCATAGCTTTTGGTGGAACAATTAGAGACTTTGCCTATTCAATATAGACACATTGAACATATGCATGAAGGAGTTTGGTTCAGAAAAAATAATTTTTGACAAAATGACAGCTATGAGAACTTAGATAATTTTTCCCTAATATTGCTTTTGTATATGCGTAGATGGTGCCTTCATGGGCCGATCAACTCCTACCACAGCTTTTGATGGAGCAATTTGATACTTTGCCTATTCTCTTTAGACACATTGAACATATGCATGAAGGAGTTTGGTTCAGAAAAAATAATGTTTGACAAAATGACAGCTATGAGAACTTAAACAATTTTCCCCTAACAAGGCTTTTGTATATGCATAGATGGTGCCTTCATGGGCTGATCAACTTTTACCACAGCTTTTGATGGAGCAATTTGATAGGTTTCCTATGCAATAAAGACACATTGAACGTATGCATGAAGGAGTTTGGTTCAGAAAAAATAATTTTTGATAAAATGACATCTATGAGAACTTTTTTTTTAGATATAAGTTTTGATATAGAGCTATCAGGTTTGAATAATTTTGTGTATTTGATCTTAACAAATGTTCCAGATATCAAGGATTAAGATCATTTGCACAGATTCTACTTAAATCTTGTTTTCACAGATTCTACTGATTTTTTTTTCGATACTAGATCTGCTGGTTTGAACTATCACTTGCCAAAATTACATTTTTTCACTTTGCCAAAACTAAGTTTTTTCACTGACCTTTACTGTGCGGGGGGTATCTAATAAGCATTGCTTATTGACTTTTTTCATTAAACCAAATATGACACATCCAAAATTGCACATGTTTATGGCATTTTGATAGTCTTTCTTGATGACATATGATACAAACCTTTTCTTTACCTAGAGGGTCACAGTGGTATAGTGCTAGACTCAAGATTGAGGGGCTACTAGTAAGAGCCTAATTGAAGGCAATGTGTTGTATCCTGGAGCAAGACACTTTATCCTCTGCTTAGTACCAGATCAACTCCAGATACCGTGTGGCATGGCTGAAATGATTTGACTTGGATGTAAAGCATCAATTCAGTTTCGCCTAATAAATACACTTGTCCCTTTTGATGCACTCATAGCCCAGGGGGGGTATTTTCATTTTTTTTTCTACATACGTAGACTTGAACCCAGCATCTCCTGTTTACCAAAAAAAAAATATCAGGGATATCAAGCACCACAAAAGTATAATTGGAATTTTTGTAACTCAAAATAATATCCCCATTCTGTACAGTTACCTTCAGAAAAGACCGTAAAACACATAGAAATGACCAATTTTGTGATGACCCAAAAAAAATATCCATAAAATCTTCATACGCCGAAAAATATTCATTTTTTCTGAAAACCCCCCAAAAATATTTAAATTCAAAATTTTGAATCCCCAAAAATGGTCCGAGCCTACGTATGTATGAAAATATCAGAATTCCCCCTCTGGGGCTCATAGTACCTTATGGATTGTATACTAGTACTCTATATGGACTTTTTATTTCCAGTCAGTCAAAGTGAGAAAATGTTATCATTTATATGGATTTATCATATCAATGAAGATGTGTGGATCCTGGACCCAAGGCTATTAAACTTTTTTCATGCTCAAATCAGCTGAGCACGAAATTTATCCTGCTCATAAATGATAAAATGCACACAATTTTTTGCATTTTATCATTTATGAGCAGGATAAATACAACATCTGAGAGACTTAAAGCAAGAAACTTCTTTATTTTACGGTATTTTAGTTTTTATGAGCAGTTGAAATTTTGTGCTGAGTTGAGGATGAAAAATGTTTTATAACCTCTGGGCCTACATCTGGACCTACTTTGTGATCTTTAGAGGGTATTGAATGTTGAAAAAGTATGGTGCATTTATTTGGTCAAGTATGGTACATAATTGTGTTTGGTTGTGATAGTGTATGACAAGCTGATATATATTGGTGAAAGTTTTCAGGATTTTGAGGCTGACTTTACATAGAAAGTGTCAGCCTCTAAATATTGATTATAATAGCTTCTCTTATTTAGCTTCTCTTGAGTTGTATTCAGACTATCTTAACCCTTAAACACATCTGGAGCAGACAACAAATTTTGCAATATTTTTCCTAGTTTTCGACAATAATAAGGTATGATATCTCATGAGAATCGTCTGCCAGCAGACGATTCTTATGAAATAGCATGCCTTATTTGTTATTTTTGAAAAAGCAAAAAAAATTGAAATTGTCGTCTGCTGCAAATTATAGTTTGCGCTTTATGGGTTGATTCTTTGCACGCTGCGTAATTATTTATGTTTTTGTTGTTGTCTGCTGACTTTTTTCAAATTTAACTTTTTCAAAAAATTCTTTCCGGGACAATACCAGAGTGTCAAATGGTTTGGATCCAGATCAGGACCAACGTTTTGATCTGGGTCCAAACTGTGTGCAAAAGTTATCAGTAGATAACAAAAGTTACTGCTAGCAGGGAAAGAGTTTTAATTTTAAAAAGATAATTGACCGTTTAAACTCGAAAATGTTAATACTTTGTAGGCAAACTGCAAGTTTCTAGATTTGAATTCTAAAATTCAGGATTTGGAAGATTTTGAATGTTCACCCATGAAAATAAGCCTAACTATTTGAATAAGCCTAAGGCCAGATTTTTTTTATTAGTTGATTTACAAACGCTCCTACTGTATAATTTTCCGGAAAGTAGAAAAAAAAAATTCTTAAATCATTTTTTTTGTTTTACCTGCCAACACTAAAATTGAAAAACAAAATATATTTGAGATTCTGTCTGTGTATTTTTTAGAGTTATTCTGTTAAAAGTGATTGTACTGTCCAGATTTTTAGGAAAATGATGAATTATTTAAAGATTTAATACAGACTGTTGGTTTACCCTACTAGTTTTACTGTTGTTGTTTTTTCTGGAGATATTAAAAAAAATCTCTGAAAATTACCAGTCAACTGGTCATTTTTTAGAGCTTTTTTTTTCGTCCCCTCAACCCTAAATTTGAAATCTTACCATACTAGTTTTACTGTTTTTTTTCTGGAGATATTAAAAAAAAATCTGAAAATGAACAGTCGACTGGTCATTTTTCAGAGCTTTTTTTTGTCCCCTCAACCCTAAATCCTAGCTTAGTACTGGTTCAACCCAGGAAGATCCGTCCCTTTATAACTGAAAGATTGTTGATGGGACGTAAAGAATCAAATCAAACAAACAAAACAACCCTAAATCTGAAAAAGGGAGCGCAGTGGCTCAGTGGTAGAGTGCTTGACTCGAGACCGAAGGGCTGCGGGTTCGAGCCTCACCGGCGTCACTGCATTGTGGTCCTTGAGCAAGACACATTTATCCTAGCTTAGCACTGGTTCAACCCAGGAAGACCCGTCCCGCATAACTGAAAGATTGTTGAGTGGACGTAAAGAATCAAATCAAACAAACAAACAAAAACAAAATCTGAAAAAAAAAATTGTAAATCAACTAATAAAAAAATCTTGCCTAACTATTTGTTACAATGTATGGTATGCTATAACAGTCCCTTTATCATGATGCTGCTATGTTATTTTTTGTTTTGATGTTTAAACATCCCAGTCAACAGGTACAGTCTTTTTGAATCTTTGCGTTAACCTATCCTGAATTTTCCTTTGGCAGATTTAATTTTACATAAGACAAAAGTTTTTAATGAATTCTCAATGGCAATTATTTTGCCAGTAACTGATGGCTGCCCTACTTGAATAATAGTATTTTAAGGAAGGAAATGAGCCATGGCATGAGATTTCTAACAATGTGGTATGTGCGACCAGCAAAGCCTCAGATCAGCCTGCGCATACGTGTAGTCTGATCAGAGCCTTTGCTATTTACTTAAATATTCTATAACTGTTAGGCTACTGATTGAACTCCATTTGTAGTCTCTAAGCTTAAAAGGAGGCTGCACAGGCTTGTCTGAGTCTACACTTGTCAAAACACTACATTCTTGGAAATCACATGTCCCTGCTCAAATGATAGATGTTTCTGGACTGATTGCTCGAACAACCTACAACCACCTGGCCCCAAGGTACTTTCTTTCATATTTCAACTCAGTTGAGCTTGAAATTTCATCTCATGAAGTATAAAATGCTGAAAAATAAAGACTTTTCTTGCTTTCAAACCCTCAGATGTCGTATTCATCGTGCTAATAAATTTGAAAATGAGCAGGACAAATTTCATGCATAGTTGAGTTGTTGATGAAAAGTTTCATAACCTTGGGACAGCATATATCTTGGCCACTGGGTCTGACATATTTATTATTGATTTTATGAATATGTAAATTTGTTGTCAGAAAAGTGTTTCACTATTACATGTAGCAGTGCCGAAACAAAAAAGTACAAAAGAATAAATATACTGCAAGTAATTTCGACTTGTTGTTTTTGTTAGTAAATTCCTAATTATTATATATATGGCCTCAACCCCTTCCCTAAACTGGGATGGGTTATGTTGTTTTCATGTTGTCTGTCTGTGTGTACGTCCATGATGTTTATCCCTATATCACACACATGTCAATCTCAATTATATTATGTCCTTGCACTGAGCGAAGGTTTCAGTTGCTCCTCTCCATCGCTAGGGTCACAGTAGGAGGTCAAAGGTCACATGTCAAATATCCACCTAAAGAGATACACCGCAAAAGTTTCAGTTGATATGGTCCAATAAATCTCTAGTCGCAGCTAAACATACCAGAGGACATAGAGAACCTTTTGTAGTTTTTTAATTTTGCATTTGCTGAAACAACTCTTCATTTTTTTGCATGCATTTCAAACTCAATGTATATTTGTTTTAGTTAACTATTTGTATGTACTACTACTAAGTTCTGAATACTGTAGGTGATCCATTTGAAGCAAATAAAATACAAGCAATATGCATATACCAATAAGACTATATTCATGCAAACACTGAATTGAATAGTGGTAGAGTTAACCTCCACCTCCCAGCAGACATTTTAGCAGTATGTATCCCTTTTCCTCAATCTATGTCTATTTTACGAGAAATGCGCATAAAACCTTTGGGCACTTTTTTAGCTCATTTTAGGCTCTACCTGGCCGTCCGACAAGGAAGTACCATTATTTTCAATGCAATGGTATATGGCTAGTCAGTAGCAAGTTGAAGCACCCCAGACATGCATCACAATCACTTATGAAAATAAAAGCTATTTACAAGTATTAGCTTTAAAAAAAAGCTGGCGGTCGTTTAGCCCTATCCCTGTATGTATTCTTGCACAATGCCAGTACCGTACCCAGGGCTCCCCATCCCCAAAAAGGCCATAAGTGTCCTAAACAATCGCGCATTATATGATATCGTGAGTAAATACGGCAATGGTTTGGGTTTGGTGGAAGTTGAGGTGTTTTTGGGTGGTTTGGGGTGTTGTTGGGTGGTTTGGGGGTTTCAATGGACTGCACGACCGTTATGCTAACAGTTAAGTAAATTCGCAAATGAGTTTGGCTCGCGCTATATGTGGCTTCTTTCTTTCTTTCTTCTGTATTTTCCGCCTGTCTATAGGCGCACGTGATGTCTCACTAATTAAATGTTAGAAATAGGGGCTGGCGCCATATTCACTCTGGAAACATCTCTGTTGACATTAGTCAAGAATAACCTCTTCAGGTGTAATTTGTAACATAAGAGTCTTGATTTGCTTTCAATAACATTCAGCATTTCTGTAGTATCCGGAAGTACATCAGGAACCAGTTTTCGACAGTCCACAATCAGTTGAACCAAGGTATTAGTGTTTCTGATACGTCTTGTCCACTCGCCTGTACCCAGCCAAGTTTGGATACATTTCTTGAGTTCGTTGATACATGTAATACGGACTTCATTAAGTGCAGGACACCGTATAAGCATATGTACTATATCCTCATCCTCTAGGTAGCATAATGGACAGCACGCATCAGTCACCCCATCCATTCTGAATTTCTTTCTATGCATTTGTAGAAGATAAGTCCCTGTAAGGATTCGCACCTTGACAATCGCTCTCATCACATCCACTCTATTGGAGTTGACGGTATCCCAAACGGGGTGGGTAGATCCTATGTGAAAACTATCAAGGTGGCATCGTTCCAGTGTAGACTTCTTCTCTGCTTCTTTTCTAAGTTGATCCTCCCAGTAAACCCTTAATGTCTTTTTGACTAGTAATTTCCATCCTTCTTTGCTCAGAAGCAATATCTCATCCGCTGACGGTAAGTGGTACTTCTCAATAACACCAGCTATATAACCAAAGAAACTTCCATTTTGTTTTAGCATAAACTGTCTCTTCCATAATTGTTGAAGAGTAGAATTCTCACTTTTAATGACCGAATAAAACAGGCCAAGTTGTCTTCTTTCTATTTCGGCTTTTAAAGGGAGGGCTCCAAGTAATAAATAGACTATTGAATTTGCTGTTCTGGTAGGTAAAGACTGTATGTTCTTCAGATTTTCGATATGGAATTTCTCCAGTTCTTCTAACTGACCCTTATTGAGCAATAACACTTCCAATCCATAGAGCAAACGTGGTACTACATAAACCTGATAGATTTTATATGATATTTTGGCATTCAATCCATTACAACCATGCACACCTGTTTTAACCAATGAATACATTGTCCTCCTAGCTAATTTGGTTCTCTTTTGAATATTTATTGCATTCTCCCCCTTTGAACTTCTTATTATCCCTAAATGTTCAGTTTTTGAGTTTTCTGTAACTATTTTATCTCCCATGTTCCATTTTCTGTCTTTATCTTTAATCCTACTTGTCCTAGTTGAAACTCGTGACACTAATGTTGTTTTTAGCGGATGAATCTTGTATCTACGTTCTCCGGCATACCCCTTCACCAAATTGAACATAAGCTGTAGTTCCTCCGGGCAGTTCGACAAGAGTAGAAAGTCATCAGCCACAACCAAACAACCTGTATATATCGTGCCTATATGGGCTCCCAAGGCGTATCTTTTTAAATCTTCCTGTAGCGGATTTACATACATTTTGTATAGAGAAGTCGATAATATTCCACCCTGTCTTACTCCTTGATTTACTGTGAAGCTCTCACTACATTCACCCTGCCATTTGATTTTTGAAGACATCTTGCTATACAGTTCATCCACAATATTCCAGAGATCAGGTGCCACACCTTCCTCAAATAGGGTCTTTTTAAGGATTACATGATTAACACAGTCAAACGCCTTTTGAGTGTCAATAGTTACTAAGTAAAGGGGTTTTCCTTCAATTTCAGCCTCATTTATGACCTCCGTACAAATGAGTGAACTCATTGTTGGACTTAAACCACTTGTAAACCCAAATTGTAGTTCTGATTGGTTCACATTAACAGTTTCTTGTAGCCGTAATAATAACAATTTTTCAAATAATTTCCCAATTATGGGGGTCACTGTAATTCCTCTGTAATTGTCTAAAATAGTAGGATCCTTGCCACTCTTTGGTACCGGTGTGAGTACCCCGCCACTGAAGTAATCCGGAACAATCCCCGTATGCATTACATCATCAAAAATGTCTTTCAACCTTGGAATTATAACCTTCCCAGCAGCTTTTAAATGCTCAGCACTTAGACCAAATTCGTCAGCAGATTTCCCTGTGTTAAGTTGCTTGATACATGACTCAATTTCACTTTCTGAAAACAGCTCTGTAGATTTAAAGTTCCCTAGTTGTTTCAGTTTATGTATCAACTCAATGTGCATTTTGCTATGTTTCAAATAGTCATCATCAAAAAGAATATCCTCCTTTGGCATCGATAAATCTTCATAGTAATTTTTTAAAGTTATCCTTTGAAGGACAGGATCTAGTATACTTTTCCCATTTATAATGAAACAGGTGGATGAATTTGATCTGTTTATTTGGTTCATTTTGATGAGTCTATAAAAAGTTTTTGTATCTGGATTTTGCATTAAGCCGGAATAAAATGCTTCCTTTTTTAGGTAATTTTCTTTCCTTAACTGCCTACGTAGCTGCTTCTTTGCTTCCTTTCTCCTTCCAAAATATGCACTGTCTGGACCAGGAGAGCCATTTTCTTTCCATGTGATATGTGTTGCCTTACATTCCTTCAGTAAGTTTTTAACCACAGGTGATGCTCGAAATTGCGGTCCCCGCCATTTAACTGTCCTACATGGGGCTGCCTTAAAGGCGGATTCCTTTAAACTGTCACTAATATAATCCAACTTTCCATCAGTTGTTAATGAATGCCTCCCAGATAATGAATTTAATTTACTATGTAAAATTTCTTGAAACTTTTCAGAGTTTATCTTTTCCCAGTTTATTTTCACATATGGTTTAGGTACAGTTTTAAGTTTATTTGTATTTAGGGAACCCTCCAGTTGTATATTTACATTAGCACTAACTACCGTATGAGCAGATTGATTAAGATAATGTTTCTCTTCTATTTTTGTTGACGCTAAAGTTGAATTATTTGAGCACAGAATATAGTCTATTTGTGATCTGCCTATGCCCGTGTGGCTGACAAACGTTGACTTATTTCCCATCTCGTTTTTATGCCATGACAAATTATGTTCCTTCACAAAGTCCTTTAAGCTATTATCATGACTGTTGTTTCTTTCCTCAATAAGTGTTCCGTTCATATCCCCACAGACAATAACAGCTCCTAGTCTATTGTATCTTGCTACCATATCATGTAAAATGTCCAAATGTTTATTAAAATTTGATTGAGAATTTGTTTCTTTTGTTGGCATATACACATTGATAATAAAAATGCTGTTTGGTGAGCCTTTCACTTCAATTCCAATTATCCGCTCATTTCCCTCATCCAGTCGTCTAATATATTGGGTCCAGTGTTTCGGCCACATGATTGCTACGCCTCCTTTTCCCCGTCGCGCCTTAATTTCGTAACCTTTTCATTAATGTCCCAACATCGAACAGACC
Source organism: Loripinus fragilis (assembly GCA_964019695.1). Lineage (NCBI taxonomy): Eukaryota > Metazoa > Mollusca > Bivalvia > Lucinida > Lucinidae > Loripinus > Loripinus fragilis. The sequence continues at coordinate 95,702,369 of OZ026526.1, read as the reverse complement.
CAGAATAATTAGGAATCAGATTTTCCAGCACAGACTGCTCGTAGTCATGAAGCCAATGTTCCTGAATACAGATTATCTGCTCACTCTTAGATAGTTCTACTAAAAAAGGTATATTGGATTTGACTCCCTCTATGTTTACAGTACTAATTTTCAATGTCTTTTGGTTGATTTCTCGACACTCAGTAGTACATGATTGTCTGGTGGCATATGTTTTCGGCTGGGAATGCATAAAAAAGAAGAATTTAAGTCTTTCTGTTCCTGTGTACTTTGACATGTGTGCTTGTCATCTTGAAGAACGTCATCACTTTTGGGTTCAGTTGCTTGAGATGATCCTACTTTGGTAGTCAATCTGCATCCATTTGATGACTCAATATCATTCCGTTGAGTTCCAACTTGTACCGGTGAGATTACAATGGGAGAGGATCTCTCACTGTACTGCTGGGTCTGAGTCTCAAAAGTGACGGGTTCTGCTAGCTGGCACTCACTCTCTTGGGCTTTATCTTGCTGTATCTTTTCTTCTGCTTGTAGTGTAGACTGAACTGGGTGAACCGGTTCCAAATCTGGTACTCTGAGTTGTTGCTGGGTAATCTGTTGTCCATGACCCGGTGGGTATCCAGAGACTTGCTGCTGCTGAACTTGACTGTAGGACGGCGGATGTGTATGAACTGTTCTCTGCGCAGGTACATATACATGAGGATTCATCATAGCAGGCCTTTGATAAAACACGTATGGGTTAAAAGTTGGTCTTTGATAAAACACCTGGGGATGATTTATATTAAAACCATGAATAAGAGGATATTGATTTATATTAAAACCATAAGTAAAAGGCATATGAGACGGCGGGTGCATCCCTCCATATGTATGAGTGTTCATATTTGTTCCATTTAAAAGTTGTTGTTGTAAAAACATATTTTGAGTTTGTATTGTCACTTGACTTGATAAATTTTGCATCTGGGTTGCCATTTGTACATTACAGTTTGTCATTAAAGTCATATTTTGAAACATATTAAACTCCATCTGTCTCAATCTACTTTCTGTACTATCACATGATTTACAATTCTCACTTGCATGACTCTGTTTATATTGGTACTGTTCATTAATTTTGTCCTTTTCCATTTGGATCTGAGGATCTATTGTTTGGGCATCATTTAACTGCTTTAATAATTTGATTGTCTTATCTTTTTCCCTAATTTGCCTTTCAAGTTGTATTATTAGAGTTTTACTTTCAATATCACTACACTCTGAGTTGCTTGCTGATTTCCTTTTGAGAGACACATTTGCCTTTGTAGACTTATTTTTATTAACACCTGTTTGTTTAGGACAACTTCCTGAATCCGAGTTTGCTTGTATCTTACAACTTGTATCTATATGACCTACTTTCCCTAGCCCCGAGTTACTTTGTTTCACCTTATTGGAATTATATAGCTCATCTTTGTCCACCTTATCATCTGCCAGTAATGGGTTAAATTCTCCTTTTCTCTTGTATTGCTAATTTGTGGTGTATTGGAATTAAAAGGTATGACTTCTTGTGGTGGAACGGGGTGGGTATCATCATTAATTACAGTCTCTTCATAAAGTTTTTGATCATTGCAACTGATACAAATAAATGGGCTTGAATTAGTTATTCTGCTTACTTTATCCTCATTTATCCCGGCACATTCATAGTGTAGCCACATCCAGCACTCCTCACACTGAATTACACCCGACATCGCACTCTTGTCGCAAACAGGGCATTCGACAATATCGTCGTCCTCATATTCAATCTCGTCAACCAGTGTTTTTTCTGTCACTTGGGAAGAGTCCTGATCACATATTTCCTGCAACACATCTTGTTCATTAGTAGTAATAACATTGCTTTTCCCATTAATGTTCTGGACTTGTAACTGGTCTTGAACTTTGCATGCACCGATTGACTCTTTGATATTCTGATCTACTATAACAATGTCGTGGTACTTTTGCTGGAGGATGTCTAATATGTCCTTCAGAATTATATCGGTCATGATATCAATCCTTGGTCCATTCGCCAGAAGTCTTGAGGTTGTATTATAAAGATTTATTGTCAGTTTGGAGTAACACCCCGGATCCCCACCTTTCCTTTTTTGAAACAGTTTATATCTGACCTCAACTTTAGCTCCAGTCTGATCGACCCCTTCCTCAGAATTTATACAAAAACCTGAATTAATTGCTTCATTTTGCTGTAGTATATCTATCAGTGAGGATTTAACTATCTCATATGATGCTGTACTGAATTCTGCTACAAAGTTTTTCCCTGGTTTAAGAGTAAATTGAATGTGTTCTCTTGAACATGCTTCAGCTTTCTTTTCAATTGCTTTATTTCTATCAAGTTTATACCCTTTCTCTTTCTGTTCACTAGATCTAGTCTTACAAAGTCCTTTCAGGTTTGAGCTGGACGAGCGCGAACTTCTTCTCAGACCCATATTTTCATTCTCTGTCGTGTGTGCGACTGTCTGAACAGTCAATGCCTTACTGTTCTCCATTGTATCATAAACCTCTTACCACAAAAGCAACCACAAAAGGCTCCCTGCTATATTTGTCAACAGAAATTTCTCCAGAATTCAATATGGCCGCCACCCTCAGAGTCTTTGTTCTCCGTGAATAATTGCTAAAATCTACTATTTTCCAGCTAAAAAGGTGCTTTACGTGTTCAAAAATATGTACAGTGTTGTTTAAATGGCTTTTAAAATAGTTAAAACATTCTAGAGACTAAAACATGCTAAAAATTTGTGCTAAAATTGTGAGCTCTAAAAAACACGTCCGTGCATCTCGCCGTCTCTCGTACTGGCCCTACAGATTTCACGAACAGTTCGCTTCGCGCTGTAGGTCAACCCACGATATTTGGTACCCCGCTCGTTGTTCGGCAGCGCATAAAAATAGCCTGAGCACGGCTTAAAGGTTCGGTCAAAACCAGAATTTGATGTATGTTTTGCACGTAGTTTATAAATACGGCCGGCCACGGTCGACCGTAATAAAGACACACTTTGTTGTTCCATCAAAGCCATACCCCTTATGAAAATTGCCTATTTTAAGCCCAAAAGACACATTTTCACAAGTTTATCAATCCCAAAAACCAGAAATAATCATGAAATAAGACAATTTGCCTGCAGACACACTTCAGAGAAATAAGTTTATCAGCAATTCATCATCAATCATCCGTTTTGATTTTTCAGCACTCCTCTACTACCTTAATGCACCAATATCAACTATTCTACAAGGCGAAAACGGACAACCAGTCAAAATTGTAGAGTTGCGTATTTTCCTTCAAACAAACACTGTAAGGTCAAGTGACACTGACAAAATGCATTTTTCTCACAGCTGGCTAAGACTCTGCCAGATGCAAGCCAACATTTCTTCAATGAATTTAGAACAAACATTTTACAGACTGACATACAACCGTACCCATTTATATTTAAAATTTCCCCCCAGGGCAATCCCTGCGAAACTGTGCACTGCGACCTAACGTGAACAATAAGCTAAATCAATTAGTTTGTTCCCCTGATATTGGTTCACAGATAGAATATTTGCTACAAGAGGATGGCAAAAGTGTAGATTACCAAGCTTGATCAGGGGAAAAAGCTTTTCAACTACATGTACTGAGAGTTAAATCATCTCCCATCCTCGCTATTCAGCACTTTGAAATGTATCTACAGTAAAACCACTCTAAAATAGACAAAACAAAGATCTTTGTTACAAATGGTAGGTTAATGAAGGTCGAAAATATTGCAGAATGATTCTGCAATGGTTTTTGATCTGCATTAAGCGATAATTGGTCTTGAAAACCAATTTTCGATCTTTTTGAGAGTGGCCTTTTTACAGAAGTTTTACTGTGTCTTCTTCAGCTTCAACCATTGTCATTTTCAGAGACTTTCATGCACAGGATGCAAAACAGTACTCAGGTGGAGCGTATTACTGTAAAACACTACAACATTCGCGGCATCAAAATTTGGTGATCTTAAAAGACTGACATATTGGCGTAGTTTAATTTTTTAACGACCTTAAATCTCTTAGGAAATAATATGCTTCTTTCCTTAATAGTAGCCCCTTTTTCAAGAGAGGGATTTTCCCGACGTGAAAACATCATCCACCTTTCTAAAGATGTTGTATTGATACAGGTGCATGTACTATGCGTGTGTCTGTTTATTGCTTAATTGAAACTGAATGTGAAACTGTATTCACAGTCTCTCATTTTGGCGATTATTTTTGTGGATCTTTTATGGGTTTTTTTCTGTCTTGTGTTTGCTATGTCTTTGTGCACGTCTGTTTATATGTACTTTGTGATCACCTGCTGGGAAAGGGCTGACCTCTTGGCTCTCATTTGTGGTGTCTGGCTGTGAGTTTGTCACTTTCCCATTGGTATCCTGGGTCAGGTGTGGTACTTGATTTTATTGATTCCTGATCTTAGCACCCTTACTTACTTTGTTTCTGTCACAAATACCGCAAACTTAAAATGCCCACTAAATAAAAGTGCTTGACATCACATTTATTTATGGGAAGGACAAAATATAACCTGAAGCTCTTTTCATTTTCAATTTAAATTTTATTTAAAATTAACGGCCTAGATTCTATGTATGTTTATACATGTATATGCATAAATGAGCCGGTGTACAAGTTGGCGAAGACTCAGATCAGCCTGCGCATCCGTACAGTCTGATCAGAGTCTTCGATGAGCGCTCTATGGGTAGCCAATGGGTCAGTGTTTCTTCAGGCAAAAAAACTGATACTGATCAGACTGCGTTGATACACAGTCAGATTTGAATTTTCGCTGTACGTACATAATATCAACTATCTGGATTCCGGCGCATCAAACACTATTAAACCGAAAGCTTTATTTCATAAAATGTTCTCTTATTCAGTGCAAAGATTATATGATGAGTGTGATGGCAAGCCTCGTGATGCCAAACGGTGATCCTCGGGACAGATTTTTCTATCCTATCCTCACACGAATAATGGATTCTTCTTCTTGCTCACCACTGTTTTTATTTATTATTTTAAAATCAGCTTCCAGAAGTCCCTAAATACGCTAAGATGCCATTTCACATGATGACGTTACTTGATGTCCTGGGTAAGATAGCATGGCTTATGTAGGGTAATCGTGAAACATTTTCTTGTCTGAGACCACAAGGCGAAGAGCGGTAGCATCGCCTAATGGACCTCTACCAAATTTGTTCAAATTTCTTGCCTGAGAGCCTTGATATTTGGAATGTAGCATCACCTAGTGGACTCAACCAAGTTTGTTCAAATTATGTTCCTGTTGCCAAAAATGGGCCCGCCCCGGAGGTCACATGTTTTACATAGGCTCATATCTGTGAGTCATGAGCTCTTTTCTTTGTTTCATCATGGTTTAGTAATTTGAATAGAGTGTTTTCCATGATGATACATTGCATAAGTTATATGGCCTCCATGCGAGCTGAACATTTTTTGTACTTCAACAACAGCAGAATCTAGGGCGAAGATTAGGTACCAGTAAAATGCATTTAAGCCCCCCCCCCCCCCCCCCCCCCCCGGTGGCTTCGGCTGCTGTCCGTTCTAAGGCGGTGGTTCTGTTGTTGTTGACTTTTTGTTTATTGTTACTCCCATTGTGAAAGTCTGTAATTGTTCTATGTTTTGTTGTACATTACTTTATGTCCATTCTAGTATTGCAATCATCTTGATGGGGAAGAGAGGGTTGATTGCTTTGCTTTTGTCTTCCTGGTGTCTCGTGATGGTTGAGCGGCTCTTCCTCGCGGTGCCACGGGGTTGTCTGCAGTTTGTGATTGTGGTATTTCCTGATCATACTCACTTACTATTTTTTATAAAGGGAAAACATGAAAAAAATCTTCTTGTCTGAAAACACAAGGCCAAGAGCCTTGATATTTGGTATGTACACTGCACATCACCTAGTGGACCTCTACCAAGTTTGTCCAAATTGTATCCCTGGGGCCAAAAATGGCCTTGCCCAGGGGTCACATGTTTTACATAGGCTTATATAGGGAAATCATGAAACATTTTCTTGTCTGAAACCACAATGCCTAGAGTGTTGATGTTTGGTATGTAGCATCACCTAGTGGACCTTTAACAAGTTTGTTTTAATTATGCCCCTGGACCCCAAAATAGCCCCGTTCAAGGGTCACATGTTTTACAAGGGCATATAATAGGGAAACATGGAAAATTCTTCTTGTCTGAAACCACAAGGCCTAAAGCATTGGTATCTACCAAGTTTGTTCAAAGTATGGCCTTGAGGCCAAAAATGACCACCCCAGGGAAGTGACCAGCTTTCAACAGATATCAATATATAAGCTATAAACAAAACTCAAGCGAGCGATTCAGGACCACTTGGCTCTCTTGTTATATTTGTAATTACACTTTATATTCCACACGGTCAAATCTCTTCATCGACAAACGAGGACGTAAACGTTCATCCAAGGGATCCCATCAGCTAGTGCATTATTTTTCCGAGTTATTGCCCTTTGCAAAACTTGTATACAGAGTATCTCGAAAATTATTATAGATAGGAGCTTCAATTTTGGTCAGCTGATTCAGGATGATGAGTAGTATAGCTAGAAGAGCACCATCCTTATGGAAAAGCAAGTGGTTGGGGCCACAACGATTTCTAGTTTTTCTAGCGTTGATGTCTATTATGATAAACTTTCTGTATACAATGTATTTGTAGTTAGTTCCTTTGTTGCAGAAACATAATCGCTGAAATTAAGTTTTTCTTATTTAAAGCAGTGAAATCATCGCAAAATCTCTTGGACTCGATGTTTCACAATATATATTCTTCACTTGTGCAAGAAACATCCACATAATTATTTTGAGAAATTTTCAAAAAATACGTTTTACGCGTTTTTCTCGAAATAATAAAAAATAAGGGCCTGTTACACTAACACCTCCTATTTTCACCATTTCCTCAATCAATCTTAGCAGCCCAATACTGTCTTCTGACTTCCGTAAATGGATTTGGGTTGTGACCAAGTAAGGCTCAACCAAGCCTTCTTCGCTGCAGGGGTTTACTAAAGTGCTGATACTGAGTATGAAGATATAAATGAGCCGCGGCATGACATTTCCATTAATTTGACATTTTGACAAGCCTCTGCAGCCTCCTTTTATGCTTAGAAGCTCCAAATGCTATTCAGTCAGTAGCTTAACAATCATTGAATACTCAAGCGACTAGCAACGGCTCTGATCAGACTGCGCGTATGCGCAGGCTGGTCTGAGCCTTTGCTGGTCGCACATACCACATTGTTGGAAATCTCATGTCACGGCTCATTTTATACTTTGCAAAGGCTCTGATTAGACTGCGCGGACGCGTGAAAGTCAGGCATTTTCGTAGTTTAGCCCAAACTTTATACGTTTATACGAGCAAGCACATGCATGAAAGATGGGAAATGACCCTTATCCCCTCCTTTAAGCAAGCATGCGCAACTCTTAGCATGTTTATCTAAACCGTTGCCTATTTCTGTACCAGCAGTGAAGGGTGTGATGGAATTGTGATAAGTACCAATATAACATGTACTGGCTCATGGAATCCAGTCCATAGGGTCAGTTAAGCCAAAAATAAATGCGTAAAATTGCGATTATTTTCTTATACATCAGTTTAAACATGTGTTTCGGGTGCTCAAAAGAACCATCTTATCGAGACGGTTATTTTGAGTACCCACAACATATGTTTTGGTTGAGAAATAAGGAAAATAATTTTCAGTTACGCACTCTTATCTGGGGACCTGAATTATGGATGTTTGTGATTAATCCATTTAAGCCCCTAGCGTTCTATTTATGGGATATTGACGAACAGTGCAGAACAAGACCAGAACGCGTCAGGTTCTGCACTGTTTACTTACAGAATATAATTTTAAAATTTGAAAGGGAATTTATTTCTTTATCTAACAACCTTTAAACAGAAATGGACTGGTCCCATTGATAAGAATGGTAAATTCCATTAGGCTTAAATGGGTTTAAAAATGTCAGCCACGTGAAAAAGATTCGCCAGGTCACCTCGAACGAAACACACCTGAACAAGGGACGTGCTCCTTACAAACAAATACAAACAGAACATGTATAGTTCAAATCAAGAGAGAAACTTGATCATATGCGTATCTCACCATTACGCATGTACGCACATGCGTAATGGAAATTGTACAACCTAATGTGAAAAAAGCGTTCTCGATACCATAGGGGCTGCTTTTATAACGACAAAAATTCGCTCCCTTAAGAGAAGTCCTCATTTGAAAAGGTAGGTAATTGATGGGAATCATTGCTCCTTTCAGTTATCTTCCCACTGTGGCTACGCACTTGTTGATTTTGGCTTGATTTTATTCTTTACGTCCCATCAACAATCTTTCAGTTATGCAGGGACGGGTCTCCCCGTTGTTTATGTTGCATCAACAAACGTCAATAGTGTTGAATAGTGTACGTGGATGCGTAGACTACGTGGTCAATCAACACATTAAGATTTCCTACAATGTGGTATGTGCGACAGCAAAGCGTCAGATCAGCCTGCGCATATGCGCAGTCTGAACAGAGCTTTTGTTAGTCATTTGAATATTCTATAGCTGTTAAGCTACTGACCGAACAACATTTGGAGTTGCTAAGCTTGAAAGGAGGCTGCACAGACTCGTCTGAATTTACACTTGTCAAAATGCCACACGTGGCGGCTCATTTGTAGTTCGCATGACCCATAAACAGGTTCTTTAATTAATGATGTGGCTAATCAAATTTCCTCATGTAACATCGTTTTAAGTACATTTTTAAAAAAGATATTACTGGGTTCGCCAACATCGTTAAACATTGAGGCGACAGCTATGCGGACTTCAATCAAAGTAAGTAATGATACAAAACCAGGTCTCGATATTATAAAACTTTTTTCATGCTCAACTCAGCTGCGCACGAAAATAATTCTGCTCATAAATGTTGAAATTGCTGGCACTTTAACATCTTTAGCATCATACATGTAAATATAAATTTGAAAGACTTAAAGCAAGAAACTTCTTTATTTGTCGGTATTTTAGTTTTTATGAGCATTTGAAAATTCGTGCTCTGCTGAGTTGAGCATGAAAAGATTTATATAGCTGTTCAAGCGCATCTCTAATTAGCATGGCATATTAACTGCTCATAAAAACTGCAGAAAACTAATGATTTTACTTGCTTTAAAACTCACACAGATTGTATTCATACTTTTAATAAATGTTCAAATGCCAACAATTGTTCGTATTTTAACATTTATTAGCAGAATTTTATGCTCAGTTATGTTTAGCATTACAAGCCCGAATGCAGTTTTAGAACCTCATGACCAGGCCCCGAGGTTATAAAACTTTTTTCATGCTAAAAAATTTCAACTGCTCATAAGAACTTAACTGCTGGAAAAACCGACCATTCTTGCTTTCAAACTCTCAGATGTTGCAATTAGCATACTTATAAATGTTAAAATGCCAACAATTGTTGGCATTTAAACATTTATGAGCATGATAAACTTCGTGGTCAGTTGAGTTGAGTACGAAAGAAGTTTTATAACCTCGGAGCCATGTATGGGATGGTAATAAAACACTCAGCTATATTTAACTAGAAATCAAATGGACTAGAGTTTGGCTCGAGTTATCCGTAGATATAAATAAAGAGAGGTATGTAAATAACATATAATCGAAATGATTATTTTCAGTATTTGTTATTAAATGTGTTTTGAGTATCTCTTTGAGACGGTAATAAATGCAAAGGATTATAATGCCTTTGTGATGGCGAAAAATGAATATAATTGAGAAATTGATATACGGGTACAAATGGCAAGAATAAAGTACAAGTACAGGTGATGATGTACTGCTTGACATGTTTAGTAAAACTAAACAAACGGGGATTACTGTCCTGCCAGCCAAGAGTGACAGTGACGTGACCAGCGGACTACAGTTATGTACATGTACTTTCACAATTTGATTACTCTGAGTTTCAGAGTAATGTTCCAAATCGGTGCTGCATACTCTAGTTTAGGCGGAACTAAAGTTTTGTAGGTAGCTTCTTTCGTATTCTTAGGTGCATGCTGCCTGGATATTTTTCAAAAAATAAGTGAATATTGGGAGTAAATGCCACCATCACAGACATCAGCCCGACCCACGGTCTCATGGGAAAGAGACAAAGCACATAGAAATCCAAAACATTTCCGCTTCTTAGCACTGGTTCAACCCAGGAATATAGGAAATCATCCCAACATGACTGGAAATTTGTTGACTAGGACGCAAATCCTTAAAGCATCAAAACAAACAATTAAAGAAAAGCATCTAGTTCTCTCGTCCTCATCACGCTTGGTTTTGTTGGGAAGTCTAAATGAATAATGAGCCGTGACATGAGATTTCCAACAATGCAGCGTTTCCAATGTTTTCAAGATTCAAGGGCAACAACTTGAATAGTAGACACGCCATAGTAATCGTCCATTCACCTAATGAAGCAGACACAAAATTGTGTTCGACGGACAGACAGATGAACATACAGAACTGGAAACCGCTATCATGGGAAAAGATACATTATGCTTGCCAACTGATATATCTGTATTGGTGTTAAACTTCCCTATTATCCATTTATTTAGTTTGTTCAAACAGACATGCCAATGAACGATTTTATAGAAAACGGACGCACACGCGTGCGTACAAGAAAATGACAGTTCACTATTACAATAATTATTGTTAAAATATCAATCAAACTAGGAACCAATCGATAGTGCAAAATTGTTCAGGATGTCAAAGAAACATCTCTTATCAGAAGCTTCATTGGCACAGCACAACACATTCTAAAGGGGGGAATCTGAGGTTGGTGGGTCATATGTTATGGGTATCCATAAGTTTTAAAGTATCTTTTTTGTTTCATAAACAACATAATCTTAGGCGAAGATTCGGCGCCAATTAAATGCATTAAGCCGGTGGTTCTGTTGTTGTTGTTGTTGTTGTTGTTGTTGTTGTTGTTGTTGTTGTTGTTGTTGTTGTTGTTGTTGTTGTTGTTGTTGTTGTTGTTGTTGTTGTTGTTGTTGTTGTTTAACTGTAATACGTATTTCCATTGTTTGTGGGAGGTTCTGTGTTGGACTTTGGTTTGGTATGCATTACTTTTATGTTCTTTCTAGTTTTGCAGTCATCTTAACGAGGAGGAGAGAGAGCTGGTTGCTTTACTTTTATTGTGTTTCAGATGTCTTGTTTCTGTAAATGTTCTGCTGCTCTTCCTCACGGTGCCGTGGGTTGGTCTACAGATTGTAATTGTGGTATTTCCTGATCATTCTAACTTACGTTTTGTTACCATGATTTACACGTTTTTGTTGTTGTTGTTTTATTTATATATTTTTTTATCAAATAGTATTCTGTATTTGGGGGGATTGACACCAAATAGTATTCAGTATTCAGGGTGAAATATATAGAGTATTCAGTATTCAGGGTGCAAATTAAAGAGTATTCAGGGGGGGGGGGGGGTAGGAGGTTACTCACCCCTTTATATCTTTTAGATAATCTCCATTCAACATCAGTCAGCGTCACGACACTACGCCTGTCAAAGAGAGAAGACCAAGATGAAATGGCACAAAACGTGGCATTTGATCAGGGTATGTGCATGCACCGTTTGTTAAGGACCTCATAATTAAGAAATTCCAGCATATGGCCCCTTAAACTTTAGAACGGGTAATCCCATCCTCCTCGTATTAAACTGTATGAGAAAATATATTAGTATTCAATGTGCTAAGCTGGTTCATTCGTATTAAACCTTTGAGGAATGGAAACCCCTAAACGGGTACTTCGGCAAAGAGTGAAGATCCGGATGAAATGCCGCACCATGCGGCATGTCATCAGGGTATGCACTGTTTGCTAAGGCAAATTGATCTACATAGAAAGAAATACAATAATTGTTTGGAAATTATATCATGTGGCCCCTTAATATATATAATGGACCATACTGACTTAATAGTATCAAGCTTTATGGAAGACCCCATTGTTTTAAAATGGGGTTAAATACCACTGCTGCTTTCAGATTGCATGCATTTGCATGTTGTTCCTTGTTCTTGCTTTGATCTGTGAAGGAGGTTATATAAAGAAGAGGCCAGCTGGGTGCTATGCCAATCGTCGACATTGCGAATCCAAGGTTAGTACAACACACCGGATAAACGGCAATCGATAACGTAATACTACCGACGAACGTAAATCAGAAATCGTTAGAATGAGGGTTTTCGATTGCCATTTGTCGCTGGAGTTTTCGTTTGCCATTTGTCGCCCGACTGGCGACAAATGGTAATCGAAAACACTGTTTCTAGCGATTTTCGATTCGCGTCGGTCGATTGTTGATAGCGTTTTAGATTGCCGCCTATCCGGTGTGTACAACGACAGCAAGAAATAGTTTTAAAAAAAAGACGTTCAGCGGTTTACAAATATTGAAACAATTTGAACAGTCATCGAATAATGGTATATTTTAATAAGTTTCCGTGAAGGTCGTTAATGTCTTCTGACAATGATAAACGAGACGCGACATGAGATTTCCATCAATGTGGTATGTGCGACCAGTAAAGGCTCAGACCGGCCTGCGAATACGCGCAGTCTGATCAGAGCCTTTGCCAGTCGCTTGAATGTTCTATGAGTGTTAAGCTTCTGACCAAACATCATTTGGAGTCTCTAAGCTTAAAAAGAGGCTGCACATGCTCATCTAGTCTACACTTGTCAAAATGCCACATTGTTGGAATTCACATGTCGCGGCTCAAACCAAATGGGTCTCTTCAGGGTTTCCGATCAAGTAAGACTCAAACCAGCCTGCTTAGCTAAGGACATGTACTAGCTAGACTATTGACATTTAGCTTGTAGCAAGTGGGGGTTACATATAACATTGTATAACATTTTACCGATAGCCTACAACAAAGGTAAGGTTTTCTTGCTTCTATGGCCAAATATGGCATTGTTAATGGGTGCAGGTTCTTGATAAAATACATGTATAGCTCCACCTCAATGTCACGGGGCCGTTTAACATTATACTATATCAGAGATTTGGTGACAAATTTATGGATTCTAACCTACATGTAAATATGAGTCAGTTACTTACCGCATATGTATTAAAACCTTCAAAACCATTCATTGTGTAGCTTTAAAAAAATAATACAATTTTACGCTCAAAAAGGTTGCATATAACTGGACGTATTGTCTTCTGTGTACCGGCGTCACTGCGTTGTGGTCCTTATGCAAGACACATTTGTCCTAGCTAAGTACTGGTTCAACCCAGGAAGACCTGTCCCTGTTTAACTGAAATATTGTTGATGGGACGTAAAGAATCAAATCAAACAAACAAACAAATGGACTTCTGTGTTTTATTACAGTGCTGTTGTACTGGTAAGAAATGTGAACCAACAAGAAGCAGTGGAAGAACATATTACAAGTGTAATACTGGTATGTATAGGTCAAACTCGGGTATATTCGGACAGACGGCTAAATTCGGACAGCGCCTTGTTTGTTTCACATTTCAAATATTGGAATCGAAAAGTAAAATAAGTAAGCAAACAGTGAAAATCCTGATGAGACGTAGCCGTCTCATCTGGATTTACACTGTTTGCAAATGTGTGTCCGAGATTACCTGAAGTCTGAATTTACCCGTCTTTACCCTAATTTAAAAATGTTTAAAATGTTAATGTACTGCTGTCAACAATAATATGTCTGAGGGTCTACCAGCTGGATTGCATTATTTTCTATATATCAGGTAGAATAAATCAATTGTATCTGGTAATAGTAAACATATATAAGGAGGAAGTATACCAGAAACAAGTTTTTCAGGCGACATTTTGTTACCCCACCCACTGTAAATACATTGTTGTGAAATCAACATATTTTATTTGTGTATGAGAGTATACTTTGATTTCTCATCATACTGCTCATACTCACATACAAGTTTTTTCAGGCAACATTTTGTTACCCCACCCACTGTAAATGTATTGTAGTGAACATGTGTGAACAATCAACATAATTTCAATGTGCATGAGAGTAAAATTTGATATCTCATGGATTTCAATGAAAGTATACACCAATAGTAGAACTCAGTTAAAAGAGTAGTTAAACTACATTTGCTTAACACACCCAACCCACCATATCATATCAAAAAGACCAGGACAACCCCCTACCATCCAATGGGAAATGGCATGCTGGAGAGATTTAACAAAACTCTGTTAAAACTCTGTTAAACATGATGGCAACTCTTCCAGAAGTCAAGAAAATTGACTGGAAAGCCCATGTGTCCACACTGACACATGCCTACAATGCAGCTGTGCATGATAGTACAGGGTTTGCTCCTTACCATTTGATGTTTGGCCGGCATCCAGGGCTTGCAATTTATGCTTTCCTTGGACTTTCTTCAAACAATCTAATAGCTAAAAGCAAAGCTGAAAGAGCAACTGCACACTGCATATGATAAGGCCAGCAAAGAAGCCAAACATGCTGGGGCTAAGTACAAGAAGTACTATGATAAGAAAATTCGATACGCTGTACTTCAACCTGGAGATCGTGTCTTAATCCAAAATGTGGGTTTCCAGGGACGCCAAAAGTTGGCTGATAAGTGGAAAAGGCAGCCTTATATTGTGACCAGTCAGCCTATACCTGACATCCCTATATATGAGGTTCAAAGGGAAAATGGTCACTCTAAGCCAAAACTTTTGCACCGAAACATGCTATTGCCATTTGTGGGTTTACCATGTCCAACAGACGATGAAGAACCAGAAAAACCTCCAAGAGACAGAAGGAAAGTTGCAAAAGAGCTAGAAAGAGAGGTCAAATCAACAGAATCTGATAGCTCAGATGAATCGAGTTCAGTTAGCACTGAACCTGATGATGGGGTGCAACTAAGACCCCCTAAGTATAAGCTGCCAGAAAGAAAGAGCAAAGACAGACAGAAGAGAGTTCCTCAAAACAAAGCTCCAAGACAAAGAAGAGGTACCAGACAGAGACGTGCACCTGACAGATTTCAGGCTGGACAAAATGACATCAGATGTAGGGAGCATGTTAGCATGTTTACAGTCAACCCTAAAGATGTTCTCTATATCTGATATCTATATATTCAGTTGTCTTGAACTAAGACACTTACAGGTTATTGAGTCAGGCTATGTAAATCAATAACAAAGCCTTTGACCAATATCGTTTTGTATATATTCAGGAATATATTTTATTTTGTATTTACATTAATACAAACAACATGAGACTCATGTTGATATGTTTTATTGTCCATGATATTATAGATGTCATGAATATATTGGATTAGAATAGTCCAAAAGGGTTTTTTGCAAGTCTGTGGTGAACAGCACCACGTAGACGTTTCTGTCTGATTTGTTTCTATATGCAATCCGAAAGATAAAAAAAATATTTGATTGGTTGCATGCAATTGCCTTTTAATTTTGATTGGTCAAAAAAGTTCACGTGGACAAGCAGTTGCGACCTCTAGAAGTCTTGCTTTTGCATTTTGATATATTCAATTCAAAAGCCTTGTGGTTGCGTTTAGATTTTGGTACACTTTAAACGTCTCATTATTGT